>CM055894.1:4971546-5108631 GCA_029582155.1 Panopea generosa
GTTACTTGATTCATTGTTTAACACATGAATTTTAAGTGGTGTACTAGAAAGGTTGTTAGACACACATGCCAGAAGTCATAAGTTCAGGATTGACATAGTTTCTTTTCGTAAAAAACACCCAATACTGTTTAAATTTTGGTTTATTTGAATATTTTGCATCATTTTTATGCCATCAGGGGCTTACAGATGATTAGTTAACCTAACCAATCTTTCCTGATATTCTGGAAAATGAACCAATACTCAAATACACCCATCTCCACAAGTAACTGGAGTACAGACAGGTAGAGCTGTTTTCTAATATTCATGGGCCATATATGGCTTAACCCTTTACTTCATAGAGACGCCTTTGGACACCTCTAATATTGAAAGCATTAATTCACCACGTATCAGCAATGGGTGAATTATGTTTATATCAACTGACAGAGCGGAAAACAGTGCAGGAAGTGTTCAGATTGTTCGTTACGAGCAATCTGAACTCTTCCTGCACTGTTTTCAAAGGCCTTCTGTGATTGGTGCGGGAAAACGCGTATCTATGGAGTAAAGGGTTAAACAATAATAATAAAAGTAGTAATATATATGGTGATACAAGGATTCATAACAAATCATATGTATTAATAGCTGTATATTTAGATATATATTGAAATATACAATTAGTTTATCAGAAGTATATACTAAGAGCCAGGCCTTCTAAAATTACCGTTTTTTCGGTTTTTGGATCGATTTCTGAAGTTCAAAACCGGTTTTCGTTTCAAAGTTTAATAAAAAATTGGTCCAAATATTTTCAAAGTTCAATAAAAAATCGGTCCAGATATTTTCTATCGGTCGTATAAAATCTCATAAATTGCTCTTATCATGCCATACTGACCTGTGAAATACGCCTTGCGGCAATATCATTTGACCCAATAATCCGTTTCTTTTGTCACCTGCTGTGCGAAATGATGTCAATTTCGACCAAACCATTGACGGTATTAGGGGAGTTTATCGGAAGAGTCTATCGCTATGAAGCACGCCTCCGATGTGTGATCAGCGACCCATAGCGTTCTGTCGATTCATCAAAAGACTGTTTGCGTCCCTATTTCCTTTGATATACCGCTAACCAAAGCTGGGACGGTTGGACCGAATATTGTTTGCGTCATTAAAATATTTGATTAAACGTGCAGCGTTACTTGTTTGTTTCATTTTTTTTTTAAAAAAATAATTTAATTATAAAATTGATGACATTAACTAATGAAAGTGATAAAACCCAGACCGATTTTGTTTTGATGTGGGACAGGTTCTGAATGATTTATTTTGGTGGTTGAACCGTTATTACCATTGGTTTGCACGGTGATTATTTCACGCAGCTTCCGGAACTTGCGTCAGTTCCAGTTCGATCGATCATTTTTAATATAATGAAAATTATTCGGTAACGCGGAAACATAATGTCAGTCATTAAAATGTACACATTGTGGTAAAGTATGTTATAAATAATACATAAATAAACTTGAAATCGTTCCTTATTAATAAATAAACGCAGAAAATACATGATGCTGCTGACATGGTGGGTGGGGTATGCATACATGTAAAGGCATAATGTAAGGCAATTTAAGTGATTTTTTTAACTAAGTGCGATTCTTACGGTATTAAAAAAACCTGGACCGATTTGCATTTTGGAATTTTAGAAGGCCTGCTAAGAGCAGAGATTCATTCAGTTGAGATTGACAGTTTACACTGTTTATACATACCAACAGCTAGAAACTGAACATAAAGTGTACTAGTTACTTGATTTATTGTTTAAACACATAAATTTTTAAGTGGTAAACATTCATGCCAGAGGTCACAAGTTCAATCCCAGGCTTGACATGATCGCTTTTCAAAAACAACACCCAGTACTGTTTCTATGTTGGTTTTATTTGAATATTTTACATCATTTTTATGCCATCGAGGGCTAACAGATGTCAGATTACTTAACTTAACTACTCTTTCCTGATATTCTAGAAAAATTAACCAATACTCAAGCACACCCATCTCCACAAGTAACTGATAACTTTCTCAGTTGAATCAGAGGTGAGAGACAAATGACCATGAGACGCAATATCATATATCAATCATCAAACAGACTGGTTGGGAGGGGATTCCAACTCTGAATCCCTGGATTGACAGTCAGTTGTGCTACTGTTTGAACCCAGCTGGTCCTATGTTAAAAATAGACTCAAGAGGATTTCTTATGCATTTTGGCGTAAACTGTTTCCACATCACATTGAAAATTTGTGACATTCCTTACATTTACCAGTGTAACAGTCTATCGTGGTCATTTTCACATTCTCAAACTTTTAATACTTGAATTGTGATTTTTTACGCCCATTAATGAGTTCTGAACCATTTTGTGTAATTAGCACATTTCCTGATATTCTGATATTTTTCACCACAAAATGTACTACTTTCTAGCTCTTTCACAAACAGTTGACAATATAAATGTTTATCTTATATACTTGTCCCCATACAGGAACAAGCAACAGCTAACTGTACAGTAATTGGAGATTTGGACAGTGTCATCTGGGAAGCTGCAGTGTGTGTACATACAGATTATAAACAGATTAGTCAGCCAGGTAAATATATCTACAAACAATGAAGTTCATTTGGAAGCAGAAATAAAAAGTTTAAGACAAGGTTTTGTTTAATAAAAGCAGATTTATTTTTAAAAAATCATTTAATTCCATATATGGGCATATATTTGAACATCAACATTATACTATATAACATATGAAGTGACTTATTCTATTAAAGCAAAGAGTGACATTTCAGAATGTTCATCAGCCATTTCAAAGCATTTAATGTGCCAGACGTACTGGATACCTGCAAATTGATAAAATAGTGAAAACAAAAGTAACTTGGGTTTATTCAAAGAAAAGTTTGATCTAGAAGCTCATTTTGACAAAAGAGAATTGAAGGATCAGCTGGCCAAAACAAAGCATTTGGTTCACTCATCTAGTTTTATTGCAACATTTTAACATTCCTCTTGTTGACAGTGGATCTCTGACCGGATTGTTTCTCAATGGGTGTAGAGGCCATCTAAACAGCTATGTTGTATGTTTTGTAATTTTATTAAACTATCATGTGACCTGAGAACTGACAGGTGAAGGTCAAGGTCATTATAGTTTTCTTTTAGGTAGAGGTTAATGGCAGAGAAAAAATATTCAGGGAAATTGATATTGATTTAGGTTTAGTGTTTGAGTAAAAAGAAGGGAATTTTTTGGAAGTTCAACATATGAACAGTGTAAATGACTTTGAGGACTAACAGATGATCATTTAACTGACCACTGTTTGCTAGGATTCTGAATGGATAACCAGTTCTTGAGTCCTAGGATCCTAAATGGTTAACCAGTACTTGAGTACACCTAGGATCCTGAATGGTTAACCAGTACTTGTGTCCTAGGATCCTGAATGGTTAACCAGTACTTGAGTACACCTAGGATCCTGAATGGTTAACCAGTACTTGAGTCCTAGGATCCTGATAGTTAACCAGTACTTGAGTCCCAGGATCTTGAATATGGTTAACCAGTACTTGAGACCTAGGATCTTGAATGGTTAACCAGTACTTGAGTTCACCTAGGATCCTGAATGGTTAACCAGTACTTGAGTACACCTAGGATCCTGAATGGTTAACCAGTACTTGAGTCCTAGGATCCTGCATGGTTAACCAGTACTTGAGTACACCTAGGATCCTGAATGGTTAACCAGTACTTGAGTCCTAGGATCCTGAATATGGTTAACCAGTACTTGAGTCCCAGGATCCTGAATGGTTAACCAGTACTTGAGTACACCTAGGATCCTGAATGGTTAACCAGTACTTGAGTCCTAGGATCCTGATAGTTAACCAGTACTTGAGTCCCAGGATCTTGAATATGGTTAACCAGTACTTGAGACCTAGGATCCTGAATGGTTAACAAGTACTTGAGTACACCTAGGATCCTGAATGGTTAACCAGTACTTGAGTCCCAGGATCCTGAATGGTTAACCAGTACTTGAGTCCTAGGACCCTGAATGGTTAACCAGTACTTGAGTCCTAGGATCCTGAATGGTTAACCAGTACTTGAGACCTAGGATCTTGAATGGTTAACCAGTACTCTAATACACCTAGGATCCTGAATGGTTAACCAGTACTTGAGTCCCAGGATCCTGAATGGTTAACCAGTACTTGAGTACACCTAGTATCATTAATGGTTAACCAGTACTTGAGTCCTAGGATCCTGAATGGTTAACCAGTACTTGAGTCCTATGATCCTGAATGGTTAACCAGTACTTGAGTGCACCTAGGATCATAAATGATTAACCAGTACTTGAGTCCTAGTATCCTGAATGGTTAACCGGTACTTGAGTACACCTAGGATCCTGAATGGTTGACCAGTTCTTGAGTCCTAGGATCCTGAATGGTAACCAGTTCTTGAGTCCTAGGATCCTGAATGGTTAACCAGTACTTGAGTCCTAGGATCCTGAATAGGTAACCAGTACTTGAGTACACCTAGGATCCTGAATGGTTAACTAGTAATTTAGTACACCTAGGATCCTGAAGGGTTAACCAGTATTTGAGTCCTAGGATCTTGAATGGTTAACCAGTACTTGAGTACACCTAGGAACCTGAATGGTTAACCAGTACTTGAGTACACTTAGGATCCTGAATGGTTAACCAGTACTTGAGTCCTAGGATCCTGAATGGTTAACCAGTACTTAAGTACACTTAGGATCCTGAATGGTTAACCAGTACTTGAGTCCTATGATCCTGAATGGTTAACCAGTACTTGAGTGCACCTAGGATCATAAATGATTAACCAGTACTTGAGTCCTAGTATCCTGAATGGTTAACCGGTACTTGAGTACACCTAGGATCCTGAATGGTTAACCAGTTCTTGAGTCCTAGGATCCTGAATGGTAACCAGTTCTTGAGTCCTAGGATCCTGAATGGTTAACCAGTACTTGAGTCCTAGGATCCTGAATAGGTAACCAGTACTTGAGTACACCTAGGATCCTGAATGGTTAACTAGTACTTTAGTACACCTAGGATCCTGAAGGGTTAACCAGTATTTGAGTCCTAGGATCTTGAATGGTTAACCAGTACTTGAGTACACCTAGGAACCTGAATGGTTAACCAGTACTTGAGTACACTTAGGATCCTGAATGGTTAACCAGTACTTGAGTCCTAGGATCCTGAATGGTTAACCAGTACTTGAGTACACTTAGGATCCTGAATGGTTAACCAGTACTTGAGTACACTGGTCTTCTTATCTAATCAGCAGTGAAAGACGATTGACAATGAATCCCAATTTAGTGTAGCGTCATCTTGGAGACTATGGCTTGGTAGGGATTCAAAATACGTATAATTGAAAGTCAGATGCACTACTGACTGAGCTAACCTGGCCAAGCTAAAAATAGATTTATCTTATTTATTGTTTAACTGAATTGTATATTGATTGTTTCAAAGTTATATTTTTAATATTTATCAAGGTCACATTGTAATGGCCAATTTGGATACAGACATATTGATGCAATCTAACATGATGAAGAAACTATATCTACACCATCCGGTGTGAACACATTTCAAGATGACACTGTGGGATCATTTGAAACTTCACATGTATATACTCTATTAATAATGTAGGCTTCATGTTTCTTCTTAGTGGCTGACATATTTATTCCTACAGGTCAACATGGGAACTTTTAAATGTGGTTTAACTGTATCTTCAACGCATTAAAGGTTATATGTGGCAACCAGTTTTATTGGTTGAAGAAAACGTCCTGAGCATGAATCTGAGTAGAGCCGCCATCCTTCACAAATTTTCTCACATGGTTTGTTTTTTTGACAGAGTTTGACTCGAAACCAGGTTCTGATTGGTGAGAGGTTAGTGATCTTTGACCTTACACCACTCGGCCCCTGAGGATTCCTTACTTTAGAAATAAAATCAGCCAATGCCTAGAATGATAAATTAATGTTATACCTTAGCAATGTTATATTTAAAATACCTGGTTTATTTTTTATTTGGATGGGTCTCCGTTATAGAAATAGAATGATCTATTAACTTCCTATATGAAAGTACTTGCCTCTCACAGGTCAAGGGTTGAAACCTTATCTCCACCCAAATATTGCAGTGAAGAAGTTTGGCAATTACTTGGATAAATATTGTTTAGAAAGGAAATATAATTATCGGGATTTTTCAAAACTTTAAATTGGCTTAAAACATTTTTCCAATATATCATGTCTATATCCAGCTTATAGTTGCCAAAATTTGTGACGTAATAAATGAGTCTTGTGATTTCATGTTTAATTCATTTTGATCAAAAGATTTACCAATCCAAATGATGATATGAGGTTCATCAAGCATTATTCAAGCTGCCTAGTTTTAGCTCACCTGAGCCATAAGCTCACAGGTGAGTTATTGTGATTGCCCTTTGTTTGATGTCCGTCCGTCATCCACTTTTCCTTCAAATGCCTTCTCTGAAACCACTTGACAAATTTTTACCAAATTTTGTATGAAGCATTGTTTCATAAAACTTTCTCAAACTTATTCAATTCATGACCCTGGGGTCAAATTTGACCCCACCCCATGGTGTTATTATTTACATGATTGGGGAAAAGTGATAGCACCTACACGACTTGGAAAAAATCTTTTCCCTTTCTTGAAATTGTTAGAAATGACAGTGATGTGAGCTTAAAGTGCTGAAGCATGTTGTTGTTTTGTGACAAAGACTTTAATTCTCATGTGTTAACTTGGCCGACTTACAAGACTTGGTGTTTGTATGACTTTGCACATATATTTGTTTTAAAAATTAAAAAAATACGTTTAAATAAGATACTGAAGTACTGTTCACTTTAAAAATTCATGGTGTAAAAAAATAAATAAATCCTGTGCATCTTAATTTTTGGTAAAATATTGGTTTCCAATCAATAGCAGGGATATTCATGTTGACAAACACGTTTTGTTATAATTTTAGTGTAAGACGTCTAAATATATAAACACAGTCTGATCTAGAAGTCACGCAAATGCTGTGATGCTTCTTTTTTGCTTGCTGATTGTATTGTAAAAGTAGAATTGATAATTCAAAAAATATAACTTGATAGCAGGGGGGCGGGGGGGGGGGGGGGAGGGGGGATCCTAAAATAAACAGGGCTTAACATTTCTTACAAAAGCTACTTGTCTGTCAATGTTTTTATTTGAATGCGTAAAGTCATAGATTAAAATTTAAGTCAGTTTCTTATATCTTACCTGCCCATATGTTTACTCGTTATGGCGTGTGAATGAGTGGGATTTTACAGGCCTGGAAATGCCACAATATCAAAACACCACCATACCACAACATAGAGAGGTTGAAATCCATTTTACAATAGTAAGAAGTCCCTGCTCTACAAGTTGTGATAATCAGATTTTTTATTCATACCAGCAGACTATGGATCTCTTGCTAGTGTTTTCATAAAGTGTGTTGTCATGAAACTTTATTTTTTCCACCTCTTATTGGCATATGTTGGTGTAACTATTGCTTATTTCTTAAAGATGTTATATTGTTTAATCTATTGTGGCATAATTCATTAATATAATTTTGGATGCAAAACAGAAAACTGAAGGCAGTGAAGGAGAAATTGAAGCAGAGCCTTGTAGCAATGGTCCAGCGCTCACTGGTAAAATACTAGGCAATATAGCAGAGTTAGCTGCCAGCATTGGCCCAGCTCTTGCTGGTGAAATACTAGACAATATAGCAGAGTAAGCTGCCAGCATTGGTCCAGCATTCACTGGTGAAATACTAGACAGTATACCAGAGTAAGCTGCCAGCATTGGTCCAGCACTCACTGGTGAAATACTAGACAATATAGCAGAGTAAGCTGCCAGCAATGGTCCAGCACTCACTGGTGAAATACTAGACAGTATAGTATAGTTAGCTGCCAGCATTGGTCCAGCACTCACTGGTGAAATACTAGACAGTATAGCAGAGTAGGCTGCCAGCATTGGTCCAGCATTCACTGTGAAATACTAGACTGTATAGCACAGTAAGCTGCCAGCATTGGTCCAGCGCTCACTGGTGAAATACTAGACAGTATAGCAGAGTTAGCTGCCAGCACTGGTCCAGCGCTCACTGGTGAAATACTAGACAGTATAGCAGAGTTAGTTGCCAGCACTGGTCCAGCGCTCACTGGTGAAATACTAGACAGTATAGCAGAGTTAACTGCCAGCAGCGGTCCAGCACTCACTGGTGAAATACTAGACAGTATAGCAGAGTTAGCTGCCAGCACTGGTCCAGCACTCACTGGTGAAATACTAGACACTATAGCAGAGTTAACTGCCAGCATCAGCTGGTACAGAGTTCCAGATCACTCAGAATTCTGACAACAGAAATAACCAATTGTCTAGCAATGGGGAGGTTGCACAGGGAGAAAGGTAATGTTAGTCAGTCAGCCAATTGTTTTGATATTAAATTATTAATGTACTCCATATTTTTTTTCTATGAAAGATATGAATTTTTGCTACTAGCATACAGCTGATTGAGCAGTGTTGATTTATGGTATAGGTTAACTGTATGATATCAAGAAAACTTCAATTTTAAATTATATACATGTAATATACATTACTTGTCTGTGTCACTGTAAGGTCTCACTTACAATTACCTCCCATACATGATGGTAGCAAGGGTCCTCGGTGGCTGAATGGTCTAAGATGATGTCTCAAGATTACTAGCTATGTGGTTCTAATCAGATTAACTCTGAGGTTTTCCTCCACCAAGTAAACTAGATGCTATATATAACATAATATTTGGAAATAAAATTGTTGTATGGTGTTGTATTGTGCTGTATGTTGTTCAGCATCACTTTTTAGTCATATTGTGACATGTCTACTTAAAATAGTATTCTGAGCACTGCCACACTAGAGTACCATGCCACAGACACAAGGTATGATACCTCATCCAGTCAAATTTTACTGACACCTGGTCTAGCAGATCTAGACACTGGGTTGACCATATCTATAGAACCAGTCACATTATACTGACACCTGGTCTACCAGATCTAGACACTGGGTTGACCACATCTCTAGAACCAGTCACATTATACTGACACCAGGTCTACCAGATCTTGGCACTGGGTTGACCAGATCTATAGAACCAGTCACATTATACTGACACCTGGTCTACCAGATCTTCACACTGGGTTGACCACATCTCTAGAACCAGTCACATTATACTGACACCTGGTCTACCAGATCTAGACACTGGGTTGACCATATCTCTAGAACCAGTCACATTTTACTGACACCTGGTCTACCAGATCTAGACACTGGGTTGACCATATATATAGAACCAGTCACATTATACTGACACCTGGTTTACCAGATCTAGACACTGGGTTGACCATATCTATAGAACCAGTTACATTATACTGACACCTGGTCTACAAGATCTAGACACTG
This sequence comes from Panopea generosa, assembly GCA_029582155.1. Lineage (NCBI taxonomy): Eukaryota > Metazoa > Mollusca > Bivalvia > Adapedonta > Hiatellidae > Panopea > Panopea generosa. The sequence continues at coordinate 4,980,972 of CM055894.1, forward strand.
GGTTGACCATATCTATAGAACCAGTCACATTATACTGACACCAGGTCTACCAGATCTAGACACTGGGTTGACCATATCTATAGAACCAGTCACATTATACTGACACCTGGTCTACCAGATCTAGACACTTGGTTGACCACATCTCTAGAACCAGTCACATTATACTTACACCTAGTCTACTAGATCTTGACACTTGGTTGACCATATCTATAGAACCAGTCACATTATACTGACACCTGGTCTACCAGATCTAGACACTGGGTTGACCATATCTATAGAACCAGTCACATTATACTGACACCAGGTCTACCAGATCTAGACACTGGGTTGACCATATCTATAGAACCAGTCACATTATAGTGACACCTCGTCTACCAGATCTAGGCACTGGGTTGACCATATCTATAGAACCAGTCACATTAAACTGATACCTGGTGTACCAGATCTAGACACTGGGTTGACCACATCTCTAGAACCAGTCACATTATACTGACACCTGGTGTACCAGATCTAGACACTGGGTTGACAAGATGTCTAGAACAAGTTTCATTATACTGCCACCTGGTGTACCAGATCTAGACACTGGGTTGACCATATCTCTAGAAACAGTCACATTATACTGACACCTGGTCTACCAGATCTAGACACTGGGTTGACCATATCTATAGAACCAGTCACATTATACTGACACCAGGTCTACCTGATCTAGACACTGGGTTGACCATATCTATAGAACCAGTCACATTATACTGACACCTGGTCTACCAGATCTAGACACTGGGTTGACCACATCTCTAGAACCAGTCACATTATACTGACACCTGGTCTACTAGATCTAGACACTGGGTTGACCATATCTATAGAACCAGTCACATTATAGTGACACCTCGTCTACCAGATCTAGGCACTGGGTTGACCATATCTATAGAACCAGTCACATTAAACTGATACCAGGTGTACCAGATCTAGACACTGGGTTGACCACATCTCTAGAACCAGTCACATTATACTGACACCTGGTGTACCAGATCTAGACACTGGGTTGACAAGATGTCTAGAACAAGTTTCATTATACTGCCACATGGTCTACCAGATCTAGACACTGGGTTGACCATATCTATAGAACCAGTCACATTATACTGACACCTTGTCTACCAGATCTAGACACTGGGTTGACCATATCTATAGAACCAGTCACATTATACTGACACCTGGTCTACCAGATCTAAACACTGGGTTGACCATATCTCTAGAACCAGTCACATTATACTGACACCTGGTGTACCAGATCTAGACACTGGTATGGCCATATCTCTAGAAACAGTCACATTATACTGACACCTGGTCTACCAGATCTAGACACTGGGTTGACCATATCTATAGAACCAGTCACATTATACTGACACCTGGTCTACCAGATCTAGACACTGGGTTGACCATATCTATAGAACCAGTCACATTATACTGACACCTGGTCTACCAGATCTAGACACTGGGTTGACCATATATATAGAACCAGTCACATTATACTGACACCAGGTCTACCAGATCTAGACACTGGGTTGACCATATCTATAGAACCAGTCACATTATACTGACACCTGGTCTACCAGATCTAGATACTGGGTTGACCATATATATAGAACCAGTCGCATTAAACTGACACCTGGTCTACCAGATCTAGACACTGGGTTGACCAGATCTCTAGAACCAGTCACATTATACTGACACCTGGTCTACCAAATCTAGACACTGGGTTGACCATATCTATAGAACCAGTCACATTAAACTGACACCTCGTCTACCAGATCTAGACACTGGGTTGACCAGATCTCTAGAACCAGTCACATTATACTGACACCTGGTCTACCAAATCTAGACACTGGGTTGACCAGGTCTCTAGAACCAGTCACATTATATTGACACCTGGCCCCAAAGTTATGAAAAAAAGCTGTACTTAACTCGAAGTCAATCTCAATTTCCCTGAGTTCGAAACTCAAATGGAGGTTATTAATATTTTTGAGTTCGTTTCAACAGTCTGGCACAAAAACACAATCCCAGTTTGAGCACAGACTCACCATATTTATTTTCCACTACATAAACATTATTTGGAACTCTCCAGTATGTATCGTCTGTTTGTTTACAAACATGGAGGCAACAGAGGGGTGACGCTTGGGTGAGATAGATGGCACACAGAGCATGTAAGTTTGAGCATATTCTCGTTAAATATACATATACAATGTATAGGCAATAACTTTCCCATTGCACCTGATGAAAAAACAACAGCACCATTTCCTCTGTTTAGTATGCGCATTTTATTTGAACAATATTTGTTGGAACAATATACACTGTACATTAAAAAAACACTAGAGTTTATGGAATCCCTTTAAAGTGAAAAAGGTTAGTCAATCCACAATGTCTTTTGGATTATTGTTCTTTGCGAGACGCCACACAGGAGGGGGAATTTATACAATATGTGTGCATGGACGATCATGGTTTAAAGCTGTTTTGGATTGCACGAAATGGGCGACTGGCTGCACAGATTTGGATTATAATATCAATTTAACAAACATAATATCTTAAACATATTACCATAAACTTAATATTTCGGTCATTTGATTGAACGATCGAGCCAAAACAAAACATGACCCAGGCTATATTGTTTTGATTGGTGGGGGATGTATTTTAGTGACTGTTATTGGTGGTGTTTAAATGTCATCTCTGTTTATTTAGATGGTCTAAGGTGCTGTTCTATGGTAAATAGTAAAAGTAAATGACTTTCTCAGAAAAGCCTCCAATTCATAAATGGAATGCACTGTACTTTTACTTTCCAGACGTTTCTCCAATGCCAGCAGGTCGGCGTTGAAGTGAAAAAGAAATATTTCAATTTGAAATGGAGAGTCAAGGGATAAAAAAAATAAGTGAAACAGAATTTATCTTTTTCTACATATTTTGATTTTTTTGTTTCAAGTAGTTTTTCATTTCAGTTGAAGACCCAGCCTTGACATGAAGACATGTATAGTTCTATATGCATTTTTTTAAATGTTGAATGGGGTTTAATGCCATGCTCAACACATTTCAGGTTATAAATGGCATATCCAGTTTTTCTGGTGTAGGAAGAACTCTGATTCAGATGGCATATCCAGTTTTACTTGTGGAGGAAGACCTCAGACTGATTCAGATGTCATATCCAGTTTTACTTGTGGAGGAACACCTCAGACTGATTCAGATGGCATATCCAGTTTTACTGGTGGAGGAAGACCTCAGACTGATTCAGATGGCATATCAAGTTTTACTGGAGGAGAAAGACCTCAGACTGATCCAGATGGCATATCCAGTTTTACTGGTGGAGAAAGACCTCAGACTGATTCAGATGGCATATCAAGTTTTACTGGAGGAGGAAGACCTCAGACTGATCCAGATGGCATATCCAGTTTTACTTGTGGAGGAAGACCTCAGACTGATTCAGATGTCATATCCAGTTTTACTTGTGGAGGAAGACCTCAGACTGATTCAGAGGTCATATCCAGTTTTACTGTTGGAGGGAGACCTTAGACTGAGTAGAACCACTGGGCTTCTGCAATTAACTGGAAACTTCCTCTCAAAGTTTTTGGAGTGAGCGGGACTTGAACCTATGTCCTTAGCGGTGAGAGGTAAGTGATCTTGAGACGGCGCCTTAGACCAATCGGCCATGGAAAACCCTCTGTATACATAAAATTACAAAATGAATAGAAAAAAAGAACAAATATTTAAATAAATGAATTGTTTTAGCATCGACATGATATACAGACAGTAAGCATTTATGTTCAACCGTATGTAATAAAACATGTTTTTAATATTTTCCATGGCACCGCGCCAACATATCTTTATGATAACTTCCATAGGGTGTCTTCTATTCAAAACCGCACACGGTTTAGTGAAAGTAATTTTATAGTTTCGCATGCTAAGAGTTCCGATTCAGGCACCTTTTATTGCAAAGCAATTGACTGGAATACTTTGCCTAACCATTTGAAGAAGTTAACCAATAAGCAAACTTTTAAAGGTGAAGTTAAAAAACATTTATGTATCTCCTCGCAGGCTAGAGAAAATGTGAATATTTAATTTTTAAGTATATGTTGAAAATATTTCTTGTATTGTGAACCACTTATATGTATTATTCAGTTATTCATGATATAAGATAATTCAGTGTTTTTTTATTGTTACATTTTAACAAGTTTATATCAAATGTCTACATTCTTAACATTTCATGTACATCATACTTTTTTCCTTTTTTTAAAAAAATCAAAATTTTAAGGGAAGGGACCCCGTTGGAAATAAGCGCGTTTGTTGCTTTAATGGGTTATCCCAGGTTATAAAATCTTTAATTTTTAGATGATTACTATAATTATTTTACTTATTTATTTTTCTTGATTTATTACTGTTATTTTATCATCATCATGATATATATGTTGTATAATGATCTTTAATACCTGAATAAATTTGAAATGAATTGAATTGAAGTAAAATATGCAATCAGTCTAGGACTCGAACATGAGACCTTGTCCAAAACATTATCCTCACAAGGGAGTATTACAATATCTGTAGATCAGTAGTATCAATACAGGAAAACCAATCGGTTGACTGATTTAGCTTCACTGTAGCCTGATTAGATAAGGCGTGTATGGACAGCTTTTTAGCTGGCCGGGAGGAATGTCCAAGGAGAGCTATTGCCATGACGTCGGCAGCGTCTGTAGACACTCAGGTTAAATTTTTATGTTTAAGATATCTATGCAACCACTCATTGGATATGAATGAAACTTTGCATGTGTATTCACCATCATCAATGGGACAACAGAGACAAGAACCATAACTCTGGATTGCATTTTTTGACAATTTTCAGGTTAAAGTTTTTTATCAGGAAAGATATCTATGTAACCACTCATTGGATATGAATGAAACTCACATGTGTGTTCACCATCATCGATGGAACACACAGAGACAAGAACCATAACTCGGGGTTGCATTTTTGGCAAAGTAACGGCCCTTTTTGGACTTAATTTTTCAGGTTAAAGTTTATTATCATGTAAGATTTTTATGCAACCACTCATTGGATATGAGTGAAACTCACATGTGTGTTCACCATCATTGATGGAACACACAGAGACAAGAACCATAACTCGGGGTTTCATGTTGGCAAAGTAATGGTCCTTTTTGACTTAATTTTTCGTCTGTAGACACCAAGGTTAAACTTTTGTATTTAGTTGCATTTAAGTTTTGGTGTTTGCCGCCAATCTCAATCATTGCATGGGTGGTGAGTTTTATCCAATCGGTGAGCTTTGTTGTCATCTCAGAACTCTTGTTTTATTATTTATTTAAATATATCTTATCTACTGTCTATTATTCGAGAAATGAAAATAAAAAATATATTTAAAAGGCCTTGCAGTGTATCACGAATTCTCTTCAGAAACATAATCAGATTTTAGAAATTGCCACCATTTTGGCAAGGGAGATAATATTTTTATTGCTGAAAGCAAGTAAGTTATTTCCCTTTTAAATTTTGAGGGATTCAGTCATCACCTATTTTTTAGATCAAATCACGGCTGATTTTGACCGGTGAGAAAACACAGCTTGATGCCGATTAATCTGATAAATGATGTGATAGTTGATTGTTTATAGGGATAGGGATCAAACTGGCAAGCTAATACAGTGTGACCTTTAGCGACTTATGTAAACGGTATACTGAAAATTAGGACAAGTCTACATAGCTTTTCCAGACTGCCAGAGCGAAGTCTAAAGTTGAATATAACAACATTTTTGCTAGCTTGGACCCTGAATTCCCCTGTAATTGTAACTTTTAAAGTCATATAGTAAACACAAATGTTTATTCTCAAACAGATCTGTAACAACAATTGAATAATTCATTAAGTTTCCGCAATATGCGCATCGAAAAAAAAACATGAAATGATACTTGACCCTTTAACCCTTTACTCCATAGAAACCCGTTTTCCCGCACCAATCACAGAAGGCCTTTGAAAACAGTGCAGGAAGAGTTCAGATTGCTTGTAACGTTTTCCGCTCTCAGTTAATATAAACATAATTCACCTATTGCCGATATGTGGTAAATTAATGCTTTCAATATTAGAGGTGTCCAAAGGCGTCTTTATGAAGTAAAAGGTTAACTAACTGCAAAAGTCACTGGAGTGTGACGTCATTTGCTGTATCCACATGTGACAAGGACCTGATTAGCTTATTGTTACATATTTTGCAAGAGAATGACTGGTGAATACCTGTGTATTCAGGTCAAGCGTGTCATATCAGTAAAATATCGGCTAATGCTTAACACATGTATGTGTTTGACAGTTGATTTGTTTATATACGACTTGTAATTGGGGCAGCAGGGTGCATTTAAACAAAGAAGGGGGGCGTTTTTAAGGCAGAATGGCAAACCTAAAAGGGGCAGGGTACTGCCCCCTTTCATTCCTCTCTAGAAAAAACCCTAGGTATATGCACTAGCATAACTGGACTATTGTCACAAGTCTTGCACACATCTGAACATTTGAAATAGATCCAGAAATATATCTCAGCATGCAATCTATTCAACCTAAAAGAATTAGATATATTTATATTTAAATGTTTTATTAGCAAAAGAAAAGATTGACAGACAGTAGAAAAACCGGTTACAGACTGGAGGTGGGCCGCAGCCACTACCCCTCAGTGCTGCTGAGGAAACTTTAGTTAAATCATTAGATGGGAGGCCTGTAATAGAAGGGCCAACTCTGGCCATAGATACAGATGGTAATTATGTAATTAATCATTCTTCCTATTATAAATTAAAGCATATTTAAACTGTCTGATCTATCTGCCATAATGTATAACTCCCATGTGTCATGATTATGGGCATGGTGAGTAGAAATGCGACTTAAAATGTAAGTATTATTCTTTAGAAAACTATCTGCACACAATTGAATGAGGTATATAGTTTATATATATATAAAATAAAACATGATAATGATTCTTCTCAACATTGTTGCCAAGGAACTGGAACATTTGAGGTATTTATTCCAATTTCATATAAAAAAACAGAGAATGTAAATGATCATAAATCTGGTTCTTGTAAAACTAATAACTATATAACTAATATTGCAAGTTCATTGATGTATGTGTTTTATTATAAACATTGTATAAGAACTAATACAAATTACTCAATATTGAATTACAAGAGACCAGTTAGAATTAGTATCACATTGCACTTTTATCCACATAAACTTATGAGATGTCTTGTCATCAAAGACGAATAGTGCTTTTTAATACAAATAGTTATCTTATTACACTTGTACACACAGTTAAATTATTAAAATTATTTGTCTGTGTGTCTAGTTTCAGCATAATAATCTGAGCAGTACTGTCAGGCATTGTTATTCGATTCAGCCTATTAAACTGAATAATCTATAGGATGTGGTCATAAGGTGGATAGAGTGCTCCAACCAGAGGTTGCGGGTTGGTCCCAAGCCCCGATTCCTCTTACTAACCCACGAAATCATACGTTGTACATTTCAGGCTCAGAACCGGAACACAAAGAGTGACAGATTGTTGACAGCAGCGTGCCGGTACTCACAAATGGAGGTAACTACACAGTGATCATTCTTACTCTCCTAATTATGTTTGTCAACCAAGAAGGTACTTTAAAACTATTTATTTCTTATATTACTTGGCTAGTTTCCTTATTTGTAAACAGCTGTAGTGCCACCAAATTTGTAACAAAGAATCACTTTGCAAGAGAATGTGACTTTATTGGAAACAATTCGGAATCTGATTTGATGATATACTTGTATACAAATGTAGTTATAAGCAGTGATATATAAGTGATCACAACAACAGCGGCCTAGACTGTCAAGTGTACAATGTAAACACTCTAGCATGATTTTAAAGATCTCTTGGAGTATTTTTTGTTGTCTGAACTTAAACGCATCAAAGTGGATTCATTGAACTATTATTAAGAGAGTGCACAACCCAATGGTCTAGCTACAGCTGTATTCTTGATCCATTAAGAGAGTGAACAACCCAAGGTTCTAGCTACAGCTGTGTTCTTGATCCATTGGTTCTGGGTTTGACCCTCTGTTAGAAGACTGAGCTACCATGCTTTTGATGTCAATTAATATATCATAATTTGATAGAAAAACAACAACAAAACAGGTTAGAAATTTTGAAAATACAGTCTTACCTGTATTAAGAAGCCACCCAAGGGAAATTGCCAAACTTGCTGCTTAACACAAGTGGCTGCTTAATAGAGGGTCCATATTTTTATCGAAAAAGCTGAAGTCATGATGTTTATTGTGACAGACGACAAACAGTGACCACACATGCATGGTACATGTACCATGCCCATAAGTTGTTTCGAAATATGTACTGGGGGTAAAGAGAAAAATCCACAGGAAGAAAATAAACTGACAGTATTTTATATAGAAGTACATATAAATAAATAATTTATATTATTTAATTAAAAAAATATTATGTTTCATTTAGCATAAAATAAATCCGTATGAATTTTTCATTAAGCAGATGCCGTAAAATCCAGTAAAAATGTGTAGCTCGTATTCTTCCATTATCTCGTGGTTACATTAGGACATATTCTGGTTCTGTGTTTTATCGATACCTTTTCCAAAAATTTAGACTTTTAACCACTCTTACACGTTCATCCAAAGTTGAACACTTTTTCGCAGCAGATATTGTGTACGATATGCATCGAGTCCATCACAAATAAAAATGAATTATGATATTAAAAAAAATGTTATTCCATTGCATTCGAACCCACTTTCAAGGCTGATAAAAATCAATTTAATTATAATTTAAACAAACTGACCAATTGCAATTATCTTTTTGATCTTACCCAGTTTGATAATTGTACATAAACGCCTCAGTGAAATTTTCTTCCAATGTGTTTACACGCGTTATACCTAAATAAAACTACCTTAAAAACACACACTTAAACAGTCATGTACATAGCCTAGGTAACAGTTTCGCTAACAAATTAATTTCATGAACCTTGCTATTCTTTTTGCTTATTAGACCGTATATACGCTCACTCGCTCTGGGTAAAGTGGTGTGTTTTCGTAACAGAAGCAATAGCATTAATTGATCGCAGGATTATACAATATGGTTGAAATAGCGGCCAGCCAAAAGGTTTGACCGCTAAGTGATAAGGGTCTGCCACTACATCTGACCGCATACACCTGGCTGCTGACCACTTACGGGTATTGTTTGGGATGAAATAGACTGGCCCCAGGCTGCGTTAAAGAGGTGACCGTTTAATACATGTATATAGAGGCAATTTACATGAGGGGATTTTGAAGCAACCGCTTAACACAGGTGACTGCTTATAAGAGATGGCTGCAAGGACAGGTTAGACTGTATACCATGAAAGTATCAAATGACTATTGATTTCATTATTTGTAGATGATGTTGTGCAGACTCTGAGCACATTTGACAAAGTGAATAATAAGTTAATGTTTTGCTTGTTTTCATTGAATCTTAACTAAACTTGCACAGCAATTACGTAACCAAAAGATCACAGACAAGTTCTTGAACTATCGTGATTCGACCACAAATGCCCCAAAATAGTTTACATGTAGCAATGCAATGTGGTCTCCTAAAAGATTTGTTGAAGAGGAATTTATGAAAATCATTTCTCTGAAATGTTCATCTGTCCATTAAATTTGTTGCCAATAGAGCGATTCAGGCCCTCTTGACTCTCTTGTTTATTTTTTTAGTTTGGATCTGTGCTTCAATTTAAGTGATCTCTAGTGTAAAATAACCAGAGACTGTGTTCTGGAGTATCATGCTGCAGACACATGGATGATTGATACCCCAAGTCACATTATACTGACCAGACCTAGAATTATCCTCCAAATATTGAACACCAAGCAAGGAAGCTTCTGGTGCACTTTCTCAAGTATATGTTATGACCTGCTTGGGGATTGAACCTGTGGCCATCCTTACCCTCTACCACTAGACCATCTCTGCTGTCATTTTGAATATACAGTCCAACCTGTCTTAAGCAATCAGTCAAGGGAAGAAGCAGATGTGGCCTTTTAAGACAGGTTGTTGTTTAATGCGGGGTAATTTGCTCTGAAAGCATATAAACAGGAAATATCAAATGTGTCTGCTTAAGACAAGTGGCTGCTTGATAGAGGTGGCCACTTATACAGATTTGACTGTATATTGCAAGGTAGTTTTATCAAATATAATGACAAACTACTGGGCAAGTTGTATTCAAAGGTTACATGGATGTTTCTCATTTATGTAAGACTATACACATGAATTTTTTATCTAAAATTCAAAATGATCACTGTCACTAAAAATATTGAAAAAAAAATCAAAAAAATCTACCCATGTCAAATAAATTTCAAAAAGTTCTTTGTCCACTATAGCCAGTAGAACATTGTTAATCCATTCTATTCATTTCAGAATTGCCTGTTGCAGAAACAGCTGTATTGTGGAGGCAGCTATGGAAGCAATGGTAATTTGGATTTGATAATCTGTTTAATTAAATGGTAAAAACTGTGTAAATCAACTGATATGCAATTCAATCTACCAGTATTTGCCTAGCAATTGCCTTGCTAAAAAAGAAGTAATACACAGTAATTTTTGTAAATTTCATTTAAAAAAACACTTTGTTTGGAAATTGATATATCTACATGATGCAAATTTCGTTTTTAGCTTGACTTTTCGAAGAATAAGGGAGAACTATTCTACTCATCACGGCGTCAGCATCACACACCTTGGTAAAAGTTTTATGTGCAAACTAATATCTTGGTAACCATTGCATGTATTGGATTGAAATTATAGACAAGCTTCCTAGTTATCAACTCTACTACAATAACTCAGTTATATAATGCTTGCCTGAATATAATGCAAATTATTGCCCTTATTTGACTAAGAAAATCTCGTTAAAGTTTTGAATACAAGAACAATCAAGTCCATATCTCACCAACCACTTCATGTATTTGACTGAAACTTCACACAAGACTTCCCAGTCATCAAACCTATTATAATAACCAAGTTAGATAACTCTTGCTTGAATATAATGCAAAAGTATTGTTCTTGTTTAACTTATCTCATGGTAAATTTATCCATCTGTTAACACTTTGCTTGTAGACGCAATAGCACTTTGATTTTTTTCATTGAATCTTAACCATAGTATATGACTATCATGGTTGACACCAAATCTATTGGTTTGGTAGATGCCTTGATATTGTGTCTATGGTTTGCATTGTAGGTAGGTACCCCGTTTCAACACTTCTCATGTTTTTACACATATTCTACAGAACCAAGAAAAAAGAAACGGAAAATTGATGAGGACCAAGTAGAAGCGACACAGAAAGAAATGTCACTGAAACAGAAAAACAAAAAACGGGAAATGGAAAAACTAAAAATTAAAATGATTTATTTAAAACAGCAAATATGCACTTCAAAAAGTATTCAAGACATGGCAGAAACTGTTAAAATTTATTATCAGTTATCAGTTAAAAATGCAACAACATTTTCAGCTTGTTGTGTCTCCTGAACAATAAAAAAGTCAGATTAGGCCTACATTAAAATATTGTTTGTTAACCTTTTACCTACCATTCATTTCCATCTAAGTTAACTATTTTATTTTACATTTTGTGTTTTATCGGAAATAAAATTACATTTTCTTAGCACATTTTCTCTTTGAAAGCAGCATAACCAGTAACTAAAGATGTTTATTTTATAAAGAAATTAACAACAATTTTTGTAAAATTTCATTGCCTTTTATTCAGACAAGAAACAGATAATAGGGAAATGAACAAAACAGTATAATTCTAGTCACAGGATTTGAACTCCAATCGCCCAAGCGACAATCTGCAGATATAACAGAAACATTGGATATAATCAAACATTTTAGCAATGACAAACAATAAAAATAAATATTTGTTTGGGAGTGCAATAAAATTATTAGAGTGGGGCAATATTATTGGTTGGGTAGGTAAACAACAAACAGACAGTATTTTATTTTAGGCCTTTTAACATTTTAGCTTTATTGATCACCCTGTGTGGTTGTACAATATTATTTGCTGTTTATATATTAAGATATAAATTACAAATATACAGGATGATGCATGAACGATCAACATGAACTCGACATTAACTTGAAATAAACTTAACTTCTTGTAAGCTTTTTCAAAAACTATTGTCTAATTGAATAATTTGTATATGTCAAAGTGGCTATTGGAGAATTACAATTAACGGTTGTGCATTATTTAGTTAAAGTAAGTTTCAACTACATGTTTTCTTTTCAAACAACCATCCTGTCCTCTTTCTGTATGAATGTTTATATGAGGCCCTTGAATTTCAGGGACATAATGATGTCACCACGAATAATATTGTGTAAGACAACACATGCAATTACAAGTTATCACCTGGCTGTGTAATACTTGAAATCTTCTTTTCAGAATCCCAAATGTTTGTTCAATTAGAAGCCTTGTTCTGCATAAGGTCATGTTGTATCTGATTTCAGGATCATTGTTCTGGTTTAGAAATGGGGTTAACAGAAAATGTCTACATGGATAACCAGAATCTCCTAGTATAAACCCAGTGTGATCACCTGCAATATAAGAATTCAATTGATATAATGATTTTAAAGTGACACTATTGCAATGTTATGTTGTAACATGTAGATTTGTGTCTATTTTTTGGGGCGCTTGTTTCAGCCAAATGTTTGTATTTTGTGAACACAATTATAATATGTATTTAATAGCTGAACAGTCTTTTATTGGTAAATAAATATTTTTTAGCAAATTATCTGGCATTTAAAATATATGAAGATTTATGACAAAAAGATGGTTTTGATTTGCAAATTTCCATGTAAAATTTTGCTGATTTTTTTTATTCAGAAATTTGTGCTAATTTATCCGTGCAATAACTTACAAATTCCTGAATCAAATCTTTTGAAATTTTAATACAAAGTTTGTAATGACAAAACACAGGTTAAGTTCGATTTTAGGGGTTGTTAAATCACAAAGCCTTACTATTTTCAAACTGATGGCATATGGCAGAACTTCTGAACACTCTGCTGTCAAGTACAGATCCTGGCCAGGAGGCATTGCAACTGGTTATTTTTAACTTTTCTTTATAACACATCTATTAAATAACAAAATTTAATAAATGGCAATAGTTTTTCTTATTGGGTTCTAAACTTTATTGGTATAAATATTATATAAAGGGTCATCCATGGTCGAGTGGTCTAAGGCGCCATCTCAAGATCAGTTACCTCTCATCACTGAGGTAGGTTCGAGTCCCACACTCTCCAAAAACTTTATATCAGAAAGTTTGCCAGTTACTTGAGGAAGGATGGTCATTTCTCCCAATAAAATTGAATATGCCATATATAACATGAAATCTTTGACTTCAAAGCAGTGTAATAACCATTTTTAATTTTACTATTTTAAACAATAAAATTAATAAAACTTATTGAGAATTCTATTAATTCATAACCTGTGTGGTTCCAGGTAAGAATAGCATCACTTTTGATCTCTGCAGAGGGGTAGGAATCCTGAGAATTGGTGTCATGTTCATTTTATCATTTTTTGTCATGTTCATTATTGTGGTTGAATTATTTACCCCTGTGTGGTTTCAGGGAGCCATATGAGTGATGGCAAGAATAGGAACACTGTGCCTCATGTTTGTCATAAGAAGTGACAATTTGAGTAATATGATAGAAATTGCTGAAACTCATTCTGCATATTTATTTGTTGATGTGTTTTCTTTTAATCTAGCCCTTGTGGTTCTGGCTAAGAATAGAATCACTGCCGATCTCTGCAGAGGGGTAGGAGTTCTCTGAATGGGTGTCGTGTTCATTTTATCATTTTTGTCATGTGTACTATTGTGGTTAAATTATTAACCCCTGTGTGGTTCCAGGGAGCCATATGAGTGATGGCAAGAATAGAATCACAGTGGCTCATGCATGTCGTTGGAAGCGACAATTTGAGTAATACGATTTGCTGACACTCTGTAGTTTTTCAGGTATCAAGGTTCTAGGTTCATTCTGCATATTCATTTGTTGATGTATTTTTTTTATCTGTATGTTAATTTGTTGTTTTTTTGTACATGTAGAGTGAACCTGGAATCTTCATTCCTGTTGGCGTCGTATAACCTATAATGTTTCGATACGCCGTAAAAACCTATTCATTCATTCATTCTTTTAATCTCTATGTTAAGTTATTGTTTTTGTACATGTAGAGTGAGCCTGGAATCTTCTTTCCTGTTGACATCAAATAACTACAATATGTTGGTATGCTGTAAAAACCCATTCAGTCTATTAATTCATCAAAAAGCGTCACGTAAAAGTTAAAAATATATGTATAGTGGGTGAGTGTGTGCGGTTTTATTGATTGACAGATTTGTATTATTTGATTCTAGAATTATGAAGCATTCAATGAAACCTGAAGATTAGAAGAAATGATATCTAAATGATTGCACTAATTAAAAAAAAATGTTCATATAAATATTTCTCAATGATGATTACCAGTACATACAATTGGTACTGTGAATACATGTCATAAACATAATCAAAAGTTACTGTTAAATAATATCAAAGTTTAGGTTTAAATGAACTTTGAAGTGTTTGGGTTGTAAATCTGTTACTGATCTTAACTGTACAGAATTAAAACAGCAATTAATTAATCTCAGCTCTGAAAGAATCTCTTAATTTTACAATATGTCTTTGTATATGTTTTATATATTTATAACTGTGAATATTGCAGAACATGCCCAAAATAAATACAATATATATATCAAATACTTGTTTTTATTGATTTAAACCTGGTCTAGCTGCAATAGCTAAAATGATTAGATTTGTGTATGTATCTGAACTAATTTATTTAATGTTAGTATTTTCGTTTATAACATACACCGGTTATAACGAATCTTTGGATATAAGGAACAAGATTTTCCGGCCTGCAAATTAAAATTAAATAGTAAAGTACTTGTCTATGACAAACTCGCAAATTATGCACCAGCAGTATTAATTCTGTAATCCAATTGTTTGTAACATCCCTCTGTGCTAAAAGATGTGGCAGGGGGCGGGGTTGTTGTAAGTTTACAATTGTTTGTAACACTCCTCTGTGTGAAAGGATGAGGCAGGGGGCAGGGTTGTTGTAAGTTTACAATTGTTTGTAACACCCCTCTGTGTGAAAGGATGTGGCAGGGGGCAGGGTTGTTGTAAGTTTACAATTGTTTGTAACACCCCTCTGTGTGAAAGGATGAGGCAGGGGGCGGGGGTGTTGTAAGATTACAATTGTTTGTAACACCCTTCTGTGTGAAAGGATGAGGCAGGAGGTGGGGGTGTTGTAAGTTTACAATTGTTTGTAACACCCCTCTGTGTGAAAGGATGTGGCAGGGGGCAGGGTTGTTGTAAGTTTACAATTGTTTGTAACACCCCTCTGTGTGAAAGGATGAGACAGGGGGTGGGGGTGTTGTAAGTTAACAATTATTTGTAACACTCCTCTGTGTGAAAGGATAAGGCAGGGGGTGATGCTGTTGTAAGTTTACAATTGTTTGTAACACCCCTCTGTGTGAAAGAATGAGGCAGGGGGTGGGGGTGTTGTTAGTTTACAATTGTTTGTAACACTCCTCTGTGTGAAAGGATGAGGCGGGGGGTGGGTGTGTTGTTAGTTTACAATTGTTTGTAACACCCTTCTGTGCGAAAGGATGAGGCAGGGAGCGGGGTTGTTGTAAGTTTACAATTGTTTGTAACACTTCTCTGTGTGAAAGGATGAGGCAGGGGGCGGGGTTGTTGTAAATTTACAATTGTTTGTAACGCCCCTCAGTGTGAAAGGATGAGGCAGGAGGTGGGGGTGTTGTAAGTTTACAATTGTTTGTAACACTCCTCTGTGTGAAAGGATGAGGCAGGAGGTGGGGGTGTTGTAAGTTTACAATTGTTTGTAACACTCCTCTGTGTGAAAGGATGAGGCGGGGGTGGGGGTGTTGTATGTTTACAATTGTTTGTAACACTTCTCTGTGTGAAAGGATGAGGCAGGAGGTGGGAGTGTTGTAAGTTTACAATAGTTTGTAACACTCCTCTGTGTGAAAGGATGAGGCAGGAGGTGGGGGTGTTGTAAGTTTACAATTGTTTGTAACACCCTTCTGTGTGAAAGGATGAGGCAGGGGGTGGAGGTGTTGTAAGTTTACAATTGTTTGTAACACCCCTCTGTGTGAAAGGATGTGGCAGGGGGCAGGGTTGTTGTAAGTTTACAATTGTTTGTAACACCCCTCTGTGTGAAAGGATGAGGCAGGGGGTGGGGGTGTTGTAAGTTAACAATTGTTTGTAACACTCCTCTGTGTGAAAGGATGAGGCAGGGGGTGATGCTGTTGTAAGTTTACAATTGTTTGTAACACCCCTCTGTGTGAAAGAATGAGGCAGGGGGTGGGGGTGTTGTTAGTTTACAATTGTTTGTAACACTCCTCTGTGTGAAAGGATGAGGCAGGGGGTGGGTGTGTTGTTAGTTTACAATTGTTTGTAACACTCTTCTGTGCGAAAGGATGAGGCAGGGAGCGGGGTTGTTGTAAGTTTACAATTGTTTGTAACACTTCTCTGTGTGAAAGGATGAGGCAGGGGGCGGGGTTGTTGTAAATTTACAATTGTTTGTAACGCCCCTCAGTGTGAAAGGATGAGGCAGGAGGTGGGGGTGTTGTAAGTTTACAATTGTTTGTAACACTCCTCTGTGTGAAAGGATGAGGCAGGAGGTGGGGGTGTTGTAAGTTTACAATTGTTTGTAACACTCCTCTGTGTGAAAGGATGAGGCGGGGGTGGGGGTGTTGTATGTTTACAATTGTTTGTAACACTTCTCTGTGTGAAAGGATGAGGCAGGAGGTGGGAGTGTTGTAAGTTTACAATAGTTTGTAACACTCCTCTGCGTGAAAGGATGAGGCAGGAGGTGGGGGTGTTGTAAGTTTACAATTGTTTGTAACACTCCTCTGTGTGAAAGGATGAGGCGGGGGGTGGGGGTGTTGTATGTTTACAATTGTTTGTAACACTTCTCTGTGTGAAAGGATGAGGCAGGAGGTGGTAGTGTTGTAAGTTTACAATTGTTTGTAACACTCCTCTGTGTGAAAGGATGAGGCAGGAGGTGGGGTTGTTGTAAATTTACAATTGTTTGTAACGCCCCTCAGTGTGAAAGGATGAGGCAGGAGGTGGGGGTGTTGTAAGTTTACAATTGTTTGTAACACTCCTCTGTGTGAAAGGATGAGGCAGGAGGTGGGGGTGTTGTAAGTTTACAATTGTGTGTAACACTCCTCTGTGTGAAAGGATGAGGCGGGGGGTGGGGGTGTTGTATGTTTACAATTGTTTGTAACACTTCTCTGTGTGAAAGGATGAGGCAGGAGGTGGGAGTGTTGTAAGTTTACAATAGTTTGTAACACTCCTCTGTGTGAAAGGATGAGGCAGGAGGTGAGGGTGTTGTAAGTTTACAATTGTTTGTAACACTCCTCTGTGTGAAAGGATGAGGCAGGAGGTGGGGGTGTTGTAAGTTTACAATTGTTTGTAACACCCCTCTGTGTGAAAGGATGAGGCAGGAGGTAGGGGTGTTGTAAGTTTACAATTGTTTGTAACACTCCTCTGTGTGAAAGGATGAGGCGGGGGGTGGGGGTGTTGTATGTTTACAATTGTTTGTAACACTTCTCTGTGTGAAAGGATGAGGCAGGAGGTGGGAGTGTTGTAAGTTTACAATAGTTTGTAACACTCCTCTGTGTGAAAGGATGTGGCAGGAGGTGGGGGTGTTGTAAGTTTACAATTGTTTGTAACACTCCTCTGTGTGAAAGGATGTGGCAGGGGGCGGGGTTGTTGTAAGTTTACAATTGTTTGTAACACTCCTCTGTGTGAAAGGATGAGGCAGGGGGCGGGGGTGTTGTAAGTTTACAATTGTTTGTAACACTCCTATGTGTGAAAGGATGAGGCAGGAGGTTGGAGTGTTGTAAGTTTACAATTGTTTGTAACACTTCTCTGTGTGAAAGGATGAGGCAGGAGGTTGGAGTGTTGTAAGTTTACAATTGTTTGTAACACTCCTCTGTGTGAAAGGATGTGGCAGGGGGCGGGGTTGTTGTAAGTTTACAATTGTTTGTAACACTCCTCTGTGTGAAAGGATGAGGCAGGGGGCGGGGGTGTTGTAAGTTTACAATTGTTTGTAACACTCCTATGTGTGAAAGGATGAGGCAGGAGGTTGGAGTGTTGTAAGTTTACAATTGTTTGTAACACTTCTCTGTGTGAAAGGATGAGGCAGGAGGTTGGAGTGTTGTAAGTTTACAATTGTTTGTAACACTCCTCTGTGTGAAAGGATGAGGCAGGAGGTGGGGGTGTTGTAAGTTTACAATTGTTTGTAACACTTCTCTGTGTGAAAAGATGAGGCAGGAGGTTGGAGTGTTGTAAGTTTACAATTGTTTGTAACACTCCTCTGTGTGAAAGGATGAGGCAGGAGGTGGGGGTGTTGTAAGTTTACAATTGTTTGTAACACTCCTCTGTGTGAAAGGATGAGGCAGGGGCAGGGTTGTTCTATTGTCCAGACCGAAATGGTTTGTGTCAGTAATTTCTTTGAAATACCGTTAGTTATTCAGTATGGGAAAGCAAAATTATTTTGTATTTAATGACATACCGGTTATACATCTTTAAACCAACTTTATACATTGTTTGATATATACTGAGCAAAAGTAGAAACGTCCCACTTATGGATCCGACATATATCCGGCTATGTTTATGTTTCACATTCAGTGAATGTTCATACGAGACACTGGTCATTTGTAAATACACCCGTGAAAGGTTGACACCAAACGCACTTGGTCAACTGATATGGATTCACAAATGAATAAACTTCATTTTCTGTATAGGTGTTAGTACCACCAACCTTATAGATTTCCAGCAATCTTTCTTTGAATATGGTGGGACGTTTCTACATTTGCTCAGTATATTTCCTCCTATGTTATAACTATGCATATGATAAGTGTTTTAATTTTTTAAAACAAATGACATAAACTTGTCAATTTATAGGACTTGAAATCAAGTACATCTCACCGTTCCTTTAATAACTTGTCAGTGGTAAGTGGAATAATCCACAACAATATAATTGGTGGCAACAAATTCTAATACTTTTGACTAACAGTTCTGTATATTTTTTGTTCACTATACAAACATCATATATAAGGAAATCATTTGTTGTATGTATATAACAATCTCCAGATATGAGGAACAATTTTGAGAGATTCCAATGAGTTATTTATAATTCTTAGTTCAGAAACATTTTAGTAAAACCGGTGGAGTCAAGCAAGACCTGAAAACATGAGTAAAAAATCTTAAAACTATACAAATTGATATTTCCTTGAATATTTTTCAATCATGTCTTTAAAACTGATGAAAATGAAATATTTGTTACTCTTTTTACCATACAGCCAAACCTGTTACATAAGCAGTCACCTTTATTAAGCAGTCACCTTTATTAAGCAGCCACTTGCTTAAGCAGCCACATTTGCTATTTCCCATTTCCATGCTTTCAGAACAAATTAACCTGTATTAAGCAACAACCTGTCAAAAAGGGCCACTTTTGCCCTTCCCTTGACTGGCTGCTGTAAAGACAGGTTTGACTATTTGAGAACAAACATACAACACATACTGAATGGAAAACTTCAACTGCTAACTGCCACCTGATATTTTATGTACCTTAAATTTTATATATTTTCTCATAAAAGTATAAATGCAATTTCATTAAAATTTAGACTTGAAAGTTTATTTATGTCCTGTCACAGTGGACTTATGGGAGGTTCAATCATAAAACATTGTGATTCAGCGAACCGTGATGGATTTCTCTTAATCTGCTGTTTCGTATACGTTGAAAATAGGTCCTTTATATTCCGGGCGAAGGTGCATAGAGTATTACGTTTCCTATTTCAACTCAGCTATTCTGAAAATGGAGCTCATAAGCAAGTAGAACTTGTAAAAAGTATTAATCAAGTAAGTGCATTTCATTGCAAAATTCATAAGGCAAGGCTTACACAACACAACTAAGCGAATCTGGGCCGAGTCTTTGTTGCGTTTTTTTGTGTCATATATGGATCTCCTATCAGCACACTGTCAGTGGGTGTGATATTATACCATAGGTAGATCCTGTATCGGCACACTGTCAGTGGGTGTGATATACAATAGGTAGATCCTGAATCAGCACACTGTCAGTGGGTGTGATATTATACCATAGGTAGATCCTGTATCAGCACACTGTCAGTGGGTGTGATATACCATAGGTAGATCCTGTATCAGCACACTGTCAGTGGGTGTGATATTATACCACAGGTAGATCCTGTATCAGCACACTGTCAGTGGGTGTGATATACCATAGGTAGATCCTGTATCAGCACATTGTCAGTGGGTGTGATATTATACCATAGGTAGATCCTGTATCAGCACACTGTCAGTGGATGTGATATTATACCATAGGTAGATCCTGTATCAGCACACTGTCAGTGGGTGTGATATTATACCATCAGTAGATCCTGTATTAGCACACAGTCAGTTGGTTTGATATTATATCATATGTAGATCCTGTTTCAGCACACTGTCAGTGGGTGTGATATTATACCATAGGTAGATCCTCCTGTATCAGCACACTGTCAGTGGGTGTGATATTATACTATAGGTAGATCCTGTATCAGCACACTGTCAGTGGGTGTGATATACCATAGGTAGATCCTGTATCTGCACACTGTCAGTGGGTGTGATATTACACCATAGGTAGATCCTGTATCAGCACACTGTCAGTGAGTGTGATATTATACCATAGGTAGATCCTGTATCATCACTTTGTCAGTGGGTGTGATATTACACAATAGGTAGATCCTGTATTAGCACACTGTCAGTGGGTGTGATACTATACCATAGGTAGATCCTGTATCAGCACACGGTCAGTGGGTGTGATATTATACCATAGGTAGATCCTGTATCAGCACACTGTGAGTGGGTGTGATATTACACCATAGGTAGATCCTGTATCAGCACACAGTCAGTGGGTGTGATCTTATACCATAGGTAGATCCTGTATCAGGACACAGTCAGTGGGTGTGATCTTATACCATAAGTAGACCCTGTATCAACAAACTGTCAGTTGGTTTGATATTATACCACAGGTAGATCCTGTATCAGCACACTGTCAGTGGGTGTAATATTATACCATAGGTAGATCCTGTATCAACACACTGTCAGTTAGTTTGATATTATACCATAGGTAGATCCTGTATCAGCACACTGTCAGCGGTTGTGATATTAAACCATAGGTAGATCCTGTATCAGCACACTATCAGTGGGTGTGATAATATACCATAGGTAGATCCTGTATCAGCACACTCAGTGGTTGTGATATTATACCATAGGTAGATCCTGTATCAGCACACTGTCAGTGGGTGTGATATTATACCATAGGTAGATCCTGTATCAACACACTGTCATTTGGTTTGATATTATACCATAGGTAGATCCTGTATCAGCACACTGTCAGCGGTTGTGATATTATACCATAGGTAGATCCTCCTGTATCAGCACACTGTCAGTGGGTGTGATATTATACCATAGGTAGATCCTCCTGTATCAGCACACTGTCAGTGGGTGTGATATTATACCATAGGTAGATCCTGTATCAGAACACTGTCAGTGGTTGTGATATTATACAATAGGTACATCCTGTATCAGCACAATGTCAGTGGGTGTGATATTTTACCATAGTTAGATCCTGTATCAGCACACTGTCAGTGGGTGTGATATTATACCATAAGTAGATCCTGTATTAGCACACTGTCAGTTGGTTTGATATTATATCATATGTAGATCCTGTTTCAGCACACTGTCAGTGGGTGTGATATTATACCATAGGTAGATCCTCCTGTATCAGCACACTGTCAGTGGGTGTGATATTATACCATAGGTAGATCCTGTATCAGCACACTGTCAGTGGGTGTGATATACCATAGGTAGATCCTGTATCTGCACACTGTCAGTGGGTGTGATATTACACCATAGGTAGATCCTGTATCAGCACACTGTCAGTGAGTGTGATATTATATCATATGTAGATCCTGTATCATCACTTTGTCAGTGGGTGTGATATTACACCATAGGTAGATCCTGTATTAGCACACTGTCAGTGGGTGTGATACTATACCATAGGTAGATCCTGTATCAGCACACGGTCAGTGGGTGTGATATTATACCATAGGTAGATCCTGTATCAGCACACTGTGAGTGGGTGTGATATTACACCATAGGTAGATCCTGTATCAGCACACAGTCAGTGGATGTGATCTTATACCATAGGTAGATCCTGTATCAGGACACAGTCAGTGGGTGTGATCTTATACCATAAGTAGATCCTGTATCAACAAACTGTCAGTTGGTTTGATATTAAACCACAGGTAGATCCTGTATCAGCACACTGTCAGTGGGTGTAATATTATACCATAGGTAGATCCTGTATCAACACACTGTCAGTTAGTTTGATATTATACCATAGGTAGATCCTGTATCAGCACACTGTCAGCGGTTGTGATATTAAACCATAGGTAGATCCTGTATCAGCACACTATCAGTGGGTGTTATATTTTACCATAGTTAGATCCTGTATCAGCACACTGTCAGTGGGTGTGATATTATACCATAGGTAGATCCTGTATCAACACACTGTCAGTTGGTATGATATTATACCATAGGTAGATCCTGTATCAGCACACTGTCAGTTGGTTTGATATTATACCACAGGTAGATCCTGTATCAGCACACTGTCAGTGGGTGTAATATTATACCATAGGTAGATCCTGTATCAACACACTGTCAGTTAGTTTGATATTATACCATAGGTAGATCCTGTATCAGCACACTGTCAGCGGTTGTGATATTAAACCATAGTTAGATCCTGTATCAGCACACTATCAGTGGTTGTGATAATATACCATAAGTAGATCCTGTATCAGCACACTCAGTGGTTGTGATATTATACCATAGGTAGATCCTGTATCAGCACACTGTCAGTGGTTGTGATATTATACCATAGGTAGATCCTGTATCAACACACTGTCATTTGGTTTGATATTATACCATAGGTAGATCCTGTATCAGCACACTGTCAGCGGTTGTGATATTATACCATAGGTAGATCCTCCTGTATCAGCACACTGTCAGTGGGTGTGATATTATACCATAAGTAGATCCTGTATTAGCACACTGTCAGTTGGTTTGATATTATATCATATGTAGATCCTGTTTCAGCACACTGTCAGAGGGTGTGATATTATACCATAGGTAGATCCTCCTGTATCAGCACACTGTCAGTGGGTGTGATATTATACCATAGGTAGATCCTGTATCAGCACACTGTCAGTGGTTGTGATATTATACAATAGGTAGATCCTGTATCAGCACAATGTCAGTGTGTGTGATATTTTACCATATTTAGATCCTGTATCAGCACACTGTCAGTGGGTGTGATATTATACCATAAGTAGATCCTGTATTAGCACACTGTCAGTTGGTTTGATATTATATCATATGTAGATCCTGTTTCAGCACACTGTCAGTGGGTGTGATATTATACCATAGGTAGATCCTACTGTATCAGCACACTGTCAGTGGGTGTGATATTATACCATAGGTAGATCCTGTATCAGCACACTGTCAGTGGGTGTGATATACTATAGGTAGATCCTGTATCTGCACACTGTCAGTGGGTGTGATATTACACCATAGGTAGATCCTGTATCAGCACACTCTCAGTGAGTGTGATATTATACCATAGGTAGATCCTGTATCATCACTTTGTCAGTGGGTGTGATATTACACCATATGTAGATCCTGTATTAACACACTGTCAGTGGGTGTGATACTATACCATAGGTAGATCCTGTATCAGCACACGGTCAGTGGGTGTGATATTATACCATAGGTAGATCCTGTATCAGCACACTGTGAGTGGGTGTGATATTACACCATAGGTAGATCCTGTATCAGCACACAGTCAGTGGGTGTGATCTTATACCATAGGTAGATCCTGTATCAGGACACAGTCAGTGGGTGTGATCTTATACCATAAGTAGATCCTGTATCAACAAACTGTCAGTTGGTTTGATATTATACCACAGGTAGATCCTGTATCAGCACACTGTCGGTGGGTGTAATATTATACCATAGGTAGATCCTGTATCAACACACTGTCAGTTAGTTTGATATTATACCATATTTAGATCCTGTATCAGCACACTGTCAGCGGTTGTGATATTAAACCATAGGTAGATCCTGTATCAGCACACTATCAGTGGGTGTGATAATATACCATAGGTAGATCCTGTATCAGCACACTGTCAGTTGTTGTGATATTATACTATAGGTAGATCCTGTATCAGCACACTGTCAGTTGGGGTGATATTATACCATAGGTAGATCCTGTATCAACACACTGTCATTTGGTTTGATATTATACCATAGGTAGATCCTGTATCAGCACACTATCAGCGGTTGTGATATTATACCATAGGTAGATCCTCCTGTATCAGTACACTGTCAGTGGGTGTGATATTATACCATAGGTAGATCCTGTATCAGCACACAGTCAGTGGGTGTGATATTATACCATAAGTAGATCCTGTATCAACACACTGTCAGTTGGTTTGATATTATACAATAGGTAGATCCTGTATCAGCATACTATCAGCGGGTGTGATATTACACCATAGGTAGATCCTGTATCAGCACACTGTCAGTGGTTGTGATATTATACAATACGTAGATCCTGTATCAGCACAATGTCAGTGGGTGTGATATTTTACCATAGTTAGATCCTGTATCAGCACACTGTCAGTGGGTGTGATATTATACAATAGGTAGATCCTGTATCAACACACTGTCAGTTGGTATGATATTATACCATAGGTAGATCCTGTATCAGCACACTGTCAGTTGGTTTGATATTATACCACATGTAGATCCTGTATCAGCACACTGTCAGTGGGTGTAATATTATACCATAGGTAGATCCTGTATCAACACACTGTCAGTTAGTTTGATATTATACCATAGGTAGATCCTGTATCAGCACACTGTCAGCGGTTGTGATATTAAACCATAGGTAGATCCTGTATCAGGACACTATCAGTGGGTGTGATAATATACCATAGGTAGATACTGTATCAGCACACTCAGTGGTTGTGATATTATACCATAGGTAGATCCTGTATCAGCACACTATCAGTGGGTGTGATAATATACCATAGGTAGATCCTGTATCAGCACACTGTCAGTGGTTGTGATATTATACTATAGGTAGATCCTGTATCAGCACACTGTCAGTTGGTGTGATATTATACCATAGGTAGATCCTGTATCAACACACTGTCATTTGGTTTGATATTATATCATAGGTAGATCCTGTATCAGCACACTATCAGCGGTTGTGATATTATACCATAGGTAGATCCTCCTGTATCAGTACACTGTCAGTGGGTGTGATATTATACCATAGGTAGATCCTGTATCAGCACACAGTCAGTGGGTGTGATATTATACCATAAGTAGATCCTGTATCAACACACTGTCAGTTGGTTTGATATTATACAATAGGTAGATCCTGTATCAGCATACTGTCAGCGGGTGTGATATTACACCACAGGTAGATCCTGTATCAGCACACTGTCAGTGGTTGTGATATTATACAATAGGTAGATCCTGTATCAGCACAATGTCAGTGGGTGTGATATTTTACCATAGTTAGATCCTGTATCAGCACACTGTCAGTGGGTGTGATATTATACAATAGGTAGATCCTGTATCAACACACTGTCAGTTGGTATGATATTATACCATAGGTAGATCCTGTATCAGCACACTGTCAGTGGTTGTGATATTATACTATAGGTAGATCCTGTATCAGCACACTGTCAGTGGGTGTGATATTATACCATAGGTAGATCCTGTATCAACACACTGTCATTTGGTTTGATATTATACCATAGGTAGATCCTGTATCAGCACACTATCAGCGGTTGTGATATTATACCATAGGTAGATCCTCCTGTATCAGTACACTGTCAGTTGGTGTGATATTATACCATAGGTAGATCCTGTATCAGCACACAGTCAGTGGGTGTGATATTATACCATAAGTAGATCCTGTATCAACACACTGTCAGTTGGTTTGATATTATACAATAGGTAGATCCTGTATCAGCATACTGTCAGCGGGTGTGATATTACACCATAGGTAGATCCTGTATCAGCACACTGTCAGTGGTTGTGATATTATACAATAGGTAGATCCTGTATCAGCACAATGTCAGTGGGTGTGATATTTTACCATAGTTAGATCCTGTATCAGCACACTGTCAGTGGGTGTGATATTATACAATAGGTAGATCCTGTATCAACACACTGTCAGTTGGTATGATATTATACCATAGGTAGATCCTGTATCAGCACACTGTCAGTTGGTTTGATATTATACCACATGTAGATCCTGTATCAGCACACTGTCAGTGGGTGTAATATTATACCATAGGTAGATCCTGTATCAACACACTGTCAGTTAGTTTGATATTATACCATAGGTAGATCCTGTATCAGCACACTGTCAGCGGTTGTGATATTAAACCATAGGTAGATCCTGTATCAGCACACTATCAGTGGGTGTGATAATATACCATAGGTAGATCCTGTATCAGCACACTCAGTGGTTGTGATATTATACCATAGGTAGATCCTGTATCAGCACACTGTCAGTGGGTGTGATATTATACCATAGGTAGATCCTGTATCAACACACTGTCATTTGGTTTGATATTATACCATAGGTAGATCCTGTATCAGCACACTGTCAGCGGTTGTGATATTATACCATAGGTAGATCCTCCTGTATCAGCACACTGTCAGTGGGTGTGATATTATACCATAAGTAGATCCTGTATTAGCACACTGTCAGTTGGTTTGATATTATATCATATGTAGATCCTGTTTCAGCACACTGTCAGTGGGTGTGATATTATACCATAGGTAGATCCTCCTGTATCAGCACACTGTCAGTGGGTGTGATATTATACCATAGGTAGATCCTGTATCAGCACAATGTCAGTGGTTGTGATATTATACAATAGGTAGATCCTGTATCAGCACAATGTCAGTGGGTGTGATATTTTACCATAGTTAGATCCAGTATCAGCACACTGTCAGTGGGTGTGATATTATACCATCAGTAGATCCTGTATTAGCACACTGTCAGTTGGTTTGATATTATATCATATGTAGATCCTGTTTCAGCACACTGTCAGTGGGTGTGATATTATACCATAGGTAGATCCTCCTGTATCAGCACACTGTCAGTGGGTGTGATATTATACCATAGGTAGATCCTGTATCAGCACACTGTCAGTGGGTGTGATATATCATAGGTAGATCCTGTATCTGCACACTGTCAGTGGGTGTGATATTACACATTAGGTAGATCCTGTATCAGCACACTGTCAGTGAGTGTGATATTATACCATAGGTAGATCCTGTATCATCACTTTGTCAGTGGGTGTGATATTACACCATAGGTAGATCCTGTATTAGCACACTGTCAGTGGGTGTGATACTATACCATAGGTAGATCCTGTATCAGCACACGGTCAGTGGGTATGATATTATACCATAGGTAGATCCTGTATCAGCACACTGTGAGTGGGTGTGATATTACACCATAGGTAGATCCTGTATCAGCACACAGTCAGTGGGTGTGATCTTATACCATAGGTAGATCCTGTATCAGGACACAGTCAGTGGGTGTGATCTTATACCATATGTAGATCCTGTATCAACAAACTGTCAGTTGATTTGATATTATACCACAGGTAGATCCTGTATCAGCACACTGTCAGTGGGTGTAATATTATACCATTGGTAGATCCTGTATCAATACACTGTCAGTTAGTTTGATATTATACCATAGGTAGATCCTCTATCAGCACACTGTCAGCGGTTGTGATATTAAACCATAGGTAGATCCTGTATCAGCACACTATCAGTGGGTGTGATAATATACCATAGGTAGATCCTGTATCAGCACACTGTCAGTGGTTGTGATATTATACTATAGGTAGATCCTGTAGTAGCACACTGTCAGTGGGTGTGATATTATACCATAGGTAGATCCTGTATTAACACACTGTCATTTGGTTTGATATTATACCATAGATAGATCCTGTATCAGCACACTGTCAGCGGTTGTGATATTATACCATAGGTAGATCCTCCTGTATCAGCAGACTGTCAGTGGGTGTGATATTATACCATAGGTAGATCCTGTATCAGCACACAGTCAGTGGGTGTGATATTATACCATAAGTAGATCCTGTATCAACACACTGTCAGTTGGTTTGATATTAAACCATAGGTAGATCCTGTATCAGCATACTGTCAGCGGGTGTGATATTACACCATAGGTAGATCCTGTATGAGCACACTGTCAGTGGTTGTGATATTATACAATAGGTAGATCCTGTATCAACACAATGTCAGTGGGTGTGATATTTTACCATAGTTAGATCCTGTATCAGTACACTGTCAGTGGGTGTGATATTATACCATAGGTAGATCCTGTATCAACACACTGTCAGTAGGTATGATATTATACCATAGGTAGATCCTGTATCAGCACACTGTCAGCGGGTGTGATATTATACCAAAGGTAGATCTTGTATCAGCACACTGTCAGTGGGTGTGCTATTACACCATAGGTAGATCCTGTATCAGCATACTGTCAGTTGGTGTGATATTATACCATAGGTAGATCCTGTATCAGCACACTGTCAGTGGGTGTGATATTATACCATAGGTAGATCCTGTATCAGCACACTGTCAGTGGGTGTGATATACCATTGGTAGATCCTGTATCAGCACACTGTCAGTTGATGTGATATTATACCATAAGTAGATCCTATATCAGCACACTGTCAGTGGTTGTGATATTATACCACAGGTAGATCCTGTATCAGCACATTGTCAGTGGGTGTAATATTATACCATAGGTAGATCCTGTATCAACACACTTTCAGTTGGTGTGATATTTTACCATATGTAGATCCTGTATCAACACACTGTCAGTGGGTGTGATATACCATTGGTAGATCCTGTATCAGCACACAGTCAGAAGGTGTGACATTATACCATAGGTAGATCCTGTATCAGAACACCGTCAGTGGGTGTGATATTATACCATAAGTAGATCCTATATCAACACACTGTCAGTTGGTTTGATATTATACCATAGGTAGATCCTGTATCAGCACACTGTCAGCGGTTGTGATATTATACCATAGGTAGATCCTGTATCAGCACACTGTCAGTGGGTGTGATAATATACCATAGGTAGATCCTGTATCAGCACACTGTCAGTGGTTGTGATATTATACCATAGGTAGATCCTGTATCAGCATAATGTCAGTGGGTGTGATATTATACCATAGGTAGATCATGTATCAGCACACTGTCAGTGGGTGTGATATTATACCATAGGTAGATCCTGTATCAACACACTGTCATTTGGTTTGATATTATACAATAGGTAGATCCTGTATCAGCACATTGTTAGCGGTTGTGATATTATACCATAGGTAGATCCTCCTGTATCAGCACACTGTCAGTGGGTGTGATATTATATCATAGGTAGATCCTGTATCAGCACACAGTCAGTGGGTGTGATATTATACCATAAGTAGATCCTGTATCAACACACTGTCAGTTGGTTTGATATTATACCATAGGTAGATCCTGTATCAGCATACTGTCAGCGGGTGTGATATTACAGCATAGGTAGATCCTGTATCAGCACACTGTCAGTGGTTGTGATTTTATACAATAGGTAGGTCCTGTATCAGCACAATGTCAGTGGGTGTGATACTTTACCATAGTTAGATCCTGTATCAGCACACTGTCAGTGGGTGTGATATTATACCATAGGTAGATCTTGTATCAACACACTGTCAGTTGGTATGATATTATACCATAGGTAGATCCTGTATCAGCACATTGTCAGCGGGTGTGATATTATACCAAAGGTAGATCCTGTATCAGCACACTGTCAGTGGGTGTGCTATTACACCATAGGTAGATCCTGTATCAGCACACTGTCAGTTGGTGTGATATTATACCATATGTAGATCTTGTATCAGCACACTGCCAGTGGGTGTGATATTATACCATAGGTAGATCCTGTATCAGCACACTGTCAGTGGGTGTGATATACCATTGGTAGATCCTGTATCAGCACACTGTCAGTTGGTGTGATATTATACCGTAGGTAGATCCTGTATCAGCACACTGTTAGTGGGTGTGATATTATACCACAGGTAGATCCTGTATCAGCACAATGTCAGTGGGTGTAATATTTTACCATAGGTAGATCCTGTATCAACACACTTTCAGTTGGTGTGATATTATACCATATGTAGATCCTGTATCAACACACTGTCAGTGGGTGTGATATACCATTGGTAGATCCTGTATCAGCACACAGTCAGTGGGTGTGACATTATACCACAGGTAGATCCTGTATCAGCACACAGTCAGTGGGTGTGACATTATACCACAGGTAGATCCTGTATCAGCACACAGTCAGTGGGTGTGATATTATACCATAGGTAGATCCTATATCAGCACACTGTCAGTGGATGTGATATTGTACAATACTTAGATCCTGTATCAATACACTGTCAGTGGGTGTGATATTATAACACAGGTAGATCCTGTATAAGCACATAATCAGTGGGTGTGATATTATACCATATATAGATCCTGTATCAGCACACTGTCAATGGGTGTGATATTATACCATAAGTAGATCCTGTATCAGGACACTGTCAGTGGGTGTGATATTATACCATATGTAGATCCTGTATCAGTACACTGTCAGCGGTTGTGATATTATATCATAGGTAGATCCTGTATCAGCACACTGTCAGTGGGTGTGATATTATACCATAAGTAGATCCTGTATCAGCACACTGTCAGTGGGTGTGATATTATACCATAGGTAGATCCTGTATCAGCACACTGTCAGCGGGTGTTATATACCATCAATAGATCCTGTATCAGCACACTGTCAGTGGTTGTGATATTATACCATCGGTAGATCCTGTATCAGCACAATGTCAGTGGGTGTCAGAGTATACCATAGGTAGATCCTGTATCAGCACACTGTCAGTGGGTGTGATATTATACCATAGGTAGATCCTGTATCAGCACACTGTCCGTTGGTGTGATATTATACCATAGGTAGATCCTGTATCAGCATACTGTCATCGGGTGTGGTATTATACCATAGGTAGATCCTGTATCAGCACACTGTCAGTGGATGTGATATTATACCATAGGTAGATCCTGTATCAGCACACTGTCAGTGGCTGTGATATTATACAATACGTAGATCCTGTATCAACACACTGTCAGTGGGTGTGATATTATACCATAGGTAGATCCTGTATCAGCACACTGTCAGTGGGTGTGATATTATACCTTAGGTAGATCCTGTATCAGCACAATGTCTGTGGGTGTGATATTATACCATAGGTAGATCCTGTATCAGCACACTGTCAGTGGGTGTGATATTATACCATAGGTAGATCCTGTATCAGCAAACTGTCCGTTGGTGTGACATTATACCATAGGTAGATCCTGTATCAGCACAATGTCAGTTGGTGTGATATTATACCATAGGTAGATCCTGTATCAGCACACTGTCAGTTGGTATGATATTATACCTTAGGTAGATACTGTATCAGCACACTGTCAGTGGGTGTGCTATTACACCATAGGTAGATCCTGTATCAGCACATTGTCAGTTGGTGTGATATTATACCATATGTAGATCTTGTATCAGCACACTGTCAGTGGGTGTGATATTATACCATAGGTAGACCCTGTATCAGCACACTGTCAGTGGGTGTGATATACCATTGGTAGATCCTGTATCAGCACACTGTCAGTTGGTGTGATATTATACCATAAGTAGATCCTATATCAGCACACTGTCAGTGGGTGTGACATTATACCATAGGTAGATCCTGTATCAGCACAATGCCAGTGGGTGTGTTATTATACCATAGGTAGATCCTGTATCAGCACACAGTCAGTGGGTGTGATATTATACCATAAGTAGATCCTGTATCAACACACTGTCAGTTAGTTTGATATTATACCAAAGGTAGATCCTGCATCAGCACACTGTCAGCGGTTGTGATATTATACCATAGGTAGATCCTGTATCAGCACACTGTCAGTGGGTGTGATATTATACCATAGGTAGATCCTGTATCAACACACTGTCTGTGGGTGTGATAATATACTATAGGTAGATCCTGTATCAGCACACTGTCAGTTGGTTTGATATTATACCATATGTAGATCCTGTATCAGCACACTGTCAGTGGGTGCGATTTTATACCATAGGTAGATCTTGTATCAGCACACTGTCAATGGGTGTGATATTATACCATAGGTAGATCCTGTATCAGCACACTGTCAGTGGGTGTGATATTATACCATAGGTAGATCCTGTATCAGCACACTGTCAGCGGGTGTGATATACCATAAATAGATCCTGTATCAGCACACTGTCAGTGGTTGTGATATTATACCATATGTAGATCCTGTATCAGCACAATGTCAGTGGGTGTCATATTATACCATAGGTAGATCCTGTATCAGCAAACTGTCCGTTGGTGTGAATTATACCATAGGTAGATCCTGTATCAGCACAATGTCAGTTGGTGTGATATTATACCATAGGTAGAACCTGTATCAGCACACTGTCAGTCGGTATGATATTATACCTTAGGTAGATACTGTATCAGCACACTGTCAGTGGGTGTGCTATTACACCATAGGTAGATCCTGTATCAGCACACTGTCAGTGGGTGTGATATTATACCATATGTAGATCTTGTATCAGCACACTGTCAGTGGGTGTGATATTATACCATAGGTAGACCCTGTATCAGCACACTGTCAGTGGGTGTGATATACCATTGGTAGATCCTGTATCAGCACACTGTCAGTTGGTGTGATATTATACCATAAGTAGATCCTATATCAGCACACTGTCAGTTGGTGTGACATTATACCATAGGTAGATCCTGTATCAGCACAATGCCAGTGGGTGTGTTATTATACCATAGGTAGATCCTGTATCAGCACACAGTCAGTGGGTGTGATATTATACCATAAGTAGATCCTTTATCAACACACTGTCAGTTGGTTTGATATTATACCATAGGTAGATCCTGCATCAGCACACTGTCAGCGGTTGTGATATTATACCATAGGTAGATCCTGTATCAGCACACTGTCAGTGGGTGTGATATTTTACCATAGGTAGATCCAGTATCAACACACTGTCTGTGGGTGTGATAATATACTATAGGTAGATCCTGTATCAGCACACTGTCAGTTGGTTTGATATTATACCATATGTAGATCCTGTATCAGCACACTGTCAGTGGGTGCGATTTTATACCATAGGTAGATCCTGTATCAGCACACTGTCAATGGGTGTGATATTATACCATAGGTAGATCCTGTATCAGCACACAGTCAGTGGATGTGATATTATACCATAGGTAGATCCTGTATCAGCACACTGTCAGCGGGTGTGATATACCATAAATAGATCCTGTATCAGCACACTGTCAGTGGTTGTGATATTATACCATATGTAGATCTTGTATCAGTACATGGTCAGTGGGTGTGATATTATACCATATGTAGATCCTGTATCAGCACACTGTCAGCGTGTGCGATATTATACCATAGGTAGATCCTGTATCAGCACACTGTCAGTGGGTGTGATATTATACCATAGGTAGATCCTGTATCAGCACAGTGTCAGTGGGTGTGATATTATACCATAGGTAGATCCTGTATCAGCACACAGTCAGCAGGTGTGATATACCATAGATAGATCCTGTATCAGCACACTGTCAGTGGTTGTGATATTATACCATATGTAGATCCTGTATCAGCACACTGTCAGTGGGTGTGATATTATACTATAGGTAGATCCTGTATCAGCACACTATCAGTGGTTGTGATATTATACTATATGTAGATCCTGTATCAGCACACTCTCAGTTGGTGTGATATTATACCATAGGTAGATCCTGTATCAGCACACTGTCAGTGGGTGTGATATTATACCATAGGTAGATCCTGTATCAGCACACTGTCAGTGGATGTGATATTATACCATAGGTAGATCCTGTATCAGCACACTGTCAGTGGGTGTGATATTATACAATATGTAGATCCTGTATCAACACACTGTCAGTGGGTGTGATATTATACCATAGGTAGATCCTGTATCAGCACACTGCTAGTGGGTGTGATATTATACCATAGGTAGAACCTGTATCAGCACACTGTCAGTGGGTGCGATTTTATACCATATGTAGATCCTGTATCAGCACACTGTCAATGGGTGTGATATTATACCATAGGTAGATCCTGTATTAGCACACTGTCAGTGGGTGTGATATTATACCATATGTAGATCCTGTATCAGCACACTGTCAGTGGGTGTGATATTATACCATAGGTAGATCCTGTATCAGCACACTGTCAGTGGGTGTGATTTTATACCATAGGTAGATCCTGTATTAGCACACTGTCAGTGGGTGTGATATTATACCATAGGTAGATCCTGTATCAGCACACTGTCCGTTGGTGTGATATTATACCATAGGTAGATCCTGTATCAGCACACTGTCAGTGGGTGTGATATTATACCATAGGTAGATCCTGCATCAGCACACTGTCAGTGGGTGTGATATTATACCATATATAGATCCTGTATCAGCACACTGTCAGTGGGTGTGATATTATACCATAGGTAGATCCTGTATCAGCACACTGTCAGTGGATGTGATATTATACAATACGTAGATCCTGTATCAGCACACTGTCAGTGGGTGTGATTTTATACCATAAGTAGATCCTGTATTAGCACACTGTCAGTTGGTTTGATATTACATCATATGTAGATTCTGTATCAACACACTGTCAGTGGGTGTGATATTATACCATAGGTAGATCCTGTATCAGCACACTGTCAGTGGGTGTGATTTTATACCATAAGTAGATCCTGTATTAGCACACTGTCAGTTGGTTTGATATTATATCATATGTAGATCCTGTTTCAGCACACTGTCAGTGGGTGTGATATTATACCATAGGTAGATCCTCCCGTATCAGCACACTGTCAGTGGGTGTGATATTATACTATAGGTAGATCCTGTATCAGCACACTGTCAGTGGGTATGATATACTATAGGTAGATCCTGTATCTGCACACTGTCAGTGGGTGTGATATTACACCATAGCTAGATCCTGTATCAGCACACTGTCAGTGGATGTGATATTATACCATAAGTAGATCCTGTATCATCACTTTGTCAGTGTGTGTGATATTATACCATAGGTAGATCCTGTATAAGCACACGGTCAGTGGGTGTGATATTATACCATAGGTAGATCCTGTATCAGCACACTGTCAGTGGGTGTGATATTACACCATAGGTAGATCCTGTATCAGCACACAGTCAGTGAGTGAGATATTATACCATAGGTAGTTCCTGTATCAGCACACAGTCAGTGGGTGTGATATTATACCATAAGTAGATCCTGTACCAACACACTTTTAGTTGGTTTGATATTATACCATAGGTAGATCCTGTATCAGCACACTGTCAGCGGTTGTGATATTATACCATAGGTAGATCCTGTATCAGCACACTGTCAGTGGGTGTGATAATATACCATAGGTAGATCCTGTATCAGCACACTGTCAGTGGTTGTGATATTATACCATAGGTAGATCCTGTATCAGCACAATGTCAGTGGGTGTGATATTATACCATAGGTAGATCCTGTATCAGCACACTGTCAGTGGGTGTGATATTATACCATAGGTAGATCCTGTATCAACACACTGTCAGGTGGTTTGATATTATACCATACCACAGACGGACAGACAGACAGAGGGGACACTTAAAGCCCCTTCACCATTTTCCTATTGTCGGGGGTCACATGATGATAAACAAGTTTCTTAAGTAACTTTCAACATACTATGGCAGAACACTCAAGCACTTTGAAAATGCACCACTTACATACAGGGAATTTTAGTGCAGAAAATGTCATCTGATTTCAAACAAAATTTGTATACAATGAGAGTGCCATCTCTTCTACAGTCCTATCAAAATTTCATGACTGAGACCTGAATTTTTGTTGCTCTTTTTCCTTCATTATTCAAAGCTAACCCCAAAAGTGAAAAATTCACAGGCGTCAGTAATGAGTGCATGTATCCAGGGAAATGGTCATGGTATATACACTCTTTATTGACACCTGTGAATTTTTCATTTTTTGTGGTAGCTTCTTAAATGAAAAAAAAATGCAACCAAAATTCAGGTCTCAGTCATGAAATCTTGATGACAGAAGACAGATGGCACTCTTTAAAGTACAGTCAATTGTATAAGTGGACACCTCTATTAAGCAGTCACTTGTCTTAAGCAGCCACATTGTTTTTCCCATGCAACAACCAGTCAAAAAAGGCCACTTTGCTCCTTCCCTTGACTGGCTGCTTAAGATAGGTTTGACTGTATATAGATGTCTTTGAAACTGGATGAAATTTTCTGCACTAAAATTACCTGTACGTAAGTTATACGTTTTCAAAGTCCCTGAGTGTATTATCAAGAAAGTAGAGAAAGAAAGTTTACCATAGTACACATTGTCTGTCATCTTGGATATCTGAGGCACCATCTTGTCCTCTTTGTTGAAAGGCACTATATCTAAATCTGACAAAATCTGACAGGCCGACATTTGATCTGAAATTATATAAATTATATAAATAATTTTTTGACATCACTTAAAGATTCACAAAAAATTATGTTACAGATAGATCAATAGTTCAACTTTGTAAATGAATGTTTAAATAAATGATATGATTGACACGTACCAAATTTGCAATGATATGACTGGCACATACCAAATTTGCAGTGATAAGATTAACACATACCAAATTTGCAATGATATGACTGGCACATACCAAATTTGCAATGATATGACTGACACATACCAAATTTGCAATGATAAGATTAACACATACCAAATTTGCAATGATATGACTGATACATACCAAATTTGCAATGATATGACTGGCACATACCAAATTTGCAATGATATGACTGACACATACCAAATTTGCAATGATATGATTGACACATACCAAATTTGCAATGATATGACTGACACATACCAAATTTGCAATGATATGACTGGCACATACCAAATTTGCAATGATATGACTGACACATACCAAATAGTAATAGTAGTAGTAGTAGATTGACACATACCAAATTTGCAATGATATGACTGGCACATACCTTTGTCAACAAGCACTCTGCTCATTGCCTCTTTGAAATAGTGTATCCCCGTGTACGCCTGCAGGTATTCCTGGACCACTGGATGTTCTGACAGATTGATGGATTGTCAGAAAAAAACAACATTTACTATTTAGAGTCAAACCACGGCATGGTCTAGTCGTAGAGCGTCCACCTCACATGTGGAGGTCGTGGGTTCAATCCCCAGCCGGGTCATAACAAAGACTTTAAAAATGGTACTAGAAGCTTCCTCGCTTGATGCTCAGCATTTAGAGGAGAGTTCTAGGTCTGGTCGACCCAGTGTCAGTATAATGTGACTGGGTGGGGTATCAAAACATGTGTCTGCGGCATGATACTCCAGTGTGACAGCGCTTAGAATACTGTCTCAAGCAGACACCGTCGCGATATGACTGAAAAATTGTTGAAAGCGACACCATACAACAACAACCATTTAGAGTCAAACCTGTCTTAAGCAGCCACTCAAGGGAAAGAGCAAGGATGACCCCTTACGGCAGGTGGCTGCTTAATACAGGTTGATTGAAACTAAAATGATAAAAATGGTTAACATAAAAAGTGGCTGTTTAAGACAAGTGGTTGCTTAATAGAGGTGACTGCTTACACAAGATTTACAGTTTATTTGAAAACAATCAAAGGGCTGCCCATAATATCAGCTATGCCAAATGTTAATGGACTACAGCAATATTGTTTTATTGTTGGAGGAAGACCTCACAATGAATCTGAGTAGAACCACCATCCTTCCACAAGTAACGGGCAAACTTTCTCACATAAAGGTTTTGGGACTCGAACCTACAACCGTAGCGGTGAAAGGTAAGTGACCTTTAGCAACACCTTATAATACTC
This sequence comes from Panopea generosa, assembly GCA_029582155.1. NCBI lineage: Eukaryota > Metazoa > Mollusca > Bivalvia > Adapedonta > Hiatellidae > Panopea > Panopea generosa. Next base: position 5,019,297 of record CM055894.1, read on the forward strand.
GGCCACGGAGGACTCGTGTTTGGTTAAAATTGATTGATAAGTTTATGAAAAATGATTTGAAAAAAATAATGTTGGACATATGGAATGACAAAAGATTTTTCCATTTAATTTTACTTATAATTTTTTTACAGAATATGTTGGTTGTTTAAGATAGGTTTTACAGCGATCTTGATTATATTATAGAAATAGCAGATGCAGGCAGACCCGAGGTACATCAACTCGAATATTACCAGTTATTTGTGGATGTAACTATTAATTCTTTAACTTTTTTATGTAATGTTTTTTAGACTGAGTTGGAATCAAACCTACGACATCAGAGGTGAGAGGTTAGTTGTTTTAAGACGTTGACCACTCCATCGTTGAGTACCCTACCTATCAAAGCAAAGCTCTCCTTTGGTCCCGGGGTTGGGGAAGTTCCCATCTCCATGATGTCTTCCTTGAACAGGGCCACTTCTGTAAAATGTATTTGAAGAGTCTAAATATATACATATGTATAACAATCACATAACTGGTACCTGGTATATATCAAATTGTAGTTGGTACCAAATCTTCTGAAAGCAAATAGACTATATTTAGCAAAGAATACATACGTTATATATGAAGTAGAAAGGCTCCAAGAGCATTCAGTAAACCCTTACATGGTCATATATGCAGCAGAAAGGCTCCAAGACCATTCAGTAAACCCCTATATTGTCATATATGCAGCAGAAAGGCTCCAAGAGCATTCAGTTAACCCCTATATGGTCATATATGCAGCAGAAAGGCTCCAAGACCATTCAGTAAACCCCTATATTGTCATATAAGCAGCAGAAAGGCTCCAAGAGCATTCAGTTAACCCCTATATGGTCATATATGCATTAGAAAGGCTCCAAGACCATTCAGTAAACCTCTATATGGTCATATATGCAGTAGAAAGGCTCCAAGACCATTCAGTTAACCCCTATATGGTCATATATGCAGCAGAAAGACTCCAAGACCATTCAGTAAATCCCTATATTGTCATATATGCAGCAGAAAGGCTCCAAGAGCATTCAGTTAAACCCTATATTGTCATATATGCAGCAGAAAGGCTCCAAGACCATTCAGTAAACCCCTATATGGTCAAATATGCAGCAGAAAGGCTCCAAGAGCATTCAGTTAACCCCTATATGGTCATATATGCATTAGAAAAGCACAAAGACCATTCAGTAAACCCCTATATGGTCATATATGCAGTAGAAAGGCTCCAGGACCATTCAGTAAACCCCTATATGGTCATATATGCAGCAGAAAGGCTCCAAGACCATTCAGTAAACCCTTATATTGTCATATAAGCAGCAGGAAGGCTCCAAAAGCATTCAGTTAACCCCTATATGGTCATATATGCATTAGAAAGGCACCAAGACCATTCAGTAAACCCCTTTATGGTCATATATGCATTAGAAAGGCTCCAAGACCATTCAGTAAACCCCTATATGGTCATATATGCAGTAGAAAGGCTCCAAGACCATTCAGTAAACCCTTATATGGTCATATATGCAGCAGAAAGGCTCCAAGACCATTCAGTAAACCCCTGTATTGTCATATATGCAGCAGAAAGGCTCCAAGAGCATTCAGTTAACCCCTATATGGTCATATATGCAGCAGAAAGGCTCCAAGACCATTCAGTAAACCCCTATATGGTCAGATATGCAGCAGAAAGGCTCCAAGAGCTTCAGTTAACCCCTATATGGTCATATAAGCATTAGAAAGGCACCAAGACCATTCAGTAAACCCTTATATGGTCATATATGCATTAGAAAGGCACCAAGACCATTCAGTAAACCCCTATATGGTCATATATGCAGTAGAAAGGCTCCAAGACCATTCAGTAAACCCTTATATGGTCATATATGCAGTAGAAAGGCTCCAAGACCATTCAGTAAACCCTTATATGGTCATATATGCAGCAGAAAGGCTCCAAGACCATTCAGTAAATCCCTATATTGTCATATATGCAGCAGAAAGGCTCCAAGAGCATTCAGTTAACCCCTATATGGTCATATATGCAGCAGAAAGGCTCCAAGACCATTCAGTAAACCCCTATATGGTCAAATATGCAGCAGAAAGGCTCCAAGGCCATTCAGTAAACCCCTATATGGTCAAATATGCAGCAGAAAGGCTCCAAGACCATTCAGTTAACCCCTATATGGCATATATGTAGTAGAATAAGGCTCCAAGAGAATTCAGTTAACCCCTATATGGTCATATATTCAGCAGAAAGGCTCCAAGACCATTTAGTTAACCCCTATATGGTCAAATATGCAGTAGAAAGGCTCAAAGACCATTCAGTTAACCCCTATATGGTCAAATATGCAGCAGAAAGGCTCAAAGACCATTCAGTTAACCCCTATATATTTTCTTAAAAAACGGGGGAGCAGGAGAATTTTATTTTTTATTTTTATTTTTAAAACTGTTGATGTTTTTTTTTAAAAAAAAAAAAATTAAAATAAAAAGGGTTGGGACGGCATGAAAATTAACAGGTGGGCAGGGATGATAATCTAGCAATTAATTTATTTTGGCCTAAAATTAATGCAATATAAATTATACTCAAAATAAAAAATAAAATAACTGAAAATTGAAAACAAAACAATTAACGTAATTAAATACATAATAACTAAACATTTACAAGTTAAAGAATCCACTGAAAAATAAGATACGATCATAAATCACAAAGAAAGGAAGAAATGACTTAATTATGAAATAAGTTTGTACCATCTTTCCAGTTCTAAATTAGACTGAAACAATCATGCTTAGATTATTTAAGAAGTTGAAGGAAATTTAAAAAATGTAAATATCAAAACAATGATTTTTTTTAACAGTATTTAATTTGAATTCATTGGATACAAAATTTTTATATTCATCTTTTTTACACTTAGTCAAGATTTGGCTTTTTTCTCATAAAGACAAAGATTAGTGGACAGGCATTTGTTTCACTGTTTGTTTATTAATCTTCAAGACTGTCATCGTCGGATAGTCCAACGGGTGTAAATTCCGATACTCTCCATTCATCACCTTGGGATATTACACTAACTTTACATTGTTTATTCAAAGTCATGATGAAACCACATGTTTAGTTCCTTCTTGATTTCGTGAAGGGAACTTTATCCAATCGCAACGCCAGTTTCATGAAAACACCATTTTGATAAGATGTTGTTAACTTAGCTGTATTTTGTTAAGTTCTGTTCAAATAAAAAGATGCAGAGCTACAATAATTTCCCAGGGGTGATGAATGAAGAGTATTGGAATGGATTACACATGGGTATCCGATGATGCATGATTGTAAGACATCACAGGTACGTAATAATGGTAGGTATATAAATGGAATCCAAAAATATTTAACAGACAACTTGCTGGTCAAATCAAATCAGTAGATTATTTCAACAATGATTTTTGGTTCAATCCATTAATATGGTGTTAATTGTCATTTGACACGGATCTAAGTCTACCCGTGTTTACAGAGAATCTCTCACATGACCAGCTAATAGGTAACGTTTAAATACTCATCAACTTAATTACTATAAACTTATAAAATAAACATAAACGATAAGGAATTATAATAATTATACAAGGATAAGCAACTCATTGAGATTTTGTGAAAACTCATGTTTTCACGCCTAATCTCACGAAATCTCATTTTCAATTATCTTAACTTCCTTTCATCACAGAAATACAAATCAAAATTGTAACTTTGCAATTTTTGTTTAAAATTGTTATAATACTTCAGATTATATTATATTTATACTACAATTAAAAAGCAACAAAATGGGGATGTTGTTGGGCATGTTGTACTCTGGTAAAGTAGGAATCAACAGGCTGCAATGTCTCTCCAGATCGTCCTGAAAATGGTAACACAAATATTAATACAGTCAAACCTGTGTTTGTACCTTTATTAAGCAGCCACTTGTCTTAAGCAGCCACATTTATCATTACCCATTTCTTTGCTTTCAGGGCAAATTAACCTGTATTAAGCAACAACCTTTCTCTCACTTTTGCTCCTTCCCTTGACTGGCTGCTTAAGACAGGTTTGACTGTATGTTAAACAATCCCAGTATTGAAGTTTTATATAAACCAAAAACGTTTATCTGAAATTATGTCATTTCATTTATAGTTAAAATCGTCCAATACAGGGCTGCTTTCAGTTTGGTTAATGTATGTCTAACACATTTTCCTGGACACTGGCACAACCTCATATTAGCACGAAGTATGTGTTAATTTTAGGCATTAAATGTGTTTGCTGTTTACTGTGTAGAAAGCAGTCCTATTAACATATTAATACAGATGTCTATTTTATTGTATGATATTTTGCCAGCTTTATATGTAATTTATTATATACCAAACCTCCCATAATGTGGTGGGGTTCGTTCCGATGACAGGTTGTTTCACTGAATAGCTTACTGGATTTACATGAACATGATTAGAGTATACAATAGCCAATCCAACATGGCAATATGAAAACCTTACAATTTAGAGTGTCGATTCCATTGAGAGTGAATGTTCAAGGCACAGTCTGATATATTTAACAGGTAATCAAAACAGACTGGTGTTCTAAAGTACCAAAGTTCCACTTTTTAAAGCATAGCTGGCTGTTACTATTTACACGTATGTAAATAATACTGTAAATGTAAGTGACTACTACTCACACTTTAAATCTTCAATGGTTCTTTTAGGTTTAATAAGAAGATAAGGCCATAATAAATTAATTGCTCGATTATCATCCCGCCAGCCCCCTAATTTTTTTAAAAAAAATCTCCCCGCCCTCCCAGTTTTTAAGAAAAAAATTGGATGATAATCTAGCAATTAATTCATAATGGCATATTGTAGCACAAGATGAAAATTTATATATTTAAAACAGAGAAGTTGTATTAAAGTTTGTTCAGGATTTATAAGCAAATACAAATATTATCTCTTCTCTAAGGCAAGTTTAAAATTTAGAAATAAAAAATAGAGAAGTTGTACACAAAATTGTTCAGGACTTGTGAGCATACATTTTTATTACTCCCTCCTAGGCAAATCATAACAGACACAACTTTTTTTACTAAGTAAAATCTAATATCATGTTTTAGGAATTTACCTTGACCTTTGTTTTGTAAATTCTTTATTAGCATTTAGAGATTTTGACTCTTTAATGTTTTGACAGGACTGAGTTAAAAAGTTTAGGGTTTCTTTCCAAGATTTCTCTTTATCATTTTCATCTTTTTCACCTTCACCATAACTTATTTCCTCAAATTCAGGTTCTATTGCATTTGTCGAGTTTTCAAACATTTTTAACCCCTTAACAGCTAGTCGACTGATGCTCTGAAAATCTGGATCTATTTCTGGAATGAAATCCAATTCTGGAATCACTAAAGATTTCGAAATTTTACGGACATTAGCTTTTCTAGTTTTCTATTCAGTTTCAATCTCTAATGTAAGTACATTAGACACACAATGAAATTTTGTCGTCTGGTCAAAATCTTGGTTGGAGGCTGGTTTTGTGTCAGATTTTGTTGTAAGATGCTGAATATTATGTGAATCAGACATGTCACAGTCTAAATCTGAGGGTGATACAGAGGTGGCGTTATTTTCCAGGGAACTAACTGAGTTAAGATCAATATCAGAATTTCTAAAAATAGAATAAGGGGAGACTGGGATCAGTTGAAATAAAGAAAATTCCATGTTACTTCTAACCGGCTTTGATGCTGATCTACTTTCTCGTACCTGCTCAGTGGAGTAATTTGATTGGCTGAGAAAGTAAGTCAGCATATACGGACAGTCATGACAGTCTATAAATTATGCGAAATGGAAGGATCTATTTTGAAAAATCTGAGCAATTTGATTGGCTGAGAAAGTAAGTCAACATATACGGACAGTCATGACAGTCTATAAATTATGCGAAATGGAAGGCTCTATTTTGAAAAATCTGAGCAATTTGATTGACTGAGAAAGTAGGGCAACATCTAAAGACATAAAAAAAATGCTTATGAAATTGACAGCACATTGAATTTATCCTCTGATGTGAACAACTATAAATACATGTTAAATACAGACTGTAACGAACAAATGAATTAGACACATTAGAGGTTATTCTGCGGCAACAGGAATGAAGATTCCAGGTTCACTCTACATGTACACAATCAACAAATTAACATACAAATTAAAAAAAAAATACATCAACAAATGAATATGCAGAATGAACCTAGAACCTTGATACCTGCAGAACTGCAGAGTTTCAGCAAATTCTATCGTATTACTCAAATGACGCTTCCTACGACATGCATGAGCCACAGTGATCCTGTTCTTGCCATCACTCATATGGCTCCCTGGAAACAACTTGAACAAATTACAAAAGTATTTTCCAGGAGCTGAGTACTACATAGCTGGCCTCTGTTGACCAGCTGTTGTATTGTATCATAGGCCTCTGTTGACCAGCTGTTGTATTGTATCATAGGCCTCTGTTGACCAGCTGTTGTATTGTATCATAGGCCTCTGTTGACAAGCTGTTGTATTGTATCATAGGCCTCTGTTGACAAGCTGTTGTATTGTATCAGTTTTTTTAATTTACATGTAATATAGATTGCATAAATGCTCTATAATTAACAAAACTGAAAATAACTGTGTTTACTTTATCATGCAGAATTGAGAACCCTTCAATTAACCCTACAAATAATTTACAAAATTTCCACTTGAATATTTGGATCTAATGAAAACTTAATTTAAATAGGAAACTGATCCCAGTATCACATTCCATTCTGTTCACAATTTAAAGTTAACACTTTGATTTTCAGCTGTGTAGCATTGGTCCTTTTCTAGTTTAAGACTATTAGTTTAAACTTATTCATTTTACTTTGAATTTTTACAACTTAGACAAATCACGCTCAAAGCCTTCATGTGTAGAACCAGTAGTAAGCATATGTAGAATAAGTGTTTTGCTCAAGAACACCACACATAGCTGTGGCAGATGATTGAACCCACGACCCTCGGATCGTGGGTTCGGTACTCTACCACTAGACCACGCGCTCCACTTTAAGACTATTGTGTAGCCTAAAAAGATAACAGCAAACATTCTTCCTATTTGTGCTGCAATTAAACATATTAGTTAGTAATTAGTAATTAGAAACAAGTGTTGTAATTAGATCATTAATTATTAAGGAACGCGAGTGTTGTCAATAATTCTTATTGTAATCAACTGTGTGTAGGGACATGGGGGTCATGTGACTATTGGTGGACAAGCCTCTACACTACCTTGATCTCTGAGTGTAATCTTGATGGATAAAAGTTTTCATCAGGAATTTCCAAAATATCCATGGCAGTTGAGTTGCCCGTCGGGGCCACGTGCATGCTTCCTTCTCCATACAGCATCTCCTCTCGTGTGACATTGTGAGATTTCTTTTTCAGTGATACCACCACATTAATGGTTGATAGCTTTGTTGCAACACCATCTTCGATGTCTTCCATAGACAAATCAGATTGGGTACCTTGGGACATCACTCAAACTTCTTTTGCAGATTTCTTTATCAGTTTAATGGGCTCCGGAGAGAAAAGATCGTGCGTCGAGAGTCTATGTCACTCTGATGATGTCACAGTCCTTAGGATGCTTAATGAAAATGAATCTCCTCTTGATGAGAGATATTCATTAGACATTGACCCAGATATAGAAAACTCCGGAGTCGAGTTTCTCTCCTTCTTATGGTTCACTTTTTCTGGCAAGGATTCAAAAAGCTTTTTCTGTTTATCTTCACGATGATGCTTTTCTTTACAGACCTTAATAGCCTTTGTTTCTATGTGAAACTTTGACTTTGTATATGCATTTTTAATAGCTCTAGTTTGACCATGAACTCTGAGTTCTCTTTTTGATTTTTCCGTTTCTATGACTTTTTCAAGTTCAGATGCCTTCAATTCTCTCGTTTTAGATTTGGACTTATGTACATGCTGCTGTGTGGATTCAGGGACCAATTTGAACAGAGCGTCTTGTAGAGGCTGAATGTTCAGTTTAAAAAGGTTAATATACATCTTTTTCGAAATTTAAAGGGAGTATGTCAGGAAAAAAATTGCTATAAATATCTTTAATTTATATTAAATTATTTTTAAAATGAATAAAAAGTATTTCATTATTCTAAAAAGCAAATCCGAATGGTTTGATATTTATTTATCAAATCATCCATATCGTGACAAAATTGATGTTTCAATGACGTTGCAGCCCCATTTTAAAAAAAAACAACAGCTTTTAATCCTTCACAGTGTCACGTTCACTCTTCCTAAGATGAAACCAAAATTAATGCGTAAATCTATATGAAGGATCAAATTGAAATCAAAATCAAAACACCTGACCCATTTAATACATCACAAAACTATGTTGTAACTTTAAGGGGTAAATCTATTTTAGTCTAATTAAGCCCAAGTTAGGAAACCCGTTTTGGGTAATATAGTATTTTTGCATGTTTTACATTATATAGGAAATATAATATACAGGCACAATAATTATATTGTAAAGAAATGTTTTTAACCAATTATCTTTTTTTTAAAAATCCTGATATACTCCCTTTAAAAGTCGTTAATATTTTTAATTACAAAAATTGCACAACTTTGGATAAGAAATTCAGGCTATTTATTCTTATAACTTTTAAGTATGTAATTTATGTTTTTTATAATGTTCAGCAAAAAGTGACAGTATTCAATGGTTTAAAGATATCATTAAATTTTAACTGTGTATTAATTGTGTGTTTGTAAATATGCTTATTTTAGATAAAGAAACAAATTGTAACATAAAAATTAATTAGACATTAATAACTTAGCGTAATCACATTAAACTGTGGGTAAAAATTAAAAAAAAAAATTTTTATAAGCACATAAATAACATTAGGATCAAACAATAAACAAACATGTTATTTAAATTAAAAAAGGGAAGCCTACATATTGAGAAATTCAAATTTTCAAGTAATATAATTCATTTAAAATTATAATTAATTATATTATACTAAGTGTTGTTTTTTTAGAAGCATTATGCTCAAAGTGGGGATCAAACCCACAAACTCTGACATGAAGGCCGACCATCTATACACTACACTCGTAACCACCCCTCATATTGAAGGCCGACACTCATATTGAAGGCCAACACTCTATACACTACACTCATAACCACCCCTCATATTGAAGGCCGACACACTATACACTACACTCATAACCACCCCTCATATTGAAGGCCAACACTCTATACACTACACTCATAACCACCCCTCATATTGAAGGCCGATACACTATACACTACACTCATAACCACCCCTCATATTATGGGCAACTGTTGACAGCTGTACTGACAGGAATCAGACTTCCAGATGCTGTTCCTCAATATAAACTAACATTCCTGGCAGATACAGAACTTTATAATCTCTATTTATTCTGCAATAAAAAACTGCATTTTAAGTCATTGTATGCTGCATTGGTCCTTATATGGAAGTAATTTGGCATTCATTGTAAAAGATAACTTTATGCAAAGAAATTGAGATTTTGAACTCTTTACCATAATTATACTTTAAAAATATATAATTTTCTTTAAGTTGCATCCTTTTTTTGTTTTACATTGATTATGAAATCACAAACAATTAATCTCAAAAAGTCTTCCTATGCCTACAATCAGTGCTAAGCATAATATGTAGATAATCTGTCTTGTTCAGGTGCACCACACATCGCCATGACAGGGGATCAAAATCCTGGTGACCCCAAAGCCCAGGGTTCGATGCTCTACAACCAGACTACGCACTGCGCAATATCTGTATCTGATCTTTTTTAAAAAAAATCTTTTTTTCAAGTTTTAAAAGTGGATAAATTAAAATGAAATTATACTTTCTAGGAATCATTTAAGAAATGTTTAGGGATATTTTCAATGTTAACGTTAGAAGTGAAGGATAGATGAACACTCTGTGCGACTTTGAATTGGTGACACAGAATATATAAAAGACCTTTATGCCATGTGTATCATCTGCAAGGCTATCTGAATTTTCCCTCAGCTAATTGTCCATTTTTCTCAGTTTTGCTTGATTCTTTTAAAAGACTTTTATCTGACGATGCCAATATCTCCCTTGAGTCAATTCCAGCAAAACTGTGGAACACGCTGTCTGGTTCGTTCATGTTGTATGTCCCTCTTGGCATCCTCTCTCGACTTGGTCCTTATTGCGGAACACGGGTTCCAGCATCTTTTTCTGCTCCAAGGTCAAGTTATCCTCTGACATCATTGTTTTTAAGTTCATTAAAGCCCTCGACTGAGCAGGAACAAGATCCGTGTGAATTTCTTCATCAGTTTCCGCTCCCTCATTTTCAAGATGAAAAGATTCTTCACTCAAGTTGCTGCCACTATGCCTTGAAACTGGTCTTGGTGTCCTAAATGTTTGTTTTGGGGGAGAAAAAAGCCTCTGCTGACTGGCATTTCTCACAGACTGGTTTGCTGATAATTTTCTATGCTTTGGTGTGACTGGTCTACTTTCATCATCCTCTCTTGGAGTTGCTAGATCAGGTTTCTGATTACACAAAATTTCGACAAAAATGAAAACTAAATAAGGATTTTAAATAGTTCAAGTAGAAATATATACATACAGTCATAGATACACTCAGGAACTTTGAAAACTCACCACCTACACAGGTAGTTTTAGTGCAGATGTCATTAAATTTCAATGACAGTTTATATACGTTATAAGTGTCCTCTTTGCCTTCTTGTAACTGTCCAAATTTCATGACTGATTCTTGATTCTTTTTTCTCCATTTTTCAAAACTACCACCAACAGTGACAATTCACAGGAGTCTATAACGAGTGTATGAACCATTCACCTGGATGCAAGTATTATGATGCCTATTTTTACAATATTTAATATTAAAACTATCTGTTAATCCACTTAGAATACAAACTGGACGATATGACAGAAATAGAATTCCAAAAAATGAAAGATATTGTTTATGCTGCAATTCAAGGGATATAGAAGATGAGTTTCATTTCTTATGTATATGTCCCTGTTTTAATAATTTACGAAAACAGTATTTGAAAAAGTATTACTATCAAAGACCTTCTGTGTTCAAATTTTTAGAGTTACTTAATTCACATAATAAAACCATATTATATAATATTTCAAGATATATAAAAGAGGAAAAACAGTGTTAACTGTTTAAGCAAAGTGTTCATCCTTATTTCATTTATTAACATTCATTAACTATTTTGTTATATACTCTAATGAATTTATCATTGTTGCTAAGTGACTATATGTTTATATTGATTGTATATTGTATAAAGTATGATGATGTACTTTGTACAAATCCTAATAAAATATATGTTCTGTTCTGTTCTGTTCATAACCATACATAATTGTTAAAAATAAATTTAAAAAAAACTATAAAATGCATTTAAATATTTTATAAATATTTATTAATGATTTTTATATCAAAAGATTTGTCTTTAAATGCAGATTTCAAAATTAATAAACTTAATTTTGCATGTCAAAAATAACTTCAATATTTGATTAATTTAGTATTTTAATATGTATTCTGAAGTCAAAGTAAATATACAAATTAAACAAAATAATTCATGTGTATAACTTTTAATAAATAAGTGTACCTCCTACTGCAAGCATTATTTCCCCAAATAATGACTTATTGTCAAAATTGTGTTAAAGTAGTTTGATTAAATTCTTTACAAAAAATATTTAACTGTAAGAATTTAAATACATGTCATTTCTGGTAACTAATATATTATTGTATTTGAGATATGTTTTATGTATTATATAATCAAACTGTATTTGGATATTGAATCGATAAATAAAATATTGTAGATTGTACAATATCGTCTTCTGCTTATTTCCAGAGAGAGACTCTGCTATATAGGTCACTGTACTTGTAGCTAAAACGTGTGAAAAAGCTGTTCATAATACAAGCACTCATTATTGGCGCCTGTGAATTTTTACTTTTGAAGGTAGCTCCGAAAGAAATGGAAAAAATGCATAAAAAGTTCAAGTCTAAGACTTAGACAGTAGAAGACAGAGATGGCATTTTAAATGTATATAAACTGTCTTTGAAATTGGATTACATTTTCTATACTAAAATTACCTGTATGTAAGTGGTGCATTTTCAAAGTGTCTGAGTGTATATATGCCTGCATACAACCTATTATTGCCTTCACTTCCATTATTTGACAAGATAAGAATAACTAGAAATGTGTATATATAGCTCACAGAATGATGCGCTCACTATATTATTTATGTCAGTAAATTTTACCCAAAATTAAGTCCAAAACTGCCCAAAACTCCAGTAAAATATAACCAAGTTGACAAATACGGAACTTGACCTGTATTTCACAATTATACAGCTACCCACAAAATATTATTCTAATTATATTTTAGATGTTTTCAGAAATTATTCATCAGAAACTAGTTTGACAGACAGACAGACATGGGGACATTTTAAATGCCCCTAATTCAGCCATTTTTTTAAGTGGGGGGAGGGGATCAGCTGCCTTTTTGCCCTTATCATTATTATTTTATTAGGAAATTTTCATAAAATAAAATATCAATAATATTGTAAGAATATTTTGTATTAATTATGATGGAATTGCAGTCTTATTTTCTCTTTTTTCAAATATCATTGTTTACATGATAATATCTCAAACACATTTAAGCGTTACCGAGTAATTTTCATTATTGATACATGTAATAATAATAATGTTACAGAGGAATCATAGTTGGAATAATACTTTATTTCTTTATTTCCGTCTCATCATAATATACAAACATACAATAAAATCAATGTACATATGCATGAAATAAAGTATATTATACCATTCATATAAGAATTATAAGAGACTCCATATTAAAAAACAAAAACAAACAGTATTCTTACATATACATTTATGATCCTTCAGTGGACTTATTTATTTATATTCGTTAAAACATATCACATACATAAACATGACCAGTTATTGTTAATCGTACCAAATGCATCACAACGTGATACAGACAGGTCTAAAATTGTATTAAAGGTATAGGAATAAACTGTGATGTTTGTAAACAAGCACCTGGGGGCAATTCCGCCCACCTAATAAGCGCAAATAAGAAATTGTTTTAAAAAAAAACATTTATAACATCAGATCAGACAATAACTGTTCACAAAACTCACACATTATGGTTTATAAAATAATATATATCTACTACGACTTTGGACTAGAAATGATGTTTAAAATAAACTAAAATACTAACTCGATTATAATTTCTTCGTTCGTATGTACAGACCTTTTCTCTACCGACATTTGTACATGTAGGCTGATCGCCTTTGCAGAATAAAACAGCCGGCTTTGGCACATTTACGTATTATATTTTTGTTTGAGAATAAGAATGTATTTTTTTCACAAACTGTTAGTGTATTAAAATCGAAATTTATCACAGATGCTGTATTAAATAGCTCAAATCTTAAATCTTCATAAAAAGTACAATGTAGCATAACATGTGTTTCATCTTCCGCGCTCTTTTTGCAGAGTGGACATAATCTCTGTGAAACTTCAAGTCGCTCATATCTGCCCATTTCCAAACGTAATGGAGCAACACCACATCGGAACTTTGCAAATTTAGTCCAATGTTTTTGTGGCAAAATAATCTTACAATATTCCTCAGTATGAAAATCGTGCTTAAAATTCGTATATGTTCATAATTTATTTCCACCCCTACCCGATATACCATTGTCTGCATTTATACTGAGTTTCCAGTCATCTTTAAAAGCATTTAAACAAGCACATTTAACATGGTTTACCATACATGGCTTAACAATTGGCATATTAACATTGACAAATTCATGGAGTTGAAATGTCTTTAAAATCTCTATAACTCTGAAGTTCCAATTTCTGCACGAAGTTCCACCTTTCATTAAACAATAAAAAAATACCTTTTTATTGACACGATTATTTTGCATGTTTGAAAATCTACACCAAATATTTGAAACACATTTCATCTGTTTAACAAAACATGGCATCCAACCCATATCACCAGACACAGCTGCAGATGGGGTGTACTTGCCAATTCCTAAAAAAAACGCATTGCTCTATTCTGTACTGCATCGATACAAGAAAACTTCTTTGTGCCCCATATCGCAGCACCATAGGCAATAACGAACCATACCATAGAGTCATACAACTTTTTAAACACATAATAAGGCATTCCACCAATACATTTACATTTTGCAATTACCAAACCCAGAGCTCTGCTGGCAGCTTGTGAAACAAACTTGGCCGTTACACTGTAATCTAAATGCTCATTTAACAATATGCCTAGATATAGGTATGTATCAGTTATATTGATTTCTTCATTATTGCACTGAAATTTAGATATTATGTTCAATCTTCCCTGTGGCCCTCTATTAAATTCTTAATGAATATTAATTTGGACAAATAATTGGCAGGGCATAGTGGAGTAGGCTTTGAACCTCAGTCCCCAGGTAACCATTGAAACAAAGATATGATGTAACGAGTCAGCCTAGAAAACTCTCCGGCAGATTATCACAATCACAAGTGTTATCTGTAGATGACCTGTCTAAACTCGAGGATACTGACCAGGAGATTAGACTGGTTGACTTATTGTTCTTCCAGGTTCAATGGATGAGCTAATTTGAAACACAGAACCCACTAGTATTGTCTCACTCCTACTGAACCCACTAGTATTGTCTCACTCCTACTGAACCCACTAGTATTGTCTCACTCCTACTGAACTCACTAGTATTGTCTCACACCTACTGAGCCCACTAGTATTGTCTCACTCCTACCGAACCCACTAGTATTGTCTCACTCCTACTGAACCCACTAGTATTGTCTCACTCCTACTGAACCCACTAGTATTGTCTCACTCCTACTGACCCCCCCCCCCCCCCCCCCCCATACACCCCCAATACATTTTGAACACATTCTTTTATGTGATTAGAAATGCTGTAAAACAATATCACAAAGATAAACATCTCCTGACCAGTCACAATGGATGCAGATAAACATCTCCTGACCAGTCACAATGGATGCAGATAAACGTTTCCTGACCAGTCACAATGGATGCAGATAAACGTCTCCTGACCAGTCACAATGGATGGATATATACATAGAATGCAGATAAACGTCTCCTGACCAGTCACAATGGATGGGTTTATACACAGAATGCTGAAAATTTGTCATGGAAATGTTGGAATCAGGATTTATTCAATTCAATGGAAGGAACACAAAGTGAGATCATCTATTTAACTGAAAAAGAAATGATCATGTATACAAATATGCTTTGCTGCATCATGTGATAAGACTTGATTTTAGCCATCTGTCTCAAAATCCTGGCTAAAATGAATAGAAGTTTGCACTTAAAAACACTTGAAAGTCACACAGAGAGACAGTGATGCTAATATATCACAACAAAAGCATGTCTAGAGCATTCACTGCATCCAGATTTCATGAATCATGTAAGTTAAACCATTTTTTTGTATTAGAAACTCATTATTTATGTATAATTCATACCCCACCCACATAAAAATGGTAACATTTGTCGCGATACTGTTTCCACTTTTTAGCGCATGCCTTTTGACAATACGGTTGGTCGCGTATGAGCAATATTGTTTTTATGTCGCTGTTTATCAATTAATATTATATTGATCATGAATTATGGAGAAATTTCCTGTTTCATTATTTTATCATTGATATTTGTTATCAACAGCTCTGTATCCAGTTTTCAATATACCGACCGCCAAACTGTCGCGTTTCATTTTAATGGTATGGCGTATGACTGCCATTTTTGTTTTACTGTCATTTATTTCTCCTCATTGTTGATATTTATGCGGCTGGGTCTGGCTTATACACAGTATTTACCTACTCTTGAACATTAAGGTAAATTGTAAAATGCGACATCTTTGAAATGACGCGAAACAGATTCGCGTAATAATTTCTCAGCGTTTAGTTAACCTGTGCTTGAAACTTTTGTACCATCATCTGATTTCTTTCGGTTGTTCTTCTTACTTTTTTGTCAAATAAAAATACATGATGCTTGCTATAGAATATAGATTTTTCTCATTGAAGATGATGTTTTTTCAATGTCTGTTATTGAATGTGTACAATACTTTTCTCCACATTCAACAGTATAGCATTCTCCAATATGACAATTTCTAATTTTCATATAATTATTGCAACAACTCTATTTTAACTGCCCATTTTTTTATGCCAGTTTTGGAAAATCTGTAAAGTAACGAGTCATCTCGCGACAAATATTTCTTATCGCGATATTCTTTGATATATTTATTTCAAACTAATTTGTCGTAAAGAGATGCGCTTTAGCAAGCCGTCTTTTTGCAATGAGCTTATCGGTCCAGCCAAATATGCTGTATCCATATTTTGTCTCATTTTCATTCATCGTTTCATTTTCTTGCTTTAAAGTGATTTTCATGAACACTTTACTTTCATTTGCAATTTTTATTGATAAAATAAACAAAATAGTATTGGAATTTAATATATGCCTAATAGATACCTCAATTGGTAAGGGATATATTCATAGTTGATAATGAATCTAATGCATGTACAAAAGTTTGTTATTCATTCATGTATTGAAAAAGGGGGCATGGTTAGTGTCAGTGACATGCAAATTATTGCTGGGCACCTTCAAACATTAATATTTGTTTGTTATCGATATAAAAAAAGTCAAATATATAGTTTTGCAACAAAACAGAGCATTATTTGAAGCAAAAACAACTATTTATCCATATATGGTCATGTATTTTGACACTTAAGTTATGTAATGTTGCATATACAATAAAATGAATATGCAGTCAGATAGATACACTATAGGAGGCAATACAAGGACATTTTCAAAGTATTTCTTTTTCTAGAATTATTTTTATTAAGGTACAATGGCTTAAAATTTTGGCAGTTTTTCCTGTTTTCGAGTCGTCCGAAACTGATTTATGCATGTGTGACTGCCATCTTATTTTGGTGCATGAATTCGAAAACAGTTGCGCGATGAATTCAAAAGGCGTACTTTTATATTTAGAAATGGTAAAGGTTTGTTCGACAAAAATTTCAGTCACATGTCATGACAATTTCTACTCTTAAAGGTCTCACTGAACAATTACCTCCCTTGCATGACGGTAGCAAGATTATTACGCCCAAGAAATTAGAGCTGTGTAAAGCGGTTGGGTAATTTTTTTTTTAAAAATGCATAAAATGTCGTATTTCTTTGTGCATATAGGAACATTGGAACATTTTCATGATTTCTGCAAAGTTTGGGTGACCCTAGGAACTGTTTGATGATGCTATAACAGTTTAAAGATGCGTAGTGATACACTGCAACAAATGGGCAGAATTGTCAAAAATGAAGGGGTGCCATCAAACCATCGAAATTGTGAAAAAGCAACCTGGTCAACCCCATGTTTTTTTCTGCATATTTGGACCAACAGAGGACTATCTAAGGGAATAAGGCACTTTTAGAACCATTGGTAATGTATCCAGTGTTCCAGAAGTGCATGTCTCTATATGTAGAACAGTACAAAATTAATTGGTGTGTGAGACGAGAATAGGGTTTGATGCCAACTTAACATAATTATTACAGGTTAATTTGGAACCAGTTATTTTGGTGGAGGGAGACCCCCCCCCCCCCCCCCCCCCCAGCAGTCCTTATACACAACCAAAGTTTTAAACAGTCTGTCATGCTTGTGAGTGTGAAGGTACTGTGGAATGTAATGTTTTCTATATCAATAGTTGAGTGTTCCTCCACTCTATGGTTTTCAAGTTTCCCCCACTTCTGAGACATTTGTGTTCAGTATTGAAAGATTATTAACAAGGACTCGAGTACACCCATCTCAGCAAGTACCACTTTAATCAGCACTGAGAGATGAATGACAATGGAATGCAATGTCATTTTTATCATTATTTTTTTTTAATGGGGATTAACGCCATTTTCAATACATTTCAGGTTATTTATGGCATATCCAGTTTTACTGGTGGAGGAAAACCTCGGACTGAGTCAGACTGAGTAGAACCACCGTCCTACCGCAAGTAACTGGAAACTTTCTCACATAAAGATTTTGTAGCGAGCGGGACTTGAACCTACGACCTTGGCGGTAAGAGGTAAGTGGTCTTAGACCCTACAATGTCATATATCAATCATCATTGAGACAGTGAATGTGGCCAGATGAAGATTCAAACTCACTACCCCTGGATTGATAATCAGACGCGCTTTCTAAGTAGTTAAGCGGACCCAGTCTAAATATTAGCAGTTTCTCAATTTAACTGCCTTTAAGATCTGTCCAAACTGAATTACTGGTTTGATAATAAAATTTTGAAACATACAATCAGTTAAAAATAATAATATAACTAAACCATGTGTGTACAAGCAGTTACTGCTATATGCAATAAGATCAAAGCCCTTGAATATACACAATCCTGGCTTTGCTCGTCTTCTTACAGAGCAAAGAAAACCAATAAGGGGGTGGGTAGGGGAGCATACCTAATATTCTCCACATTTTTATTCTTTTAGTTCTTTAATAATTCATATTATTACAAATATAAGGGGCCATAACTCCTGTAAAATTTGACCAACATTGACAAAATTAATGTAAAACTTATTTTATAATTAAATACATGTGTCCGGGGGCTTACTTTTGGCCACATTAGGTATTTTAATTTATAGTTGCGAGCCTCCTGATTTTGAAGTTTTGTCATAATCGTTGTTTTTCATGTCTTGTAAATTATGTATCATACTGTATCGTTACAGGTTCTTGTTTTATAGTTTATACGCATTAAACCCTAAACCCCTCACGGATCTGTAGTTATTGATCTGATGACCATCGGTCACATACATAAGCCCCTTCAAAATTTATTACTCAGAAACCAAATATGGAGACAGTAAAGCCAGGATTGTGATATGATTGATGACATTCCAAAGCACTAGCACCTGATAAACACAAACATATACATATACCATATCACATATAAACTAGTTTTCTAATATGAACTAAGGCATTGCCTCTCTTAGGGTCGAACTTCAATTTTACAAGTATAGTAAACAAACAAATACTTAATAAACTTTATAGTACATGCATTATATGTTTAGGATAACATTGCAGATGTTTCCATTATATATCTAATATGTATTATGTTTATTATAAATAAATCACTTTATTACGTAATTGCAACTTTATTCAAGAAACAATATCTCTAATTCCTTGGTTTGAAAAACAAAAACAAATGTTATTATTATCATAAATGGTAGTGCGACATATTGCACATCTCTAGGAGCCTTTTAAAGTTTTTATTTTATTTTGCGTCTCCCGAGTTATGGACAGCAGAAAGGATATCCAAATAATAAAGAAGCTGTCCATTCACCAAATGTATATTTCTGAACAAATGTTGGAAATGTCAAGGACACAGGACTAGACTAATCAATAATTTAAGAAAAGTCTCTGGACATGGCAGTAATTTGAACCTCGATCTCATATGTACCAAGAAAAACAATAGCATTATGCATGACTGCATACATAAACCAATACATTTACTGAAGTTCCCATGTTAGCAGCTGAGGCATCCAAATATATATGAAACATAGGTTCACTTCAGTTCTTGTCCAGCCACTTCTACAATCTGGTTGTAATATTAAACAAGACAAACAAAGTAGACAAAAAATATAGACCATGTATGATTATAAACTGCAGTCCACGGAAAATATACTTTTCGAATGTAAGGCACTTAAAGGCAGTCAGAAAGAGTAATCATGAGTCATTTTAAACTTATTTATTTTACTTTGATTGTAAACTTAGACAAATCACGCTCGAAGTCTTCCTATGTAGAACCAGTACAAAGCATATGCGGAAAAGGTGTCTTGCTCAAGGAAACCACACATAGCCGCAAAAACCCTGATGCCCCATAAAACTTAAAATATTATATATAAGTTGAATTGAAAATGTGAGCAGCCGAAATAAAATTTCTGTAACACTGGTAAATACATGCAATAAATACATTATACTTGTTAGCATTTTGTCCATGCAGCAGCAAACATTATAAAAAAATATACATTTTTAAAAGAAAATAATTTCATTAAAAAATAGAACAGATATTCCTTTTTTCACATCTTAGCCATCTTTTTTTCATGTTGTTCGCAACTGCTGGGATTCAAACCCAGAATTTCTACAAAAGTGTAGATGTGTTTGCCAGTTACACCACAGAAGCATATCATGTTGTACTAAGATAATGGACTTAAATTTTTACCAAATCAAATTATGTAAATTAATAGAAATTAATATTTAAAATAGCCCAAATTTCTATTAATAAAGTGAACTCTTGTAACACAGCACTACATATTTGTTTTCTGATACTATATACATGTAGAATAATATTAAATTTTGAGAAATTAAAAATCAGGTTGACTCCTCCTTTTTTATGGGGGAAAATGCTTCAACAATCTGGAAGTTAGTCTTTAATCCAAATATACATGTATTGATTTCAAGTCTGGTTAAAACATCTAAAGCATCAGCTGTGTCTTTTATGGTATTTTTCACATTTATAAATATACACTGTATGTACTTTATAAAATGGTTAAATTTTGATATCTCAGTCCCAAATAAATGCCCCCCTTTGTAAAATGAATCACATCTTGGGAGTTTATTCAGGTTATACCTTAAGTCTGTAACGTGTCTGACTGTCAATTCAAGGGTTGTGAGTTCCAAATGATGGTACTTGCACGTAAAAATTCAAATAAGTCAAATAAGGGCAATAATTTGCATTTTATCCATTGAAGAGTTATCTAACTTATTCAATGTAGAATGTTTAATGACTGGGAAATCTTGTGTTAAGTTTAAATCAAATCATATATGTTGAGTGGTTGGTGAAGTATGGACTAGATGGCAATTGCAAACAAAACTTTAACCAGAATTTCTTAGTCAAACAAGGGCAATAATTTTTATTATATTAATGCAAGAGTTATCTAACTTAGTTATTGTAGTACGTTTGATGACTAGGGAGTGTTGTGTTAAGTTTCAAGTCAATACATGCAATGGTTATTGATATTGGGACTTGCACATAAAAATTCTACCAAGGTGGATCACTGACGCCCAGGTGAGCAGAATAGCTCTCTTTATCCTTCGAACAGTCGAGCTTAAAAACAATTTGAAAATTGTTTACGGTAACAAACACAACTCCGTCAGAATTAACAATGTATTACCAAAAATCTCTAATGAAAACAAAGCAAAAGGCCAACTAACAATAAATGTAAGTTACATAGTTGATATACATATTGTACATACATAGTTGAAAACCGTAATTTATAAAGTGATTTTAAACAAGAGGCCCATTGGCCTTAACAGTCATCTGATTATCCAAAAAATATTCACATAAATCTATTCTGTCGTAAGAAATAACTTCTTGTCAATTTCTCTTATATAGATTTAGCAAAGTAGGCAGCACTCCAAGGGCAAAACCGTGTGACCCTGGGACATGCAATTCACAATTTTTATAAATGACCCATATATGTCCATAATCATGCTCACTATTTGTTTCCCAGTGCTTCTCCTATATTGAGAAAAAGATTTTCCAGGTTTACCTTACTTTGACCGCTTTCACAATTTTGATTCACCCGTGTGTACCAAAGCTGCATACAATATATCATTACAATTATGGTTACGGTTTTTGAGAAGAAGTCGAAAAAGTCAATTGTTTATGGACGCATAATGATGGACAAAATGTCCATTGAGACAAAGTCTCAGGTGACCTAAAAATACAGACTGAGATTAAAGTTGAGGGCATTATGGCAGATTGAATGCATTTAAAGGGTCCTCTGTGGCCGAGTGGTATAAGGCGACATCTCAAGATCACTTACTTCTCACCGCTAAGGTCATAGGTTTGAATCCCGCTCCAAAAACTGTATGTGAGAAAGTTTCCAGTTACTTGCAGAAGGACAGTAGTTGTACTCAGTCTGAGTCCTCCACCAGCAAAACTGGATAAGCCATATATAACCTGAAATGTGTTGAAAATGGCGTTAAACCCGATTAAAAAAGAATGCATTTAAATCACTGTTCTCATTAATTAAAGTTTTATAACTATTATATCAACTACTATATGCCGCACCATGTGTATCAATACAATTGTTTGTTATCATCAAGACTGACCAAGCTCATTCACCATATTTGGCCAGGTCATCCTAAAAAAATGTTTGATCGCTGTGCTTCGATTCAGTATTTTAAAGAAAAATGGACAGATATCATGAAAAAAAAAATTATATGTTTGAAAGGCAATAAAAAGTTTAAGTGCAACACGTGGTCATGTTATGTTGATCATCTATAAAAAGCATTTATAAAAAACAATCTATGCATGACAAAGTTTCAGGCTGGACACAAAATCTCACACAGACTCAAAGTGTTGTCAAACTCAAATTGTGACCTTGACCTTTGAGGTACGGGTATGGGTCTTACTCGCGACTCGTTGTCATGTTATGTTGATCAATTGTAGCAAGTATCATTAAAATCCATCTATGCATGACAAAGTTAGAGGCCAGACACAAAATCTCACAGACTCAAAGTGTTATCAAACAAACTCAAATAAAGAGCAATGCTTTTAAAGTCAATGAACATTTTTTTTTTAGTAAGTAGATAGGAGTATAGCAAACATTTTTTTACAAACAGCCTTATCGAAAAACTTTGTTTGCTCTTCGTTATAACAAATAACAATTTGACCTGTGTTTTATAATTATATACAAACTAAATATTAATTAAATGTATAGAGCCATCCAGATTGGAAACCAACTGACCTGACCTGGGTTCGAGTCCCTAACTGGCTATGTATTTTTCTCATCGTGTTACATTGTTGTCCAACGTTGGACCTGTGACTTATTTATTCTAAATTCAAAATTTGAGGGGGAATATGACTGTCATAGTTTGTATATAACCTATTAAGAGAGAAACTCATATTTAGCAGTCTGGCCAGCTCAGTAAGTACAGGATTTGCTCTGTAAACAAAAGGTCCCGAATTCGAATTGCAAACTGACTGCATATTTTTCCTGTCCAGTAATATATGCAGAGTCCGCATTTCATTCCTAATTTGAGAAAAAATTCACAGGTGTCATTTATAATACAGAGTGTATGCAACATTTGCCTTGATACATTGATGCACTCGTTACTGATGCTGTAACATTTCAATTTTGGAGGTAACTTTGAAAAATGGAAAAAAAGGCATCAAAATTTCAAGCCTCAGTCATGAAATTTAGTAAGTAGAAGACAGAGATGACACTCCTAACATACATAAACTTTCTTTGAAATGGATGACAGTTTCTGCACTAAAATTTCCTGTATGTAAGTGGTGTTTTTCAAAGTCCCTGAGTGGATTATCCATACTTGCACACAGAATGTCAAGTTAATGAGCTGTTGAGAGTTAAGCAATAAAATGAAGCTGTTACTTCCACTGATTGTAGGTGAATTCATGTAGTATAATTGAAATTGACATATTTTCTAGCTGGCACAGTATAAATTCCTGTAAAATCAAAAGAAATGACTTTACCCAGTCTGCAGGAAGACATCATGAGATATTTATATTTTAGGTCAAACAAAAAAATACCTGTGTTTAGGGTTACCCGACCGGCCCCTAAAATTGAGTCCCAACCCCAACCTTTTTCTTTTCAACTTGGATTTATCTATTTTTATTTCCCAAAAAGCTGAGAAAAAACCACTGAAATTACAATAGGTTTTCTATATGTAATAGCCCAGATGGTCCCAGGAGTATGTTTTTTTTATTTTTCCCTTGAAAAAAAAATAGAGAATGACTGTCATTCTTCTTTGCCTTTGTCAGTTATGTTGGTAAGTTGGCATATGTGAGTCTGAATGGCTTAATTTTCATCCAATCAGCGATCAACTTAGTTATAAGGAAGAACGGCAACTCTTGCACAATTTAATTAGTTTAATTCATCGACAATCAAAAATCCACCGTTGATTATACAGGCAATTTTATTGTGGCATTTTGTAAAACTTCGGCAATTAATCCGAACAACACCAGTAAAAATGCATCTAATTTGAAACTTTGTATGTGTAGATCATTTGTTTATATATCACCAAGTAATATAAACATGAGAAACTGGCATGCTGCAAGCATTACATAAGTACCTACATGTTTAACACGCTTACTCATTTTGTTGCCATAGCAAATGCCATTTTTGTCTGATTGAAGAAAGTAATAAAATGATTGGTATGATCTTCTTCTTGACCTCTATTTCTCCTTATTGTCCCCTATTCACATGTGAAGTTTCACAAATGTAGCTTAGGTTTCCAATTTTGTTGCCATAGCAACCATAATTTTTGTCCGACTTCACAAAATAAATAGACCTGCATCATCTCCTTATTGCCCACTATCGACATGCAAAGTTTCACAAACCTAGAATGGATATTGTTTGAGTGATCTTTCCCGAGGGACAATTCCACACCAGACAAACAGAGGAGAAAACCTACTCTCTGTTGACACTGGTGGAGGACTAATATTTATGTACCACACTCAAACAAACTACAGTCAAACCTGTCTTAAGCAGCCAGTCAAGGAAAGGAGCAAAGTGGCCTTTTAAGACAGGTTGATGTGTGATACAGGTGAATTTGCTCTAAAAGCATAGAAGTGGAAAAAAACAAATGTGGCTGCTTAATAGAGGTGAGTTCTTACACAGGTTTGACTGTATACATTAATTTCATGATGTAACAGACTACATATGTATACATGTACTTACAATGTCTTCTATGTATTCAACATTTGGAGAGCCTCTTGGATTTTCAAACATGGTTTGAGTGGACATCTCATAGGAGACATAGATCTGAAAGTGTAAGTTACCAATAATGCAGAGTAAATATAGATCTTAAAGTGTAAAATATCAAGAATGCATAGCTATGAAAGTGTGTAAATCATCATGAATGCATAGGACACATAGATATGAAAGTGTAAATCATCATGAATGCATAGGATACATAGATATGAAAGTGTAAATCATCATGAATGCATAGGACACATAGATATAAAAGTGTAAATCATCATGAATGCATAGGATACATAGGTATAAAAGTGAAAATCATCATGAATGCATAGGACACATAGATATAAAAGTGTAAATCATCATGAATGCATAGGATACATAGATATAAAAGTGTAAATCATCATGAATGCATAGGACACATAGATATAAAAGTGTAAATCATCATGAATGCACAGGATACATAGATATAAAAGTGTAAATCATCATGAATGCATATGACACATAGATTTAAAAGTGTAAATCATCATGAATGCATAGGACACATAGATATAAAAGTGTAAATCATCATGAATGCATACATAGATATAAAAATGTAAATCATCATGAATGCATAGGACACATAGATATAAAAGTGTAAATCATCATGAATGCATACATAGATATAAAAGTGTAAATCATCATGAATGCATAGGACACATAGATATAAAAGTGTAAATCATCATGAATGCATAGGACACATATATTTAGAAGTGTAAAGCGTCATGAATGCATATGACACATAGATTTAAAAGTGTAAAGTGTCATGAATGCATAGGATACATAGATATAAAAGTGTAAATCATCATGAATGCATAGGACACATAGATTTAAAAGTGTAAAGCGTCATGAATGCATAGGATACATAGATATAAAAGTGTAAATCATCATGATTGCATAGGACACATAGATTTAAAAGTGTCAATCATCATGAATGCATAAAGAGATATAAAAGTGTAAATCATCATGAATGCATAGGACACATAGATTTAAAAGTGTAAAGCGTCATGAATGCATAGGATACATAGATATAAAAGTGTAAAGCGTCATGAATGCATAGGACACATAGATATAAAAGTGTCAATCATCATGAATGCATAAAGATATATAAAAGTGTAAATCATCATGGATGCATAGGACACATAGATATAAAAGTGTAAATCATCATGAATGCATATTATAAAATTTTAACCTCCTGTGATAGTCATATTTTGAGAAATTCAGTTAACTTTAATCGTCAGTTATAGTTTTGACATCGAATAAAACTTAAATCGCCAATGATAGTGATATTTTGAGACAATGAATAAAACGTTATCTCCAACAATAATAGCCATACTTTGATACTTTGAATAAAACCTGATAACCTTTTCAAGACACTTAAACCTCAAATAATAGCCATATTTTGATACTTTGAATAAAATTAAATCTCCAATAATTATAGTTAAGACACTGAATAAAATTTTATTATCGGTGATAAACATATTTTGAGACTTTGAATAAACTTTTATATCCAATTATTTTGAGATACTGAATAAAACTTTATCTCAACTAATAGCCATATTTAGAGACTTTCAATACAGCTTTCATCTCAACTAATAGTCAAACTTAGATACTTTCAATACAGCTTTCATCTCAACTAATAGCCATATTTAGAGACTTTCAATACAGCTTTCATCTCAAATAATAGCCATATTTAGAGACTTTCAATACAGCTTTCATCTCAAATAATAGCTAAACTTAGATACTTTCAATACAGCCTTTATCTCAACTAATAGTCATATTTAGAGACTTTCAATACAGCTTTCATCTCAAATAAAAGCCATATTTAGATACTTTCAATACAGCTTCCATCTCAACTAATAGCCATATTTACATATTTTCAATAAAGCTTTCATCTCAAATAATAGCCATATTTATATACTTTCAATACAGCTTTCATCTCAAATAATAGCCATATTTACATATTTTCAATAAAGCATTTATCTCAAATAATAGCCATATTTCGATACTTTCAATACAGCTTTTATCTCAACTAATAGCCATATTTAGATACTTTCAATACAGCTTTCATCTCAACTAATAGCCATATTTACATATTTTCAATAAAGCTTTCATCTCAAATAATAGCCATATTTAGATACTTTCAATACAGCTTTCATCTCAACTAATCGCCATATTTTCATATTTTCAAAAAAGCTTTCATCTCAAATAATAGCCATATTTACATATTTTCAATAAAGCTTTCATCTCAAATAATAGCCATATTTAGATACTTTCAATACAGCTTTCATCTCAACTAATCGCCATATTTACATATTTTCAATACAGCTTTCATCTCAACTAATAGCCATATTTACATATTTTTAATAAAGCATTTATCTCAAATAATAGCCATATTTCGATACTTTCAATACAGCTTTTATCTCAACTAATAGCCATATTTAGATACTTTCAATACAGCTTTCATCTCAAGTAATAGCAATATTTACATATTTTCAATAAAGCATTTATCTCAAATAATAGCCATATTTCGATACTTTCAATACAGCTTTTATCTCAACTAATAGCCATATTTAGATACTTTCAATACAGCTTTTATCTCAAACTATGTCAACATACTGAATATGTGCTACATTTGTAGGATAACTTACTGCAAATGTCACGTGAAACTAATGACAACGTGATGTCTCACCAGCAAAATAAAATCATGCAAACAATGAAATGCAAACTGGTCCTTTTAGCTCCACTCAGCTGCAAGTGTTTTTCATTTGGTAATGAAATGCAGTAAATCTACATTTAGGCTGATTGCAGTGGGAATGCAAATTTATTCAGTTATAGGTAACGAACATGTTTGTGGGATAATAAGCTCACCAACCTGCTAAGAGAGCCAAGGCACACTCCAGATAAATTATGTTTCCGAGAAATCTTGCCAAAGTGTATAATGGCCTGGGCTGAAGCATTGGCACCCAGCATAGAATAGTTATTTTGCTGCAATTAAACACACACATGCTATCATAACTGATAGGTAAAGGGTACGCAGTCAATCAAACACATGGCATGAAACATCATCCAGTCACACTTAGGACATCAAATAAATTAATTGTAGTCCTTCTAATGCAGAACAGCAGTTTGACTATCAGAGATGAAGCCATGTCTTGCAGGAATTATCAGTATTCTACCAATAACCCAACAAGAAAATTCAGTCAATATTGTCACCAGTATCCAGTCGTAGTGCACATCGACAGCATGTCATGGCAATACTTACCTGGTCTTTAGCAGTATGTGTGTCATAATCATTTACTATGAGCTAATAAATAAATGAAACTGTTTCCATGGCAACACTTCATACTACATTTTGGGCAGCATGTTCTTCATACTCTGTTACTAACTATAAACTGTAATAATGCTGTCTCCATGGCAATACTTAACCTGGTCTTGGGCAGCATGTGTGTCTTAATGATTTACTATAAACTAATAAATAAATGAAACTGTTTCCATGGCAACACTTCATACTACATTTTGGGCAGCATGTTCTTCATACTGCCTTACTAAATATAAACTGTAATAATGCTGTTTTCATGGCAATACTTACCTGGGCAGAATGTGTGTCTTAATGATTTATTATAAACTGGTAATGGTGCTGTCTCCAGGTAAATATGTCACTCCAATGAGAAAGGTCATCAGATATCATTGGCAATCGATTTCTGTCAAAAAGAAAACAATCAACTTTACTCTTGATTAGTTTTTAAAGGTACTAGAGCTTAGATAATAACTGTATAATGTTTTTGTCACATGCTTAAATCAATAACCTTGAACTGCCATTCATCTCACTGCTGATTCAAGTGGGAAAGGTAACAGTTATTTGCACAGATGGATATTAGAATATTGGTTAACCTACAAGGATCCCAGGAAAGAATGGTTAGGTTAACTGATCATCTATTAGCCCTCAATACTTAAACATATTCAATCAATCCATCATATGCCTTTTAAGTCATATATTAAACCATACACAATGTTGTCTATCACTCAGAAGGGAGACTGTAACCGGGCTGGGATTCAAACTCTCAACCAATAGATTGATAGTCAGGCATGCTATCAACTTAGTTAACTCAGTCTGACTGATAAAGTACAAATGTTGTTAATACATATTTCAATTTCACTGAAATATAACCACTGTAACATCCGTGGAAGTTCGGAGTAAATTGTTCATTTTCGATATTATGTTGAGATGTTATGTATTTAGGCAGCTATTTACACATTGGAGGCCCCGCTGCTTATATAAGCTTCCCACATTAAATCATTTTAAAAGATGGCTTCAAAACTAAATTATTGTTGAATAGGTAAATGAACATTATAATATAAACCTTTCATGCATACATATAGAATGCATGATTAATAGTTTGGCAAAATTGTCTGATACTTTTAATCAGTTTTCTATATATGACAGTTTTTTTCCTCTGACTATGGTAACCATGTTCTATATGACCTTAACCTTTGACTGCAAAATAAATTTAGATCAATACACATCAGAATGTTTTGGTTTCTGCTGCAATGACATCTCAATATGGAAGTGTGCTTACTTCATGAAAACCAAACAATATTATAATTTAGGACTCAGTTAAAGAAACAGTGTGTTAATGATGGTATACTATTTGTTTTCATTCCATTCAGAACAAAATGCCTGTATGAATTATATAACATAATATATACATTAGTACTGTTATGACCGCTGTATTATCTTTGATTGAAACAATATACGGTCTAACCTGTGTAAGTGGCCACCTCTATTAAGCAGTCACTTGTCTTGAGCAACTATATTTTCTATTTCCCATTTCTATGCTTTCTCAGTAAATTAACCCATATTAAGCAACAACCTGTCTTAAAAGGCCAATTTTGCTCCTTCCCATGACTGGCTGCTTACGGGAGGTTTGACTGTAGATATAACATGTGTTAACCAAACACTGACATAGACAAGCATTTTTACCATATGGAGCAGCTTTAGTAGAGGTTGAATAATGGTGTTTATTTTACATCGATTGTGAAACAAGTTTTTACAACTTAGACAAATCACGCTCAAAGTCACCATTTCATCTGCATTAATGAAATATGTAGCTAACCTAGAACTGGTTCTTCCCGAGAAGACATCAAGCAATTTGGTTTTTAGTTTGTTTCACAATCGATGAAAACTAAATTGAATAACAACACTTAACAATATTTACTTTGAACCTTTTTTTCCAATGGAAGAATTGATAAAAATCCCAATAAAATAAAATGGCCTCAACAACACTCCAAAGATTGTTTGACATAGGGTATAATGGAAACTCAAGTTTCTACCACCCAACAAAAAAATACATGCTTAGTATGTAGAGAGTACATTACCATAGTTACCATGTTTAGATGATGGTTGTCCGGATGACAGATGGCTATGTAACCACGATACAGATTCACCTTCCAGGACATCTCTTTGGGACAACTCAGTTCTACCTGTAAAACCAGAGACAAAGATTTTGATATTTTAAGTTAAGATTGAATTTTCTACTCAACTCTAAAATCACAAAACAATTTAACAGAAGACTCATTGTCAAGACTCATAGAGGAATTTATTCTCAGATTACAGAAGAGATATTTTATTATCAAAATTGTTGACTACAGCTTTTATTTCAAACACATTTTTAAGCAACAAGCAACCTTTGTTTGCTTTTTTGCTTGTTATATTTATATTTTGTGTCTTTTTTCCAACTGTATTTCAGTTATGCAAGGACAGTCAGCACACCTAACCATCATCCCTGGGAGCCACTTGGCAGTTGAACAGTACTTAACACACCTTATCTCTGCAAATCACTAACTACTTCCCCACATATTCGGAGGTGGGAAATTCACAACTGAAAAACAAAGTTCAGTGCCAACCATCACAGAGACAAAGTGACATACAACCATATGAAAAATATAACAGGAAAACCCCCTGATCACTTCAAGTATACTGACTCGAGATAAAGCATCCTTCATCAAGGCCCGAGGGGTAGGAATCCTCCAAATGGGTGGGTGTCATGTTCATTTTATCATTTTTTGTCATGTTCACTTTTGTGTTAAATTATCTACCCTTGTGTTGTTCCAGGAAGCCATGAGTGATTGCAAGAATAGGATCATTGTAGCTTATGCATGTCGTAAGAAGCGACAAATTGAGTAATATGATAGAATTTGCTGTAACTCTGCAGTTCTACAGGTATCAAGGTTCTAGGTTCATTCTGCATATTCATTTGTTGATGTATTTTTTTTAAATCTGTATGTTAATTTGTTGTTTTTGTACCTGTAGAGTGAACCTGATATCTTCCTTCCTGTTGGCGTCGAACAAACTATAAATTGTTGGTACGCTGTAAAACCCTATTCATTCATTCATCAAGGCCCAGTTTGGGACCCTCTGGGCACTGTCCAACACCAAGTGTGGATTACTGTTCCCCTTCGAGCTGGCATACTCCAACTACAAGTCCCAGTGGTTTAACTCTTTTGAACATCTGTAAAGTAGACAACAGTCATACCTATAGTGACCAAGGAAACAACAAAAATGACCCTTCAGGTCAGATGCCTAGTATAAGGGTCACACAGTTTCAAAGTATGTTCACATAACACTTTTCCTGAAAATAATATTGTTTCTTTTTTGAAAGTCATCCTATTTCACAGACCTGTGGCCTTTGACAAAACAAGTTAGCTGCTTTTAAAAAGCATCCAATGGTTAGGTCTTAAAAAAGAGGTGGCAATTACAGTTTGTATGAAACATGCCTGTTTATTGATGCAAAATTTTAGTTAAGCAGCATATTTAATTTAAGAAAGATAAAAAACAACTGTGTACAGAGTACTAAATACACAGGTGATAACTGTACCAAATCCCATCCATGTTCCAGCCGACAAGAAAAACAAGAAACGTCACTGGTCACATGCCCCCCATATGGTCTGTGAAAAGTAACAATATGCGTTAAAATAGGTAGCGATGCATCCATGAATATCAAGAGTAATGGACTGATGTTTCAGACTGGACATGCAATTTCATGTTGTTGTTTTACATTAAAGAATGACCTTGACCTTTGTGTAACCTTGACCTTGACATCTGATGTAATGGTCTGGTATTTCAACAGTTAAATGCAGGTGAAACATCGTCATAACATGCTGATAACTTCTGTCAAGCTATTTTAAAATCCCTAAATGCAAGTCAAAGTTACAGATCAATTGTTGATCAATTGATAAATTGAGCCGTGTGTTTTTGAAATCTATTAATTTATGATAAAGTTAAAGGACAGATTAGAAATCTCAAACAGATTCAAAGTGTTGTCATACATACTCAAAGTGTGACCTTGACCTTTGAGATACGGATCGAGGTCTTATTTATGACATGTCGTCATGTCATCTTGATAAAATGAGCCAAGTTAAAGACAAAATCACAGACCAGACAGATACACTGTGGAGGATATTTCCTAGATATGTGACTTAAATTTGTTTGCTGTTTTTTATATTAACGGAATCTTAGGAAGACTTGTGCCAGATGGCTACCACATCGTTTGACATCTAAGTAAAAGATGGTGTGGATAAGAATGGCCCAAGAATATTTAGATAGGTACTATGGTTGTGACCTTATGTGGTTGCACGAGTCGTGTACTGGTGATGAAACATGGGTATCATTTTTTAAACTGGAAGAAAAAGGAAAAAATAAAGTTTGGATAGGTAAAATGGGAAAAGGCCTCAAATAGCAAGAAGAACCGAGACTGTGAAACATGTAAAGTATGCCTTATATTAGGATGTAGACGGAATGGTGGCACAGGTGCAAGTACCTGAACATACTACTGTTACTAGAAGGTTTTATGCACAAAAAGTCCTTCCTGTGGTCACTAATCACCATGGCAAGGCCTACCCACTTTTGACTTCTGGCTCAATTCTGTCATCAAACATCTGCCGCCGGTTCGAATCCTGCCAGGAGGTCAGATTAGCTTGATTTCACTGTACCAGTAGTATACCGAAAGAGGACAACATAAAAAACATTTTCTGATTGGCTTCAACATTTGAAAAAGTGTGCAGACATTTTTGGGTACTTTGAGGGTCTGATATAGTCAGTTTTATCAAAGTAAGCTTCACTTTCTTATACTGCATCAAGTGCACAGACATTTCTGCTGCCCCTCATACAATGTTGCAAACACTCCAATATTGTAGTTGTTTGCTAGTATAGTTAACTTTATTTCTATCACAATTAAACATTAACGCATTATGTTTTAAATAAATTAAACCAAAATATTACATTAAATGTCATTATGACTACAATTATATTGCAAACAGTTTTACTGAGCACTGTTTGGTCACATTTCAGTTTTAAGATGTTGAAAGTCATCTTTTTGTCACATCAGGTACATTTTGGTTCAATTTTAACCATTAGTTATGAGAATATTACCATGCAAAAAGGTACTATATGCCATATATGGCTCATTTGAGCACTGAAATTATTTTACATTTGTTTAATACATAAAGGTACCAAGTGCTAAAGTTATCAAAATCATCATAATTTGGTAAAATTTCCTGGTCTAAATAGTGTTTTTTGATAATTTATTGACTGAGTAGAAAACAGTATATACCCTGATAGTACAGCATGAATGTGCAGGCACGCCTGAATCTACATCAACACTGACCACAAAAATTATGTTTGTTTTTTATTTATCAAGCAAAGGGTAATTTTACTATTTTAAATTTCAATCATCAGTGTCAGGCTACATGATAAGATGTCAGACTCGTGATTCATAGGTTTCAGGTTTGATCTCTGGTCCACGATTGATGTGACTGTTATCATCTTTTTGGGTGAAAGCTTCATAAGACATTGTTTCTCTATAATCTTGAACTCATATTTTGAAAGTGTCTGCAAATTAAACAAAGCATAAAATTTTTCACCAGGTCTGAAAATGATATTACCACTTTTTGATAACAATGTCACTGTGTCTGAAAATTACAATACTGTATTAAAATGTGTGAGACTTGTAAACATTATGATATATAATCACTGTATCTGAGTAAGATATATATCTCCACTGTATCTGAGTAAGATATATATCTCCACTGTATCTGAGTAAGATATATATTTCCACTGTATTTCCACTGTATCTGATATGATATATATTTCCACTGTATCTGATAATATATATATTTCCACTGTATCTGAGTAAGATATATATCTCCACTGTATCTGAGTAAGATATATATTTCCACTGTTTCTGAGTAAAATATATATTTCAACTGTATCTGAGTAAGATAAATATTTCCATTGTATCTGAGTAAGATATATATCTCTCCACTGTATCTGAGTAAGATATATATTTCCACTGTATCTGAGTAAGATATATATCTCCACTG
This sequence comes from Panopea generosa, assembly GCA_029582155.1. Taxonomy (NCBI): domain Eukaryota; kingdom Metazoa; phylum Mollusca; class Bivalvia; order Adapedonta; family Hiatellidae; genus Panopea; species Panopea generosa. Next base: position 5,053,460 of record CM055894.1, read on the forward strand.
TATCTGAATAAGATATATATTTCCACTGTTTCTGAGTAAGATATATATTTCCACTGTATCTGAGTAAGATATATATTTCCGTTGTATCTGAGTAAGATATATATCGCCACTGTATCTGAGTAAGATATATATTTCCGTTGTATCTGAGTAAGATATAGCCAAATATGACACTGGTGACAGAATCAGCTAGCTATGTTAGCCAAATATGACCCTGGTGACAGTATCAGCTAGCTATGTTAGCCAAATATGACCCTTGTTACAGAATCAGCTAGCTATGTTAGCCAAATATGACCCTGGTGACAGAATCAGCTAGCTATGTTAGTCATATATGACCCTGGTGACAGGATCAGCTTGTTATGTTTGCCAAATATGATGCTGGTGACAGTATCAGCTAGCTATGTTAGTCAAATATGACCTGGTGACAGTATCAGCTAGCTATGTTAGCCAAATATGACCCTTGTTACAGAATCAGCTAGCTATGTTAGCCAAATATGACCCTGGTGACAGAATCAGCTAGCTATGTTAGCCAAAGATTACCCTGGTGACAGAATCAGCTAGCTATGTTAGCCAAATATGACCCTGGTGACAGAATCAGCTAGCTATGTTAGCAAAATATGACCCTGGTGACAGAATCAGCTAGCTATGATAGCCAAATATGACCCTTGTTACAGAATCAGCTAGCTATGTTAGATAAATATGACCCTGGTGACAGAATCAGCTAGCTTTGTTAGCCAAATATGACCCTGGTGACAGAATCAGCTAGCTATGTTAGCCAAATATGACCCTTGTTACAGAATCAGCTAGCTATGTTAGCCAAATATGACCCTGGTGACAGAATCAGCTAGCTATGTTAGTCAAATATGACCCTGGTGACAGGATCAGCTTGTTATGTTTGCCAAATATGATGCTGGTGACAGTATCAGCTAGCTATGTTAGTCAAATATTACCCTGGTGACAGAATCAGATATGTTAGCCAAATATGACCCTGGTGACATAATAAGCTTCTTATGTTACCCAAATATGACCCTAATGACAGTATCAGCTGGCTATGTTGGCCAAATATGACCCTGGTGACAGGATCAGCTAGCTATGTTGGCCAAATATGACCCTGGTGACAGAATCAGATATGTTAGCCAAATATGACCCTGATGACAGAATCAGCTAGCTATGTTGGCCAAATATGACCCTGGTTACAGAATCAGATATGTTTGCCAAATATGACCCTGGTGACAGAATCAGCTGTAGCTATGTTAGCAAAAAATCATCCTGGTGACAGAATTAGCTAGCTATGTGTGCCAAATATGACCCTGGTGACAGCATCAGCTAGCTATATTAGCCAGATATGACCCTGGTGACAGCATCAGCTAGCTATGTTAGCCAAATATGACCTTGGTGACAGAATCAGCTAGCTATGTTGGCCAAATATGACCCTGGTGACAGAATCAGATATGTTTGCCAAATATGACCCTGGTGACAGAATCAGCTGTAGCTATGTTAGCAAAAAATCATCCTGGTGACAGAATTAGCTAGCTTTGTGTGCCAAATATGACCCTGGTGACAGCATCAGCTAGCTATGTTAGCCAAATATGACCCTGGTGACAGCATCAGCTAGCTATGTTAGCCAAATATGACCCTGGTGACAGCATCAGCTAGCTATGTTAGCCAAATAAGACCCTCAGGTGACAGTATCAGCTAGCTATGTTGGCCAAATATGACCCTGGTGACAGCATCAGCTAGCTATGTTAGCCAAATATAACCCTGGTGACAGTATCAGCTAGCTATGTTAGCCAAATATGACCCTGGTGACAGAATCAGCTAGCTTTGTTAGCCAAATATGATGCTGGTGACAGTATCAGCTAGCTTTGTTAGCCAAATATGACCCTGGTGACAGTATCAGCTAGCTATGTTAGCCAAATATGACCCTGGTGACAGTATCAGATAGCTATGTTAGCCAAATATGACCCTGGTGACAGTATCAGCTAGCTATGTTAGTCAACTATGACCCTGGTGACAGTATCAGATAGCTATGTTAGCCAAATATGACCCTGGTGACAATATCAGCTAGCTTTGTTAGCCAAATATGACCCTGGTGACAGTATCAGCTAGCTTTGTTAGCCAAATATGACCCTGGTGACAGTATCAGCTAGCTTTGTTAGCCAAATATGACCCTGGTGACAGTATCAGCTATAGACATAATTTTTTATTTGTTAGATAAAAGAAAACAAATAATGGAGAATAATGAAAGACTTTAATTTGAATCTCCATCTTGGTCAGATAATTGAGAACAAGACATGTGTCAATTGATGGGCTTGATAAATACATCACTCAAAATGTAAAAGGGAAATACATAAAAAAAAGTGGCAATTTGTCCCTAAAATGATTAGGTATAATTATGGAAAGTTTTAAACTGCCAGTGGAAGTCTTGGGAAACACGACTATTACTTTTGGGATGAAAGTACCAAGGTATTGTTTTGCTCCAGTGCCGGTTCTAACTTTTACTGACTTAATCTGTAAAGTAACTTCTCTTTTATGATCTAGTATTATGTCTGTGTAACATTAAACTTTGACCCCCTTGAAAAGGTTTTTTTTCAGTGTTGAAAATTGACACAGGTCACATTTCAACATTAAATTCTGATCAAAACAGTCGTTGAAAACTGATCAGTGGTAAATTTTGATCAGCCATTGGGTTCTTTTATAACAGTTTGTTAAAACATCACATGACTGAAGGTGCATGTTGCAACAATTAAACATAGGCAAGTTTTGTTACAATCTGTTGCTATGATTACAAATGGTTGCTTTAGCAGTTCTCGTTTATGTTTATGCTGTTAAAATATATTTACATATTACTAACAAAGTTGATGAATTGCATAAAAAATAGGAAGATAGAAAAACAAGACATGCCCGTAAGACAGCATGCTGGTAAATCGCACTGCTAATTGTCAATAAATACTAAAGACCTGACCAAGTTATATTATTGGGCGCCACCATGAGGAATGCTTCTAGAATCTGATCATGGGGATACGTAACCGTACTGGGGAGGCATTTGTAACTTATTAAGGATATACAAAATGTAGTAATATAAAATTGGTTGAAAATTTCCAAGTACCTTAACTGTATACTATGTATTTTCAGTTGTATGGAGGAAACCTTAATTTTTTTAAATAGTTTATTTTGAATGTAGAATACTCGTTTTTGTAATGATTAGCCAGTCCATTAGAGAAATTAAGGGATCGAAAATTGAATAATCAAGATATCAAAAATAAAATTAGGACTTGAAAACCTTATTTATTTGCCATTATTACAGGTTAGAACATAACACATTAATTCTTACTTGTGAAGTGGGTCGGGTAACAGTTAAAAGTTGAACAAATATAGACTCCAAATAAATCGAACTTCGGATATTTCGAATTATTTTTACGGTCCCACAGAATTTGAAATAACGAGTTTCGATTGTATTTGTATTAAAAAGAAATATGCAAGTATTTTATATAAATTTATTCTCCAAATATATGAAATGTCATTATATTAGTTAGTCCCAACAAATTTAGTCTGGTACCCGCTGCCCTACTCCATTTCTTTACTCTCCATTAACAGAATTAAGTTGGACATGGTACCGGACTACAACAAACTTTGCATGAAATTTCAAGCAACCAATCAAAGGTGCTGATCTTGTCACATGATGTTTATATTTATGCATACGGGTTCCACAACACACAGCGATATTTCAAACAGCCAATCAAATGTGCCAATCTTGTCATGTGATGTTTATATTATTTGCATGCAGGTTCTTCAATACACGCAAGCAGGAAAACGCGTGGAAAAGAAAGCAAAGATAGTTTAAGGCAATTTCCACCAAGGGTGTGAAATATTTGCACCTTTTAATAGTTTGCAATGTACAGCTATGTCGCTAATTGCGTTGCTTGCCTTTTTTCAGCTCGGTAATATCAATAAAGTAGATTCGCCATTCAATGTAGGTAGACTGAGACATAATTTTGCGGTAATGAATGAGGTTAGTGGACAAGGTCCTAGGAATGTGGTTTTACCTGAAAATTGGACTGAAATAGGTGATAGGTGTTTAATCTGAAAATGTTGCTAGTAGAGCAACTGGTTGAGATAAAGTTGCACATTCAAATCATACTTACTTTGGATAAACTAAAAAAGGTGAACATAGAAATAAATTTTCTGCATTGACATGTGAAAGCGGGTCACCAAGTGAAAGTTAGTTTATATTTATTTATTTTAGCTCAGTTGTGATGAAAGCTCAGAGTTTTGAAATGTTCTCAAGTACGCTTCCTGGGTAGAACCAGTACTGAGCATGTATTATGAGAGGCATCGGGTCGAGCTGGGGATCCAACCAACAACCTCTGGCGTGAGCGACCAACTATCCATTAGACTACAGCTCCAAGTAGAAAGAATGTAAACAAGTGAAAGTCACATGCAACAGTGCAGGTGGGTCATTATATAACGGCCAGGGTCAGTTTTCAATGTTAAAAATGGATCACTCATGTGTCACTTTTCAACAGGGTCAAAATTTAATGTTACAATGGACAGCCTCCGTGCAAGAACCGAAGTGTAAATGGCAGTATTTGCATAGGGTTGCACTATTCTTCAAGGTTAAAACTATCGACACTGAATCCCAAAGAATCCGTGACACTGAAATAAGGATTGACACGCCTCCATTACCCTGTCGTCACAAACTGACATTTTAAAATTGAATTTTATATAAATGAATGAATTGGTGTTCAGGCATTACTAAAACTTAGCAATAAAAGCGACTACATTTATTATTTATCACACTGGTTGTGTCTTGATGTGGTAGTTATGTAAATAACAAACATAGTTTTATTAAAAAAAAGCTCCAATGACAGAGAAATGTTATTAAATTGGTTTTAAACTTGAAAGAATATTCATAATCAGAGGATCAGTTTGATGACATTTTACTGATAACATAAGCAGAACATTTCCCCTGAATGTAAAAACTTCCCGTTTGTACAGTCAAAACTGTCTTAAGCAGCCAGTCAGGGGAGGAGCAAAAGTGACCTTTTAAGACAGGTGATTGCTTAATACAGGTTAATTTACTCTAAAAGCATAGAAATAGGAAATAGAAAATATGGCTGTTTAAAACAGATGGCTTGTGACAAAATTTACTAAAAATATAATACTGTCAACGTGAATCTGTGACAAACTGTTGACGGGAATGACTCTATGTTGTGACAGAGTTCCCTGACCGTGATGATAGAAGTCTGAGTATTGTCAAACATGTTGTCCTTGTTTGGTGTTTAAGCATTTAGAGAATAGCCATTTTATAAGCAGCAAGACAGTGGGGCTAATTTGGTACTTTAGATGGAGGATTAAGTTTTATGTGGCTGGATGAGCTGATTTTAACCAAGTCTCAGCTCATCAATGTATGGGAGAGTTTATTTCAATATAAAAACACAGATAAGGTAAAAACAAAAGTGTTTGCCATACTCATTACTGACTCGCTCAAACTTGCAGCCAGCCAAACCTTTTTTAGCGACTTTCAAAGCATTGACTTTTTTTAATGATTTCTGATATTTTCATTTAAAATGACAATACAAAAACAAAATCTGGCAAAACAAAAAATTTCTACCTCACCACTGTCCAGCTCACCTGAGAAATGCCAAACTGCAGCACAGAAGTTCCACAAAATAAATTAAGGATCATGCCCTACTTAAACAAATTCTTTTGTCACTAAAATTCAAACTGTTTTATGGACACGCCTAGTAAAGGTAATTGTAAAGTATTTCTGAACCTTGCTAGGTTTAGAGATTTCTTTTTGAAAAAAAAAATGAATTTCAAGTTTGATGGTGAACTGGTTTTGATTGTTTTATTATTAACTAGTTTTGACCCTTTCTTTTTAAAATTTGTGTAAACCAGGCATAATTTCATAGAAATACAGGCGTAAATTACGTTCATGTAAAGTATAAAAACCAAGTGTAAAATTAGACGTAAACCAGACATTAATTCTGCGAAACATGCAAATGAGTTAAAAAACACGCGTAAAAGAACCATGTGTAAAATGTCAGAATTCAGGCGTCAAAAGAACAAGGCATAAAATGTCAGAAACCAGGCATAAAAATGACCAGGCATCAAAAGAACCAGGCGTAAACAAGCAATGTGTCTCTGGACATGAATGTCCTCAATGTAAGCTTTAATACAAGCTTGAGTGCATATGGCTTCTTACTCTTTACTGAAAATGTCAATGAAACAGTGTATGTATAAAAAATTGTATGCAACTAATTCATAAACCAATTACTTCCAAGAATGTATAATGATAAAGAAAGAAGTCATTGCGGTCAACACTATCATCATCAATATCACCATCATCATCAGCACAATCATCATCAACACCATCATCATCAGCAGCACAATCATCAGCAGCACAATCATCATCAACACAATCATCATCAACAGCACAATCATCAGCAGCACAATCATCATCAACACCATCAGCATGAGCACAATCATCATCAACACCATCAGCAGCAGCAGCAGCACCATCATCAGCAGCAGCACCACCATCATCAACACCATCATCATCAGCACAATCATCATCACCATCATCATCACCATAATCTCCATCATCATCATCAACACCATCATAAACACAATTATCATCATCAACACCATCATCATCAGTCTTATATCTGGATTAACTGTAAGATTTTCTCTAATTTAAGTTTTTAAGTATTTAAGTATAATATACTTAAATATGTTGGTGAAACAAAAGCCAGGAGCTAGAACCATTAATGAACTTATATTAAATCTAACTAACCATATATATAATTTTTATTTGTTAACATTTGATTATACAGGTTTCATTAAATATTCATTTCTTTAAAAAATAGGTTGGGCCCTCCTGGTGTTCAGGGGTCAGTATATTGAAGTAACTGCATTATATTTTTGTCAAAGGTATCTAATAATAATGTAGAACTCTGATGGTCGGAAATTGATCTGAAGAATATAAACATGTATTATAGTAATTCTTAAACATTCAGAGCAGCTGTATTAAAACACAATTAAGGTAAACACTCACCATGAACTGCTACTTTTGAAACATCTATTGTTAAAATCCCAGCATCTTTTCTAGAATATTGCTACATATTCCCTAAATTATTACTTCTTATCCTTTCTTCCAAATACAATCATTAAAATTAGCATATTACTGAGGTTGTTTAATACATTATCAGGATTGTTTAAGGTCTGCAGATGTAACTAGTTGTATGGTTATAGATAAACAAACCCCCTTTTTGTTCCTTCCTGCACGAGTTCTGTGTCAATGTGTTTGCCCTCCAAAATAAATTTACAACACAATCAAAACATGAATTACTTATTGTATTATATGAAGGAAATAATATGTCCTATGTAAAACGGAACAAAAAGTGACTTAAATGTCATGTTAAATTGTCAATAAAACATATTCAAATATGAAGCAAGAAGAAAAAATGAAATAGGATACATTGTTTAAATATATGCTTCCAATGCTGACCTTAAATGAGGGGCTCCATTGTGAGGTAACTACTAAAATAAAAAAAAATCTATTCTTTATCAAAACGTTTCGTGTCTTTAATATAAGTTTGGACGTTGTTAAATACAGCAATATTTTCATCGGCTGAAATATCATCTCTCCTGTGTAACAGGGTTTTAACACTTAAAGGATGAAGGTGACGTGTAGCATGAAAGAAACGAAGTTGATCGCCTCAAAAAGAAGGACATTGCATGATATAATGTTCGGCATCCTCTTTTTCATGCCCACATTTTTCACAAGTTCAATATAATTTTAGTTTGTTGACAAATAAATCATAATTAAGGTTACTGTAACCATTTCTTAAACGTGCATGAAAAATAAATAATTTACAAGGACCTGTTGAATAAAAACATGGTATTTTGGTGGGTTTAAACAAATGCGTTTAAATGATGGTAGAGTTTCAGAATTGCGTAAGTGTTCCAGAAGATTATTCCAAGAAGAAATACATGATGGAATAAAAGAATTTCTAAATAATTGAGTTCTTGTATTTAATAAAGAGTAATTACAATTATTTCTTAGAATATATGGTGTTGTTATTCCTACAGTTTCAGGAAAAATATTGTTTAAATATTCTGGAGTTAACCCTTTTTCTACTTTATATGCAACAATTAATTTTTGGTATAATCTTCTATCTTCTACAGAAAGCCAACCTAGTTCTTTAATTGTATAAGTAACGAGGAGAAGTAGACCGAGTTAAACCGGATACAATACGAGCCGCTTCGTGTTGAATTTTTTCAAGATTTTCTATTTCATATTGGGTACACCCACCCCACACTACAGATCCATATTCTAGAATAGGTCGAAGAAATGACATATAAATTTGATTTAAAGCTGTTCTGTTAACTGTAAACTTGATTTTTCTGATCATACCTAAAACCTTTGATGCAGAGTAAAATATTTTGTTTATGTTCATGCCATTTCCCACGGTTGCTTAATGTGAGTCCTAAATGTTTATGATGATCTACAAACTTGACACTGGTATTATTAAAAGTCAAAGTAGGATACATGACATTTATTTTTAGAACAAATAAGATTGCTTCTGTTTTGTTTGGGTTAAAATTAACCAACCATTGTTCTGACCAATCTGAAATCATACTTAGGTCATGGTTTAAAATGCCTTCAATATCTGTTATATTAGATGCCGTGAATGCAAGAGATGTATCATATGCCAATATTCTAGTAATACTTTATAAATGTTCGGCAATATCATTAATATAAATTAAAAAGAATAATGGTCCTAAAACAGAACCTTGAGGAACTCCAGCTGATGTTACCTGACTGTTAGACAAATTTGAACCTACAAAGACCTTTTGTTGACGTCCGGTTAAATAACTTTCCGCCCATTTTAAGATCACTGTATATAATTTTGAGAACAACTATAAAAATACACAATGACAATTTTATATTTTTTAAAAAATTAGAGGACCCCCTCCCACCCCATCCCACAACAAATTTCCTGGCCTGCACTTCTAAATTTTCAGTGAAAAATATTAAGGCCCCTGCCGTACATGATCATTAACCGGAAATACTGTCCAGGGCTCTATTATCATCAGATCAATATTGAACACAAATCTGCCAAAAATGTAGGACATTGTGTTGTTCCGAGAAAACTTAATAGTTCATTTCCCTCCATTTTTCTTACTGAAACAGAAACTTCATGTGTCGCTCCACATGTACAACTTTAAAGATTTCAATCATTTATTGCTTGCATAGATTTGTTTCATTTAATCATGATAAATGCAAACTGGTGAAAGGTGCATACACATATCACATTTCCAACTTTAAGTTACCCAATCTCATTAAAATCAGATCAACTTTAACTTCAATTATCTACGCACAGTAGATCTGACAGCCAAGCTTACAGGGTTAACTCTGATTGACCTTTACACCAACCAATCAGGGTATTGTCGACTGAGAGTTAAGTTCTTCAATTTCTTCCATCAAACTTGCACAGCAGTAAGGCTTTGTCACAAGATGGCAGAGAAGGGTGAAGATTGACAATATAATTATGTGAATTTTACAAATTTTAATATACAGCATAATTATGAAGTCAAAACGGTAATTCAATATATTAAATAAAATCCAAAAGTTTTTGTCATATTCTAAAAGATGTGTTATTGAATAACTACCGCAGGTGAATATTCTAAGTTCTGTAGCATATCTTGTGTTATCCATCTCGTCTCACTGACTGAACACACTTACAGACACATGTAATCCGTAACGTCTCACTGACTAAACACACACGGACACACGTTATCCATCTCGTCTCACTGACTGAACACATTCACAGACACACGTTATCCATCTCGTCTCACTGATTGAACACACTCACGGACACACGTTTCCATTTCATCTCACTGACTGAACACACTCACAGACACACATTTCCATCTCGTCTCACTGACTGAACACACTCGTGGACACACGTTTCCATCTCGTCTCACTGACCAAACACACTCACGGACACCTGTTATATCCATCTCATCTCACTGTTTGAACACACTTAAGGACTTTCCAGTAGATTTCCCTACAACTGGATTTTTTAAGCTTTCCTTTATATATTAATCTTTTATCAATACACGACTGAGTCAAAACTACATAAATAAAGGATTATAAATACTCCTCCTTCATAAATCGGTGAATAGTAACTGTCTCCATTTGTGGCATCAAGCAAACCCTGTTTGGAGATCATTTTGTCCTCTCAACGTTCCACTATTGGACGTACACTATATCACACATGATCCGTATATATCACTATTAACACATGCTTTCCCTCAATGGGTTCAAACCCTAATTCCGAGACCTCACTCCAAATGTCTTCTACATCTGGTTAGCAAAATTATCAGTTCTTTATTGTTAAAGCAATTTTTTATATCATCAGACAGTTTACTTGTTGCTCAGCTCTGTCATTGTGAAACTCCACACATGACCACATGGGACAAAGCCCCATTTTTACAAGAGTGTTTGCTGGACATTGATATATTAAAGCTGTTAACTCAATACAAAGATTTAGATTAAAACATAGGTAAAATACCAGGTAAATATGACAAGTTTAAAACACGAGCATTATAGTACTTTAAAATACTTCCAGCTCAATAAAATAAGGTACCCGTGAAAATTGAAATGTGACAGGCTTAATATACCCACAATATCTCGGACTAGTTCCACCACAAGTGTCTCCGCCACAGGGTTTATTATAGGCATAGTACCACCATTGCAAAAAGGAAGTGCTTCTGTGGAGTAGTCGCATAATGGCGGTTATAAATAATCCTCATTTCTTTAAAAATGCATTTTCCTTATTTTAATGCTCATTTTTTTATTTGAATGGCATTATTAATGTATTTTGAACATTTTGATATCACTGTCATGTTTGAATTGTGAATTTAGAAAAAAAATTGATGCTTGCAAATTGGGGAATGAATACATGATTTTGGAAGTCTACTTTCACTTTGTCACCAGTGCACACACTGAGCAGAAAAAAAATCTCTTATATGACACATGACCCCTACTTTTCTCATCATATTTTGATAGTCAGAGGTTGACAAACAGTAAAATGTAGGTTTCACTTCTTTCATTTGGGTTTCTCTATGAATGACAAGCCTTCAAACTTTTACTATTTACTATAGAATAAAGAACAAAAATCAATGGTGGGTTTACACCTATAATCCTATTTTAAGGGAAACTTTACAAACAAAACATTGTAAGGGAGGCTGAAGCTGGCTTCTTCTTTTTATGTGTTTAAATTTCAGTAACTGACAGTGTTAAGAAAGTTCAAAAATGATCAAATGCAATTTACTTTTTATTTCCAACATGTTCCAAAAATCTTATCAATTAAAAAAAAAAAAGGAAGACAGTAATCACGTACTGTCTTACACAGAATGGATATATCACTGATAGAGTTGTACACAGAGTGCATACATCACTGATAGAGTTGTACACAGAGTGGTTACATCACTGATAGAGTTGTACACAGAGTGGCTACATCACTGATAGAGTTTTACCCAGAGTGGATACGTCACTGATAGAGTTGTACCTAGAGTGGATACATCACTGAAAGAGTTGTACACAGATTAGATACATCACTGATAGAGTTGTACCCAGAGTGGATACATATAGTTGTACACAGAGTGGATACATCATTGATAGAGTTGTACACAGAGAAAATTTCTTGTAACTAAGTTGCGATAGCACCCAGTGTTGATTTCAACAACAAAAATCTGTGACCAAGTTATTGTGTAATGTATTCATGTGGTATATATAAAGCAAAATGGCATATCTACTGTTATTATAAAATTATATAGTCACTGATTTTACTGACAAGAACATTTCAAAGGTTTTATTAAATTAAAATACTTTCCTGATAGATCTTATATAAATGAAGTTATCAGGGAGACAATTCCCCTTCATCAGTCCCCCTTTATAAAGAAACTTTAACCACCTAGGATGGATAACTATTGTCTGAGGCTAGAACATAAATACAGAGCTTAAAAAAATACAGCTTCTCTCGAGGACGTGAGGATTACCTAAGACATTGTATTGTAAATAATAAAGTAACTTTAAGTGTACGGTTTGCTAGAAAACGTTATGAAAGAGGAATTTCATAAGATGCAAAAAGTTATCCGAAGTCGTTATGGGAATTTGTCAAACATAAAAAAGATATGATGACTTGACAGGTTCAGATGGAGAATGCAGGATATCCAGTGACAAAGATAAGGCCATTATAAAGTTATTGATGGATTATCATCCAAATTTTTATTATAAATTATGAGTAGGGTGAGGATTTTATTTTGGATTTTTTTTTCTATGAAAATAAAAGTGTTGGACGGAGAGGCATGAAAATTAAGGTGCAGGCGGGATGATAATCTTGCAATTAGTTTATTATGGCCTAAAGCAAAAGAGTTATGTAACTTTTACCTCCTCAGTATTTACAAAAGATGAAAGTGTTGATATGCCTGTATTTGAAAAAAAGAATTGACAATTCTATAAGCGATATATAGTTCTGACTGTGGAAAAAAGTGAAATCTTTACTGAAAAAACTATTAGCATTTCAAAATCAGTAGGACCAGATGATATGCACTCCAGATTCTATAAAGAAATAGTAAATATTATTGCATTTTCTTATAATGCTTTTCTTTTCAACAAATGTAATTCCAAATGTCAGATTGAAGCATGCAACTATAGATCAGTTAGAATAACCAGTATTTTAAGCAGACTCCTTGAACATGTAATAAAGACATCTGTAATGTCTCATTGCAATGTGGCCATTCTTAACAAAATGTTTCTTTGCTGTTCTCAGCACAAATGAAAATAAATGTTACATAAAACAACATGTTACATCATTAACTGATGCAAGGATTTTCTACAATATTCATTAAAAGTACTTTAAACTATGTTCCTTCACAAAACAACAGCAGATTCCTGTATATGATAAAACCCGATTATGCTGAACTTATTGATACAATCGTGTGCTGTTATATGCTGCCTTGCTTCAAACATTCATTCATGCATGGATATAATCAAACGACATTAAAATATATATATTAGACTTAAACTATTTCTTCAACACATAAAAAGACGCTTACAGTTGATGTCAAACAAAGGTGCATTCCTGTATCCTCTCAGCAAAGCAAGTATCCTACCAACAATGACTAAATTCTGCTGATAGTTCTACAAGATATTTGAAAATGGACTCAACTTTTAACAAGTCTTCAGATGAATTACCATTTGTGTTTCAACATTCGCATTTGATCATGATCAACAGACTTGACCACCTCTCAACTTCTAGAGAAGACACAGCCACAGCTATTGTTGCTCTCAACCTTGTTCAGGTATTCAGGCGCGATAAATGTAGATGTTCTATGAATGTTACATGAGGAGGAATGGCTAATATATTCCAATAAGTCCACATGCTTCTACATGGATACATTGTGGGTATTTCAGAGAAAAACATGCGTAGATTGCCCTGAAATTTTGAAGCCTACTAGACCCAGCTAACTGACAATTTGTACCTGCCCATTAATTTACACAGAAGCCAACTAGACTTCACTAACTAACAATTGTCCTGCCAATGGATTTACACAGAAGCCAACTAGACCGGCTTAACTGACAATTTGTACCTGCCATGGATTTACACAGAAGCCAAATACACCCAGCTTACTGACAATTTGTATCTGCCATGGATTTACACAGAAGCCAAATACACCCAGCTAACTGACAATTTGTACCTGCCATGGATTTACACAGAAGCTTAATACACCCAACTAACTGACAATTTGTACCTGCCCTTGGATTTACACCGGAGTCAACTAGACCCAGCTAACTGACAATTTGTACCTGTCCTTGGATTTACACAGAAATCAATTAGACCAAGCTAACTGACAATTTGTACCTGCCATGGATTTACACAGACGTCAACTAAACCCAGCTATCTGACAATTTGTACAGGTCTGCCCATGGATTTACACAGATGCCAACTAGACCCAGCTAACTGACAATTTGTACAGGTCTGCCCATGGATTTACAGATGCCAACTAGACCCAGCTAACTGACAACTTGTACCTGCCACGGATTTACACAGAAGCCAACTAGACCTAGTTAACTGACAATTTGTACCTGCCACGGATTTGCACAGAAGTCAACTAAACCCAGCTAACTGATGATTTGTACCTGCCCAAGGATTTGCACAAGGCCAATTAGACCCAGCTAACTTACAATTTGTATAGATCTGCCCATGGATTTACACAGAAGCCAACTAGACCCAGCTAACTGACAATTTGTACCTGCTCTGAGATTCATCAGAAAACTGCCATCCATAAAAAGCTTCTGTCTGGAACCTTGTGATTCCCTTATTGGAAAATGCTCCAGACATTCTGGTGTGGACTTGCCGTTATTTTGGATACTTTGTTTAGCTGAAAATATATGAAAATATAATGTTATTTATAGAAATAATTAATGTTAGTTGACTACTAAAACATGAAGTTCCTATGAATACTGTCAAATATCTATTTCAATTTACCAATATGTGTTATTAACGTCAAATACGCAATTGCCATGAAGACCTAAAATTGGGGGAAAGTGCAAGATACTGATAAACCCAACTTAAGACTACTTCTGGTTCTTTTATGTGATCAGTGTATATCAATGATACACTGGAACTCAATTCTCATTTGAAAGACTGGAAAGTGGAGGATCAAACAAATGACCCCAAAATCACGAGTTCTACATGTTACATCTGGACCAAACATTGACTGATCATTTCATATCATAGCCTCGCAAAATATATTTTTGACAGAACGTTTAATAAATTTTAATAAATTCAGTTGCAAACGTACCCGTATAAATGTAAGATCATGTACTTGTTATACATTCACTGCTGTCGTAGCCTCAAGTTTATGTGATAAGGTTTGCCAGTTACTTACTGGAAGGACTTTGGTTCTTATCAGATTTATTCTGAGGTTTTCCTTCACCAATAAAACAGGATATGCCATAATATAATCCGAAACCCCATTAAGATAAATTCACCCTTGCTGTATCCCCTTAAGCTTTATTCTGGCATTATTACAGCTTACTGTTGAAGAACATTTTAATGATTGAATTAAAAGACAAATTTAAAGTGGCACCATCTTTTTCCTTTTATTGGCAATTACTCAAATGTGAGTCCGGCTTAATTATATTCATTTAGTTGCCAACACAAATAAGCCTGGCTCAAACTTTGAATCAGTTATGAAAAATTCATTTACCGGCCATAATGAGCAGTGGTCATTTCTTGTTTTAATAGCAGGTAAGAACAATTATACTTTATAATCAAACTGGAGAACAACAACAGCCTTAACTCACTCACCCATCACAGAGACTACAATGTTTGTCAAATACAACAAGTTTTGATAATTCATAAACCATACAGTAATAGGTTATTGGTCCAATGGTTAAGGTCTTGGTATGCAAACCAAGGGGTCGCAGGTTCGATCCCCTGCTCCTCCAACTAAAGATAGTTATCAGTCTTTCAGACAAGACCGTAACAAAAATCAAGGTCCCATGTATTGATACTTTACACCAGGCATGTATAAGAACCAGGGCTGCTTAGTAACAAAAGGGTTGGGTCTTCTTCATCTCTGCACTATCCTCCAAAAATCTAAACTACTAAATACTCTTCTGGCAGCACCCATATGGGAAACCAGTGCCGACAATAAATCCCCCCACCCACCAATTTGGATCTTAGAAATTAAAAATAACATAAAATGTTGTCA
Organism: Panopea generosa; assembly: GCA_029582155.1. Classification (NCBI taxonomy): domain Eukaryota; kingdom Metazoa; phylum Mollusca; class Bivalvia; order Adapedonta; family Hiatellidae; genus Panopea; species Panopea generosa. Next base: position 5,069,255 of record CM055894.1, read on the forward strand.
GTAAAAAGGAAACCGCTACAAACTGTCTAATTTTAAGGTAATTGCTTTTGAAAAAAATATCAAAAATGAATGTTAGTAACACGTAACTAGTAAAATATATTTCTCAGATCCAAATTAACACAATCACTCGGGAGTTTATTCAGGGGAATTATGTAGTCCAATTATTGAGAGTATGCTCATAGCAGTGTCTGGCTAAAACACAGAAAAATGTATTCATTATCTGGAGTTGTTCTGCTTTAAAAAATGTTTGTTTGTCTAAATTTTAAGCCTTGATGGCTAACAGACAGTCAGTTAACCTAACCATTCTTTCCTGGGAGTACAGTACTTTTGCACATCTCACAAGTAACTGATAACTTTCCCAGTTGAGTTAGTGGTGAGAGATAAATGACAATGAGATACAATATTGTATATATACCAAACATCAATGAGAGACTGTGGCCAGGTGGGGATTCAAACTCATGATCCCTAGATTGATAGTCCGGCAATCTACCAAATGAGCTAAATGGGCAGAACTTTAAAACATGTGAATTCTTGAGTGCAAGTGTTGAACTATGGTAATTACTTCATTTACCTTAAAAAACAAATACAAGCAATTAGCCATTAAACATTAATCAGAGGCTTCAGCAGATACACGGGAGGACAGTCAGGGGTTCATCAGATCCAGAGGAGGACAGTCAGGGGCTTCAGCAGATCCATGAGAGGACAGTCAGGGGCTTCATCAGATCCAGGGGATGACAGTCAGGGTCTTCAGCAGCTCCAGGGGAGGACAGTCAGGGGCTTCAGTAGATCCAAAGGAGGACAGTCAGGGGCTTCAGCAGATCCAGGGGAGGACAGTCAGGGTCTTCATCAGATCCAGGGGATGACAGTCAGGGTCTTCAGCAGCTCCAGGGGAGGACAGTCAGGGGCTTCAGCAGATACAGGGGAAGACAGTCAGGGGCTTCATCAGATCCAGGGGGAGGACAGTCAGGGGCTTCAGCAGATACAGGGGAGGACAGTCAGGGTCTTCATCAGATCCAGGGGATGACAGTCAGGGTCTTCAGCAGCTCCAGGGGAGGACAGTCAGGGTTTCAGCAGATCCAGGGGTGGACAGTCAGGGGCTTTAGCAGATCCAGGGGAGGACAGTACGGGGCTTCAGCAGATCCAGGGGAGGACAGTCAGGGTTTCAGCAGATTCAGGGGAGGACAGCAGATCCATGGGAGGACAGTCAGGGTCTTCAGCAGATCCAGGGGAGGACAGTCAGGGCCTTCTGCAGTTCCAGGGGAGGACAGTCAGGGTTTTAGCAGATCCAGGGGAGGACAGTCAGGGGCGTCAGCAGACCCAGGGGAGGACAGTCAGGGGTTTCAGCAGATCCAGGTCAGAAGTCAGGGGCTTCAGCAGATCCAGGGGAGGACAGTCAGGGGCTTCAGCAGATCCAGGGGAGGACAGTCAGGGGCTTCAGCAGATCCAGGGGAGGACAGTCAGGGGCTTCAACAGATCCAGGGGAGGACAGTCAGGGTCTTCAGCAGATCCAGGTCAGAAGTCAGGGGCTTCAGCAGATCCAGGGGAGGACAGTCAGGGGCTTCAGCAGATCCAGGGGAGGACAGTCAGGGGCTTCAGCAGATCCAGGGGAGGACAGTCAGGGGCTTCAACAGATCCAGGGGAGGACAGTCAGGGTCTTCAGCAGATCCAGAGGAGGACAGTCAGGGGCTTCAGTAGATCTAGAGGAGGACAGTCAGAGGCTTCAGCAGATACAGGGGAGGACAGTCAGGGGCTTCAGCAGATACATGGGAGGACAGTCAGGGTCTTCAGCAGATACAGAGGAGGACAGTCAGGGGCTTCAGCAGATCTAGAGGAGGACAGTCAGAGGCTTCAGCAGATACAGGGGAGGACAGTCTGGGGCTTCAGCATATCCATGGAAGGACAATCAGGGACTTCTGCAGATCCACGGGAGGACAGTCAGGGGCTTCAGCATATCCATGGGAGGACAATCAGGGACTTCATCAGATCTGTAGGAGGACAGTCAGGGGCTTCTGCAGATCCAGGGGAGGACAGTCAGGGGCTTCATCAGATCCATGGGAGGACAGACAGGGGCTTCAGTAGATCCAGAGGAAGACAGTCAGGGGCGTCCGCAGATCCAGGGAAGGACAATCAGGGGTTTCTGCAAATCCAGGGGAGGACAGTCAGTGACTTCAGCAGATCTGTTGGAGGCGGTCAAGGTGCTCAGCAGATCCAAAGTAGGGATGGGTAGAGGGGAGCAGGGGCATCAGCAGGGCATCAGCAGATCCAGAGGAAGACATGGCATCAGCAGATTCAGAGGCAGACAGGGCATCAGTAGATGCAGAGGCAGACAGGGCATCAGCAGATTCAGAGGCAGACAGGGCATCAGCAGATCCAGAGGCAGATAGGGCATCAGCAGATCCAGAGTCAGACAGGGCATCAGCAGATTCAGAGGCAGACAGGGCATCAGCAGATCCAGAGGCAGACAGGGCATCAGCAGATCCAGAGGCAGACAGGGCATCAGCAAATTCAGGATCCAGAGTCAGACAGGGCATCAGCAGATTCACAGGCAAACAGGGCATCAGCAGATCCAGAGGCAGACAGGGCATCAGCAGATCCAGAGGCAGACAGGGCATCAGCAGATCCAAAGGCAGAAAGGGCATCAGCAGATCCAGAGTCAGACAGGGCATCAGCAGATTCAAAGTCAGACAGGGCATCAGCAGATTTAGAGGCAAACAGGGCATCAGCAGATCCAGAGGCAGACAGGGCATCAGCAGATCCAGAGGCAGACAGGGCATCAGCAGATCCAAAGGCAGAAAGGGCATCAGCAGATCCAGAGTCAGACAGGGCATCAGCAGATTCAAAGTCAGACAGGGCATCAGCAGATTTAGAGGCAAACAGGGCATCAGCAGATCCAGAGGCAGGCAGGGCATCAGCAGATCCAGAGGCAGACAGGGCATCAGCAGATTCAGAGGCAGACAGGGCATCAGCAAATTAGGAGGCAGACAGGGCATCAGCAGATTCAGAGGCAGACAGGGCATCAGCAGATTCAGAGGCAGACAGGGCAGCAACAGATTCAGAGGCAGACAGGGCATCAGCAGATCCAGAGGCAGACAGGGCATCAGCACATCCTGAGGCAGACAGGGCACCAGCAGATTCAGAGGCAGACAGGGTATCAGCAGATCCAGAGGCAGACAGGCCATCAGCAGATTCAGAGGCAGACATGGCATCAGCAGATCCAGAGGCAGACAAGGCATTAGCAGATCCAGAGGCAGACAGGGCATCAGCAGATGCAGAGGCAGACAGGTCATCAGCAGATCCAGAGGCAGACAGGGCATCAGCAGATTCAGAGGCAGACAGGGCATTAGCAGATTCAGAGGCAGACAGGGCATTAGCAGATTCAGAGGCAGACAGGGCATCAGCAGATCCAGAGGCAGACAAGGCATTAGCAGATCCAGAGGCAGACAGGGCATCAGCAGATTCAGAGGCAGACAGGTCATCAGCAGATCCAGAGGCAGACAGGGCATCAGCAGATTCAGAGGCAGACAGGGCAGCAACAGATTCAGAGGCAGACAGGGCATCAGCAGATTCAGAGGCAGACAGGGCAGCAACAGATTCAGGGGAGGACAGGGCATCAGCAGATTCAGAGGCAGACAGGGCAGCAACAGATTCAGAGGCAGACAGGGCATCAGCAGATCCAGAGGCAGACAGGGCATCAGCACATCCAGAGGCAGACAGGGCACCAGCAGATTCAGAGGCAGACAGGGTATCAGCAGATCCAGAGGCAGACAAGGCATCAGCAGATTCAGAGGCAGACATGGCATCAGCAGATCCAGAGGCAGACAAGGCATCAGCAGATCCAGAGTCAGACAGGGCATCAGCAGATTCAGAGGCAGACAGGGGATTCAGCATAGGGGGCAGGGCTTCAGTAGATCTAGAGGGGACATCAACTTCAGCAGATCAACAGGGGGCAGGGCTTCAGTAGATCTAGAGGGGACATGAGCTTCAGCACATCTAGAGGGGAACAAAGGCTTGCGCAGATCCAAAGGAGGACATGAGCTTCAACACATCCGGAGGGGGACAGGGCTTCAGCAGATCAAGAGGGTAGCAGGAGCTTCAACATTTCTAGAGGGGGACAGGGACTTCAGCAGATCCAGAGGGTAGCTGAGGCTTCAGTAGATCCAGAGGGTAGCAGGGCCTTCAACAGATCTAGAGGGTAGCAGGAGCTTTAACAGATCTAGAGGGGGACATGAGCTTCAGCACATCCAAAGGAAGACAGGGGCTTCAGCAGATCCAGAGGGGGACAGGGACTTCAGCAGATCCAGAGGGTAGCAGGGGCTTCAGTAGATCCAGAAAATAGCAGGAGCTTCAGCAGATCCAGAGGGTAGCAGGGGCTTCAGCAGATCCAGAGGGGGGCATGGGCTTCAGCAGATCCAGAGGGGGTAGGGTTTCAGTAGATCTAGAGGGGACATGGTCTTCAGCAGATCCAGAGGGGGCAGGGTTTCAGCAGATCCAGAGGGTTAGTGCTTCAGCAGACCTAGAGGGGACATGGACTTCAGAAGATCCAGAGGGGGCAGGGTTTCAGTGATCTAGAAGGGACATGGGCTTCAGCAGATCCGGAGGAGGCAAGGTTTCAGTAGATCTAGAGGGTACATGAGCTTCAGCAGATCCAGAGGGGGCAGGGTTTCCGTAGGTCTAGAGGGGACATGGACTTCAGCAGATCCAGAAGGGGCAGGGTTTCAGTAAATCTAGAGGGGACATGGGCTTCAGCAGATCCAGAGGGGGTAGGGTTTCAGTAGATCTAGAGGGGACATGGGCTTCAGCATATCGAGAGGGGGCAGGGTTTTAGCAGATTCAGAGGGCTAGTGTTTCAGCAGACCTAGAGGGGACATGGGCTTCAGCAGATCCAGAGTCAGACAGGGCATCAGCAGATTCAGAGGCAGACAGGGTTTCAGCAGATCCAGAGGGTTAGTGCTTCAGCAGACCTAGAGGGGACATGAGCTTCAGAAGATACAGAGGGGGCAGGGTTTCAGTAGATCTAGAAGGGACATGGGCTTCAGCAGATCTGGAGGGGGCAGGGTTTCAGTAGATCTAGAGGAGACATGGGCTTCAGCAGATCAGGAGGAGGCAGGGTTTCAGTAGATCTAGAGGGTACATGGGCTTCAGCAGATCCAGAGGGGGCAGGGTTTCAGTAGGTCTAGAGGGGACATGGGCTTCAGCAGATCCAGAAGGGGCAGGGTTTCAGTAGATCTAGAGGGGACATGGGCTTCAGCAGATCTGGAGAGGGCAGGGTTTCAGTAGATCTAGAGGAGACATGGGCTTCAGCAGATCCGGAGGAGGCAGGGTTTCAGTAGATCTAAAGAAGACATGGGCTTCAGCAGATCCGGAGGAGGAAGGGTTTCAGTAGATCTAGAGGGGACATGGGCTCCAGCAGATCCGGAGGAGGCAGGGTTTCAGTAGGTCTAGAGATGACATGGGCTTCAGCAGATCCAGAAGGGGCAGGGTTTCAGTAGGTCTAGAGGGGACAGGGGCTTCAGCAGATCCAGAGGGGGCGGGGTTTCAGTAGGTCTAGAGGGGACATGGGCTTCAGCAGATCCAGAGGGGGCAGGGTTTCAGTAGGTCTAGAGGGGACATGGGCTTCAGCAGATCCAGAAGGGGCAGGGTTTCAGTAAATCTAGAGGGGACATGGGCTTCAGCAGATCCAGAGGGGGCAGGGTTTCAATAGATATATAGAGGACATGGGCTTCAGCAGATCCAGAGGGGGCAGGGTGTCAGTAGATCTAGAAGGGACATGGGCTTCAGCAGATCCAGAGAGGGGCAGGGTTTCAGTAGATTTAGAGAGGACATGGGCTTCAGCAGATCCAGAGGGGGGCGGGGTTTCAGTAGATCTAGAAGGGACATGGGCTTCAGCAGATCCAAAGGAGGACATGGGCTTCAACACACCTAGAGGGGGACAGGACATCAGCAGATCAGCATATTTTGTGTACTGTAGTCATAATCTCTATAAATACAACTATCAATATAAATTGTGAACATTTAACATAGCTGTTTAAGGTCATGAATACATTGTGTATCTTCTGACAATAAAACTCTGAACCGTATTGTATTCTTTTGGACAGAATGAAATACGCTGCGAATCGGAAATTATTCAATTTATATATTTTTTCTCTAAACAAAGCCAGGTTAATACCTGTGTGTTGTTATTATCTGGTATTGTTGAAGCAACATTACTAATTATTTACTCATACGCTGTATCAATTAATATTATTTTATTTTAAATATACACATTCAATTGTACAATTGTACAATTGTAGCTTTCTGTAATTTGTTTCAATTGATTAAAGAAGAATACACATGCCTACTTAGATACTATAAAACTGAGAGTTAAAGGTTGTGAGGGTATCAGAGCTAGCAAAGAGTGCAATGATAATGTTACTTTTCAACTAGGTCAATATATACACAAGACTTAGTGACTCATATACTAATGCAAAATCTATTAATGGTCAGGAAAGAAACTTTTAAGCAGAAAGTTAACCAACAATGAGTGTTAAGCGAATTCTTCGTTCGAAAAGCATGTTGAAAAGCATGTCCAATTTTAAAGATGAAAAGTGTATATCCCGTCCGCACCTTTGACTATCAAGAAAAGTTAGCTGATGTACGCGCTAATAGACAAGAAGACTCTTGGAATGAAATTGTATTTGCTAGAATCCAATATAAACAACATTTGCATGCAGCAGATGTCAGGTCTCATCAAATATGTATTGTCAACTTTAGAACAAATAGGGGAATTCCAAAGCAGTAACATCTGACAAAGTTGGACCTGTGCTTACTGAAGCCATCTGTATATGAAACTTATGGTGCATTTCTACGTGTTGTGCAACTTCTTGAAAAAAATGATGACGAACACAATTTGAATAATGATCCTATGATTAAAAAAAAGTATCTAGAAGGTACAACATAGGAACCATACAGATGATACATCAGTTTCAAGAGAAAATAAGTATAACGAATGATTATGGAAAGACAAATATAGTGACATTAACAGCTACTGCATGTTCAATATTTCAAGTTCTATTGATAGCCATTGGATGATCTATAGGTTCAACCGTTGTATAACATATACAAGTGCTCTAGATAAGCTTTTATTTAAATGGGTATTTTACCCCTTAACTTAGTTTGCAATGCTTATTTTCAAAATGTTAAGGGTAAAAAAAAAACATCTTGATCAAATTGATATTTAAAACAAACTAATCAAGACTGAAATGTAGAATAAACCAATACTTACGGGTATTTTACCCCTTAATTAAGATTTCAGTGCTTAAATACCCACAAATGATGCTTATCTGGAGCAATGATATACTTGAAGATGTAATAGATAGATCCGTTATGGTTGATAGAGGCAAAAATCGTATTTTCAAACAGATTAATCTCAAAATGAGCAATACAAAACTTCCTCTGCAGGGCTTAAAACACACAAACTCTGGTTCCAATACCATGAAATGATTTCAATTCTACTATTGTTTATAAAGTCTGAGTGCACGCCACGGTGACTGGGATCTTTGGGTACATTAAGTTTCATGTTGCCATATTTCGCTGCAATTCTCATGTCGTTCTATTTCGCTGCATCAAGGCAGAAACTATGATAACATTTTCTGTTGCAATAAGTCAGCAGTTTGATGTTTTGACCCTAATATTATATATGATAACACAGATTTGAAGAAGAAAAAAAATGAAAACTAAAATCAGATGGGGTAGAGGGACTTAACAATAACTACCGTCTGTGTACTGCATCAGTTTTCAGCAGACATGTTTGGAATTGTTATTTGTAAACAAACCTAGACTTTGTCACGGTTTTATGTAGTGCAGAATATTGCACGTCTCTAAGGCGCCTTTTAAAGATTTTTTTATTTTGCGTCTTCCGTTATGGACAGCAGAATGGATATCCATCTGTCACCCAGTGTTACCAATTCATTTTCTAGAGTTCCAGCATTTTATGGTTCAAGGGAGATAACACTGTTTTAAACCTATAATTATATCATCAAATTTATACATGAAAGTCATACAGGTACATCCTAACTGTAAAGTATTGGAAAACAATTAATTACTTGTATAGTACAGAATAGTAAACCAAAACTGGTTTATTGTACATGTTTTGTTTTGTATATATGTGAACTGAGTTAGCTTGGGAATGACAGATTGGCAAGTGAACGATGCAAGTGAGTAATTAGTTTAGGAGTGACATTGATTAACAAGTGAGTGATGCAAGTTAGGCCACACCCAGCACTGCATGCATACCCTTATCCCCAAACTAACAATCTACAGCATTCTTTCTCTAGACATCGACAGACACTTGATATATTTATTGTTGATTTAGTTACTCCAGGCAGTAAAAAATCAACTGCAAAGTTTTATTTATTTGATCGGAATATCCTGGCTCTTTGACCATGAGTAAATAAATCTGCAATTATAACAAGAATCATGGAATTAACCATTATCAAATACCTTCCAACCCCAGTTACACATATAATAAAAAAGCTTATTTAACCAGGCTAATTTTATGGAAACTATCAGACTGACATGTGAAACACATTTTTTCTGGGCTGCATCATAAAATGACTCTTTGGTCATAATGAATAATTGCTACATTGTCATCAATTAATCTCTAATGGCCTAACTTATATCGTAAAGCATCATTTTATATATTTTCATAACATTCAATCATCACGCAAATAATGTTTTAAATATTGACATTTCTGCAGGAAAAGGAAAAGGAAAAGGAATTACACGTCTCGACAGTAATCAAATTCATGCTGTGATCGAAAACAGGTTACAGAACTATTTTATTTTAAATCGATTTGAGAAACAAATTAATATCGGACAATACGTACAAATGACAGTCTACATCTTTGCTTTACCTTATCTTGTACGTTATACATAATATTTGAATTAGATTAAACACACATTAACACCTTTCCGAGGCAGTTAAACTGTTTTAAAATCTTTCTGTGTGTGCTATCGCCGCGTTTACAGGTGAAGGTCACTGTTATCGAATTTCGGCTTACTCAGATTTTTTCCTTATACTCTCCAAAACTCTTTCGGATATTTCCGCCTACGTTGCGAAAATGACCGAGTGCTGCTCTAATACAGCCACATTTAGAAAAGTCATAAGCGTAGGAGCCGGGGTGGGGCGGCAATGAGCCACCTCCTCCCCAAATATTCAGGTTCAGCATATCCTTGGTGCCTAAAAGTACATCTTGATACACTCTCTCCTCAGGCTGGACCCCCAATAACGAAACGCTCCTGCGCCCATGACATTAAACAGTATAAAAGTATTTTAAGTCTTGTGATATAACACAAAAAATCCTCAAAACTAATCAAGCCACTTTTGAATAAACCTACCATAAAAAAACAAGGCTCAACTCACGACGGTACTTTACCTCTCATTGGGGGCGGGGGTGGGGGTGTGAGGGAGGAGCACTATATCTTGGTAAGTAGGACTACATATGTACCCCTTTTTGGACTTTTTTTTTGGATGTAGAGTTTTGACCCACATTTCGTTTGCATATTGTGAAGCAGAACTTTGACCCTCCTTTCTGGACACTTAAGGTAGACTTTTGACCCTTTTTTTATCCTGTCCTGCTTAGGAACCTTTTCACTTTTATTCTTATTGGAATACAAGAGCTTATGCTATTGAGTAAACAAGGTTTTATTTATATTAAATGTAGAGTTTTGGCCCCATATTTGAGGCTGCAATATAGAGTTTGTGCCTTTGTTTTGAAGTTTTCAGGGCACATATGTGCCCATTTTCAGGTCAAGTGAACTTTCAAGTAGATTAGATCTAGATCAACAATTTTAAAAAATAAAATAAAAAATGAGCTGAGATTCTCTCAGGCTTGGAAACTAAAGGTACTAAAGTTGAAAATGAATGAATGAATGAATGAATGAATGAATGAATGAATGAATGAATGAATGAATGAATGAATGAATGAAAGAAGGGGGTTTTACAGCTTACCAACACATTGTAGGCTATTTGATGCCAACAGGAAGAAGGATTCCAGATTCAATATACATGTACAAAAACAACATATTAACATACATATCAAAAAAATCACATCAACAAATGAATATGCAGAATAAACCTAGAACCTTGATACCTGCAGAGTTTCAGCAATATCTATCATATTACTCAAATTGTTGCTTCTTACGACATGCATGCGTCACAGTGATCCTATTCTTGCCATCACTCATATGGCTCCCTTGAACAACGCAGGAGTTGGTAAATGAACATGACACTCATTCAGAGGATTCCTACCCGTCTGCAGAGATGGACCGTGAAAACAGTGATTCTATTCTTATCTGGTACCACACCAGTTGGAAAAAAAGTATTCATTTAAGTTAAAACCAAAATTTAAACAAAAAGAGATGGGGTGATTGTGAATGGGTTTGCGCTTTGACACCAAAATAAAATTGGGGCAGAATTTGCAGCCTGATCATAATTTATAATTTCTAAACATACCTGGTAATTAAAGGGTGGGAGCCATCTGAGGGGCTCAGACAAGAATTTTGAAAAAGGGGCAGATTATTTATATTGATCCAAAACAAAATGTTTTGAAAAAAGAGAGAGATGGAAATTTGACTTTTCCACTTTTTTTATAAAAGTATAAAAGTGCCATAATTCTGCCTGAACTAAAAATGAAGTTATTCCACGTTTCTCCTTGAGTCTCTTACATTGGTATTGCAGACACATGTGAAGTTTTGTTGGCATACGAGAAAAGGTCATTGAACATGACCTTAAAAAAATGTAAACCTGCTTTTCTAAGTACGGTACTGGTTTTAAGGGACCATAATTCTGCCTAGTTGACACTCACATAAAGTTTCATGGGCAGTGGTGAAGCTGCTTTTACACCACAGCGCCAGGGTTTGCACACTATTTGACTTTTTATTCATCATTATATTGCATGGAATTTACTATAGTGTCACCCCTATTGAAAGGGACAGTCACACTGGGCTTATGAGACACATTAAATGCTGTAATCAGTTACTTCCCGAAAGCTATCATTGCCAGGTATCAGACTTACCGAAGATGGTTCCTAATCAAAAGTTTTCGGGGTGATATGGTGATGGGTACAATTGGTACTGATGGGTAGTGTTTACTGAGATATGAGCATACCTAAAACTAAAGAAGCTAAGCCGACACTGACATGGGGCTAGTATGATAGCTCTCCATTTTTTTAAAAATAGAGCTAACAATCATTTAAATAAAACACCAAGATCAGGTTCAGATGATATACATGGTATAATAATAATAATAATAATTAAAAAACAAAACAAATAATATTATTATTAATATTATAATAATAATAATAATAATAATAATAAAATAATAACAATAATAATAATAATAATAATAATAATAATAATGATTATAATAATAAAAATAATAATATCTTTATTTTAAGAAGGTATATAAAATTATCTCCAATACAAATGCTTCGCCTGCCAGGAGGGGAGGGATTTGATGCGTAATGATTTCAAATTACCATTTAGAGAAATTGAGATTTTTAGGTTGGAGAGGATCTCAGTTTGAAATCTTACTAAGTTAGTGAAAAAAAGTAAACTTCAAGTCAAACATATACAGACAATCCTTCGTAAGAGGCACCTCTATTGAGTCTGTCTTAAGCATCCACATTTGGTATTTTCCGTCCATATGCTTTCAAAGCAAATTACCCTGTATTAAGTAATACCCTGTTTTAAAAGGTCATTATTGCTCCTTTTATTGACTGGCTGCTTAAGACAGGTTTGGCTCTATTCTGGAAAAATGACAATCTTTTAAAGTACCGGTAGTTCAAGATTCTGCAGAGTTATACAAATGCCTCAATTTAGTTAGAAGGCTACTGTCAACAAAATATTGTGTAATGCAAAAATCATCACAGACATGATTATGTTTTGGATTGAAATTAAATGTGATTGAAAAGCCCCAAGATTGATGGTGGATAATACTTCTTTGAAACCCTTGTCACAAATCATATAGAAAGATATTTTGATTTAAAATCAATGTGTCTCATTTTGAAATGGCAGTATCATTTTCAGTCACTCTCAACTTGTGAGGAAAAAATAAGGCTCATTACATCTACATGGGCATTTAACCATGTTACAGGTTCCATCGTTTTGAACTTTGTCACTTCTGTAATCAAATGTACCAAAATTTAGGGCTTTGAAATCGCCCTTATACATAATGGTACACAACTGGCATGCATCTTCCCTCAGTTTGCATTTTACAACCTATCTTTTAATATAATATCAATATTTCACTAAAACCTAACATATTTGAGCAGCTGTCAGAATAAAATTTAAAAATTGCAGTTACAGTTGACCATAGTCCTTAATGATTGATTAATTGATTGAATATTTAGCATCTTTTTTATGCCATCAAGGGCTAACAGACGATCAGTTAACCTAAAAACTGTTTCCTGGGATCTGAAAGCTGGTGAATCAGTACTCGAGCACACTCCATCTCCACAAATAACTGATAACTTTCCCACTTGAATCAGTAGTGAGAGATGAATGATTATGGGACACAATGTCTTATATCAATCATCATGGAGACTATTGCTGGCAGGGATTCGAATTCACGACCCCTGGATTGATAGTCATACGTGTAACCAACTGAGCTAATTTGATACGGCTTGCGTCTTTTAAATGAAGATATATTGTGTAAAATAGTTTTAGCAGTTAATGCACTGATGTACTAATGGATAAGTCTACCTATTTCAAGTAGAGTGGAAAAAATGTAAAATAAACTTTCTTGAATATGGTTAAACAGTCCTTAATGTATACCGGTATATAAACAGCCTTTATATCTAAACCATAGCTTGTAATTTGCAATCTAGTCAAGGTGTACATTGTTAGCCTCTCAGTATTTTCTAATTTACACTCCTTGACCATTACATCACTGCAGGGTATCCTGCAGCCTGGTCAAGATATACATTGTTAGCCTCTAAGTCAGTATATAACTTTGTTAAAAATGTGTATTTTATAGAGCAAATATTCTGCATGATTTACAATGAGTGTTTACATGACTACTAGTGCCTTGCAAGTGATGCACGTCCTTGTTTAAATACTTAATTGTTTTGTTTTAAATTTATTTATTTTCTCTCGATTGTGAAACAAGTAACAACTTGGGATGAAATCACTCAAAATCTTCCTGGGTAGAACAAGTATTAAGCATATGTGGATAAAGTGGCTTGCTCAAGGACACCATACACAGCCATGGCAGTGGATTGGACCTGATCATGGGTCTACCACTTGACCATGTGCTCCACACCTTATTGTGGTGCATGTCCATTTTTGTGTGCATGTCAATGTTTATAGTTAATTGTGGTGTATGTCTGTGTTTATGCTGTCCTGTTAACCATTAGGAAAATACATATTCATTGCTTGTTACGGATTTTACCATTTCATTTCAAATGTATTTTCTTGTAGAGATGTTTCACGAATAAGCAGATCCAGCACACATCAATTTATCCTCCAAAGAGTTAAATTTCACAAGTATAGATTTTGTTTAATGAGCAGGACTGGTCCCCCATTAAAGCAGGTGGGATTCCATATTAACGAGTTTGTCAGCACAATCCAGGGTTATTTGCTATATAGTTGATAATGGCAGTAACTTGTGATAGGACATGTTCTTTCTTACATTCTTTGGTGGAGTCTTCCAGTAAACTGTGCCATATATAACTGGTAACATGCAAGCAGTATGTATAAGAGTTGGTAAAAACTGTAAGTGTTCAACGATGGGCAATACAATATCTGGCTTAAAATTTATGTACCTGCATCCAAATTAGAGTGACAAAATATTGTATTTTAAAATATTCCATAATTCAACAGCTGCAATGGGTTAAAATAAATATTTCCAGTCTAATTAATTTTCTTTGTATATTTATTTAAACTTTCTAGTCTTTATTTAATTTCACAGTTAGATTTCAATAATAGACATTAGTGTGTTTGGTAAAATACCTAGTCATAGCAACGACAGATAATACATATACAGTACATAATGTGGTTAGCATAAAATTCAAGATATTAAAAACATTTTGCAGTTACAAATCAACATTATAGGGTGATCCTAGCTAGCCCAACTTAACTAAGTATATATAAACTCTGCTTTTCATTTACAGTTTATTACAATGTATTGATAGTATTATGAAACTACAAAAAAATCTCTGAAATATACAAATACAGTGCTCACTCAATACACATAAAAGATATAGCTAACATCATAATTATAATATCACAGATTACTTATTTTCATGTTTTATATTCATTATTCATATGTGAATGATTAAGTATTACTTTCTGTTTCAATGACTCAACTTAGTCTCATCAAAGTACAAGTCACACCGCCACTATATATATAGTGTCCGTTGACCTGTGAACATTTAGTAGTCGTACACATTGTGCGTGTGGGAGTTGTTCCCCTTTGTTTTGCTCTCCATTTGTTCGTTCATTGAACGCTGCATTTAATAAACATAAAGTCTATCTCGTATTCTTGTTTACTGGCGTGGTGGCAGCTGGATGACGACCCAGACCTCCAGAAAAATTGATATCTATCGTCATTAACGGACAGTCTACAGGAATATAGCCAAAAGCGGCCGGGAAGGACAGTTTATTTACAAATCAGTTCGAATCAAATTTCAAAATGGCCACTCATCGTGCTCCAAAACAATGGACTCTGTCAAAGCATGAGACAATTACTTCGTTTGAGTCTTGGCACCAAAATCTCCACTACATTCTTTCTTTGGACACAAACTTTGCCCCTTTTTTGGTTGATGGGTTTACATGGTAAAAAAAATCGGGCAATCCCTTGCGTGGTTTAACTGATGGCGAAACAGTTCCGGAGGCAAAACGACGTACAGCGGAACAGAAAGTGACTCACCTCGATCTAATGCTAGGACAAATTGCGAACTATTGCCGTATCATTTCAAGAAATACAATAGTCAAGAATTCAACATCCCTTGTAAACATATGGCAGGCTATTCGTCTACATTATGGCTTTCAAAGCTCAGGGTCAAACTTTTTGAACTTCAATGACATCAAATTGGAACCTGACGAGCGCACTGAGGATTTGTACCAGAGACTAATTAGTTTTGCAGAAGACAACCTCCTCAAGGCAGGCGGCAATATTACACATCACGGGGACGTTCCAACAGAAGATGAAAATCTTACCCCATCCATGGAAAATTTCATCATTCTTACATGGCTTCGCTTAATTCATCCAGGTCTCCCAGCTCTTATCAAACAGCGCTATGGAACAGACCTCCGGTCGAAGACACTAGCTTCTATCAAACCCGAGATCTCACAGGCATTAGACAGCTTACTGGACAAAGTCCAATCAATCAACGAATCCAAGGTTCTGAGAACTGCATTCAAATCCAAATTACCTTCAAATCCGAAACGAACACCAACCTGCCCACTCTGTAAACAAGCTGGCAGATCACGTTACCAACATTATTTAAGCAAATGTAACTTTTTACCAGACTCTGATAAACAGTTCTTCAATTTCAGAGTGAGACAGACCACCGAAGATAACGCTTACGTTGAGAATTGTAATCAAACAGATGATCAGTATGAGCATGATCAATATGAGCACACGCCTGATGTCCCACCCCCATCTTCGCGTAGAGTTAATACTAAGAAATTGCCTTCGATGAAAGTTTTTCATAAGCTTTATGCATTAACTGTCACGCTTGATACTGGCGGAAATAAATATGATCAAAAGTTCTGTTGCTAAACATATTGGAGCAGCTATTCAGTCAACCAGTCAAAATGCGCTTCAAGCAGATGGGTCAACTCCGCTTAACATTACAGGGGAGACACATATCACACTTTCACGGGGGATAAAACACTTCAAACTTGATGCGCTTGTAGTTGAAAATCTCGATGTTGATGTTTTAGCTGGTGTTACCTTTATGGCATACAATGACATCTCAGTCAGACCTTCGAAACATGAAATCACTATAGGTGACTTCTGAGAAAATCAACTATGGTGCTTTTAGATCCGAAACTGACAACTCTAACATCCGTCATGTCCAGCCGTTTGTTTTGCGTATCACCTCCTCTACGGTAGTTTGGCCCGGTGAATACATTGAAGTAGGTATTTCAAGTGATGCTCACCCAGATGCTACTCTTGCCATCGAAAGGCGTTATGATTGTGACAAGACTGTTGCTGACTGGCCATTTCCTCAGATAATAGAGGCTGTTGATGGCAGGATTCGCATACTTAATGACTCTAGGGAACCGCAAAAGCTTGATAAGCATGATCACTTTTGCCAAGCAAGACTTACCTCCCTTCTTACAACTGTGCAATCAGCTTTTGATTCCCCTATTTCACCCCCTTCTTCGGCTCATTTGAAGAATTCCCGTGACAACCTCACTGCTAACTCAGATTCGGTTAACCTAGATCCAAACAACATCCTTCCGCCCAAGTCACGCTCTGAATTTCAGGCCCTCCATGACCAGTTTGATAATGTTTTCAGTACTGACATAACTAAAGGATACAATGGTGCTGTAGGTCCTTTTCAGGCTAAAGTCAATATGGGTCCTGTACAACCTCCCCAACGAAAAGGGAGAGTACCCCAATATAACCGAGATAAGTTAGTTCAATTACAGCAAAAATTTGATGAACTTGAACATCAAGGCGTTTTCTGCCGTCCAGAAGATCTTAATATGTCTGTTGAATATCTTAACCCATCATTTTTGGTAAAAAAAACCCAGGGGGGTTACAGATTAATTACAGATTTTGCCGATGTTGGCCGGTACAGTAAGCCCCAACCATCCCTTATGCCTGATGTAGATTCTACTCTTCGCATTATTGCTCCTTGGAAGTACATTATTAAAACTGACCTTACAAGTGCTTTCTACCAAATTCCACTTTCCAAGGATTCTATGAAATACTGTGGTGTTGCAACACCATTTAAAGGCGTAAGGGTCTATACTCGCACTGCTATGGGTATGCCAGGGTCTGAGACAGCATTGGAAGAGCTCATGTGTCGAGTTCTTGGCGACTGTCTTCAAGAAGGCATTGTTGCTAAATTGGCTGATGACCTATATTGTGGTGGTAACAGTCCCGATGAGTTATACACAAATTGGAAACATGTCCTTACAGCCCTTAATAAGTCCAATTTGAGATTGTCACCTTCCAAAACTGTTGTCGCCCCTACTTCAACAACAATTCTAGGTTGGACATGGTCAAATGGTATCATCACTGCCAATGCCCACCGCATCTCTGTACTGTCCTCTTGCCCACCTCCTACAACGGTACGTGGCCTTAGGTCATTCATTGGCGCTTACAAAGTGCTTGCAAGGGTTATACCTAATTGCTCCTCTATACTTGCCCCACTTGATGACACAATCGCAGGCCGACCTTCACAGGAAAAGCTTGAGTGGACTGATGACTTAAATGTTCACTTTGCGAACGCTCAAAAACTTTTAATGACGCATAAGGCTATCATACTTCCTAGGGCTTCAGACCAATTATGGATTGTTACTGATGGATCTGTTGTCAGACGCGGCATAGGCGCAACGCTTTACGTGACAAGACACAATAAATTGTCACTAGCTGGCTTCTTTAGTGCTAAGTTAAGAAAGCACCAAGTTACGTGGCTCCCTTGTGAAATTGAAGCGCTCGCGATTGCCGCTGCAATCAAACATTTCAGTCCATATATTGTTCAGTCTAAACATAGATCATGTATTTTGACAGATAGCAAGCCATACGTTCAAGCTGTTGAGAAACTCTACCGTGGGGAGTTTTCTGCCAGCCCTAGATTGACATCGTTTTTGTCGTTAGTTAGCCGGTACAGCCTTAACATTAGACATTTAGCAGGATCCGCGAACATACCATCGGACTTCGCAAGTCGCAATGCCCCAGACTGCACAGAACCGCACTGTCAGATCTGCTCTTTCATAATTGAAACAGAAGATTCTGTTGTTAGATCGGTTCAGGTGAATGACATTCTGAATAATATGTCCAATTTACCGTTCACTACCCGTTCTGCATGTTCAGGTATCCAGTCTGAATGCCCAGATCTTCGCAGAACTCATGCTCATCTTAAACAAGGCACTCGTCCTTCAAAGAAACTGACTAATATTAAAGACGTTAAGCGTTATCTTAATGTGGTCTCAGTCGCAAGGGATAATCTATTGGTGGTACCGAAAAATGATCCACTTACACCCTACAATGAACTTATTGTTGTACCGCGCTCAGTCATTGATGGACTTGTGACAGCACTACATCTAAAGCTGAATCATCCAACCAAGCATCAAATGCAACTTGTAATGAAAAGGCACTTTTATGCTCTGGACATGACTAAAGCCATTGATCGTGTCTGTGAATCGTGTCATACCTGTGCATCATTGCAGAAGTATCCAGCTACCCTGAACGAACAGTCAACAACACCTCCACCAGAGGTGGTTGGAATTTCTTTCGCGGCTGACGTTTTAAAACGAAATAAACAATTGATACTGGTGCTTCGTGAAACTGTGAGCTCTTATACAGCAGCTTGTATAATTGAAAATGAAAAACATGATACACTACGGATTGCTTTGTTGAAGCTTATCCTCGGGTTACATCCACTTGAGGGTCCATATGCTATTATCAGATGTGACGCAGCTCCAGGGTTTGTAGCCTTGCGAGACGACAAAACACTCAAATCCCTCAGAATTTTACTTGAAATTGGCTGTGTGAAAAATGTTAATAAGAATCCTGTAGCAGAGAAGGCAATTCTTGAATTTGAAAATGAACTACTCCGTCATGATCCATCTGGTAGTCCACTTTCAGAATTAGGTCTCTCAATTGTTATCGCAAGACTGAATTCGCGCATTCGTAATTGTGGCTTATCATCACGTGAACTGTGGACTCAATGAAACCAATTTACAAACGAACAGTTACCAATATCAGATAGAGCTGTGATTTTAAATCAACACGAAAACCGTCTTCATAATCATCCATACAGTGAAAAATAAAAAATGAAGGGAGATAAGCCTTCGACATGTCAAGAGTTATCAGTGGGTGATATTGTTTACCTTGTTTCTGAGAAAAGCAAGCTTCGGGGTCGCGACAGATATCTAATCGTCTCTATTGAAAATCCATGGTGTTACATTAAGAAATTCTCTGGATCACAATTAAGAGCAACATCCTACAAAATAAAACTTGGCGAGTGTTACAGAGTTCCAAGTCAATTTAGTGAGTGTATACCCAATCAAGTGAAATATGAAAGTAATGATGATCTTAATGAACCTGAAAACACGGTACCACCAATTATTAACATTCCGGACACTCTTTCTTGTCCGGCATATGAACCGCAAAATCCTGTACAAAATTAAAGTGATTTGTTGTCTATGGAATCGCATGTGGAAGTTGCTGATGAGTCTGATCAAAACTGTGTGGATTCAAGTGTTGAACTCTCAGATAGTAATACAACAAAAAGGCCGCAAAGGGCTCGAAAACCTCCACGTTATCTCAATGACTATGAGTTATCTTAATATGACATGATAATATGTATGTAATGTCTGCACATTTTCATTAGTTGGTATGAATATTACCGGTAATCCACAGTTAATATACCTTTTGAATTTACATGTTATTATTTTCAAAATGTTAATTTTGCTTAAAACTGACCAGAAGCTATAGTTGACCATTTCATTTATAGATGACACATATCATTACTTGTTCAACTTTATTATTAGTAAGGGAAAGGAAAAAGGAGTCACGCCACTATATATATAGTGTCCGTTGACCTGTGAACATTTAGTAGTCGTACACAGTGTGCGTGTGGGAGTTGTTCCCCTTTGTTTTGCTCTCTCCATTTGTTCGTTCATTGAACGCTGCATTTAATAAACATAAAGTCTATCTCGTATTCTTGTTTACTGGCGCACAGTCACCGTTCCATATAATTATATGTAAGTATTGTATAACATTGTCCGGAAAACTACAGTAATAAGAAAACACATACTTCACATATATAAACACAGTGACTGTAAAATGAGACAAATGTCCAGCATTACATTATGATGACTTGATTAGATAAAACCTGCAAATGATTTATCTGTCAAATGTAATACCTTATACAGGGGCAGATCCAGGATATTAGTTTAGAGGGGCATATGTAGGGTGCAACACAAACAGAGGCACACATGTTTAATCTGTCAATGCAATACCTTATGCAGGGGCAGATCCAGGATATTAGTTTAGAGGGGTCATAGTTAGTGTGCAACACAAACAGGCACACATGTTTAATCTGTCAATGTAAAATCTTATACAGTGGCAGATCCAGGATATTAGTTTAGAGGGGTCATAATTAGTGTGCAACACAAACAGGCACACATGTTTAATCTGTCAATGTAATACCTTATACAGGGGCAGATCCAGGATATTAGTTTAGAGGGGGGGGGCATACTTAGGGTGCAACACAAAATATAAACACAGGCACACAGTCATGTTTTTCCAGCAGATATTTAGTTAATCAATTACATTTTCAGGGGGGGGAGTGGCAGGGGCAGGGGGTGGAGAGGGTTATATTAAATAAAAAATAGTTGTGCCTTGTCCGTCTTCAATTAATAAATGAATAGGGTTTCATTTTATACATTACTTAATAGCCAGGGTCATACAGAGTTGGGACTGAAGATGAAAAAAATCAAGTAATAATGAACATGAAGATGATGTTAAAAATTCAAATTCAAATCCAAATGTCGAGCTCAGTCTGAGCATCAATCCAGGTGTCACAAGTTGGAATCCCCACCTGGCCAGTCAGTGATGATAAATATATGACACTGCGTCTCACCATTTATCCCTCATCACTGATTCAAATGGGAAAATTATCAGTTACTGTACCAGCAGAGATAGATGGGCTTGGATAACCTTTTAGGATCTAAAAAGTTGTTTGGTTTACAGATTTTCTGTTAGTCCTCAATGGAATAAAAAATAATGCAAGCCTGAACTTAAAATTAAAGAATGAATAACAATGAAAAATACTTAAATATATATAGATGGAAATGCCACATCAATTTAATAAATGAATGAATAGGGTTTTACTGCATACCAACACATTTAGGTTATTCAACGCCAACAGGAAGGAAGATTCCAGGTTCACTCTACATGTACAAAAACAACAAATTAACAAACAAATTAAAAAAAATACATCAACAAATGAATATGCAAAATGAACCTAGAACCTTGATACCTGCAGAACTGCAGAGTTTCAGCAAATTCTATCATATTGCTCAAATTGTCTCTTCTTATGACATGTATAAGCCACAGTGATCCTATTCTTGCCATCACTCATGGCTCCCTAGAACCACACAGGGGTTGATAATTTAACCACAACAGTGAACATGACAATAAATGATCAAATGAACATTACACCCATTTGGAGATTCCTACCCCTCTGCAGAGATCGGCAGTGATTCTATTCTTAGCCGGAACTACACCGGCTTCACATCAACTTAAACAAGCAAATACAGTTATTTATGTTCCCTGCTTTTTTCTCTCCAGAAGATTTGATTCAGGCATTCGTTATTGTATGAAAATAAAAAAAAGGTTTTTCACAATCGAAATGGGCATAACTGTAGAACAACATATACCATAACCTGTGTAATCAAACTTAGCCTGTTTTTTATCATTATTAACATTGTATTTAAATTTCAAAAAAAATTGATTCAGTCATTGCACAGAATTCCCAAAAAGTGACAGACGGATGGAAAATAAGATTTTTCACAAATTAAAGGGACACCACTCTACAACACCATTAAACTTAGCCTGTGTTTTGTCATTATAAACTTTGTATTAGAATTTCAAAAGCCCAGAAACTAAATGTCACATGATCTCTTCAGAATGGTGCAAATAAGAAAATAATTGTAAAAAAAATGAGTATGTGGGTAATATTGGTTGATTTTCAAACACGATTACAAAACTTATTTAATGGGGTCCCGTGTGATAGAGTGTTTAGAGTGTCGGGACCTTATTGTCACTTAGAATCTCAATGAAGTCTTTCTTTGTTGGCATGAGGGTCAAAGACACTTACTTCTATCATCTTATTAACATTACATAGAAAAATAGATTACACTTTTCAAAGCACACAGTGAAACCTGTCTTGAGCAGCCAATATTGGGAAGGAGCAAAAATGGCCTTGTAACACAGGCTATTGCTTAATACAGGTTTATTTGCTCTCAAATCATAGGAATGGAAAATAGCGAATGTGACTGCTTAATGAAGGTGACCAGGTTTGACAGGTTTGACTAATTAGGAAACAGATACATTATAATAAGCTATGATAGTTTTCTTCAGAATCTTTTTCACTTGTTATTTAATGTGCGTATTAAATATATTACTTCCATGTATATTGTGAATAAAATGAAGTAAGCAAATAATATAAACATATTTATAAATATAGACATTTAAAATATCACATTAAAAAGATACGTTTGAGAAGCTTTTAATTGAATGATTTTATATATTATCAACACCCCATCATAATGTACTATCACAGAAAACTATCTAAACAAATTATATATGAACAACATATGCCATTATAAAAAGAAATAGACCAAAATTAGCATGTAACTGTAGTGTCATTGTTCTGTTATTTTCACTACAACTGGTCTTAAGGGGCCAGTCGAAGCAAGTGACCATTTAAGGTTGTTGACTGATGCACTTTAATTTGCTCTGAAAGTATAACAAGAGCACCTCAAGTGGGTGCAGACACTCGTCATTTTAAAGTTCATCTATTAGGTCAAGGTCAGTATTGCAATCACTTTTTAAACCTGATGGTGAGAAGTTTACAGAATTAATATCTCAAAATACTGAAAAACAAAATAGATCTGTAAAAAAATAGTCAAACTTGAGTAAACAAATAATTTAACCTATGGTTTTTGAGTCTAAAGTATAGAAATTTAGGTAACTTGGCTATATACATTGTTTCTGTAACACGATATAAAAGTGTTTATGCACTTAAGTCACTATAACATAAGAAGTTTGTTGAGAAATAGAAAAAGCTGAGCTAAACATAGAACTTCAACCTGACAACTCAAGTGTTAACTAGTATTAACTAAGTAGATCAAGGTAGGTGAAGTAAAAACTTTTTAACCTGATGGTGATCAGTTTACAGAATCAATACTTATTACTAAAAACAAAACAGATTTAAAAACAAAGAAAAAAATTCAAACCCGAGCTAAACAATAAACTTTAACCCAAGGTTTAAGAGCCTAAAGCATATAAACTAAGGTAACTTAGTGATAAACATTGATTGTACAACACAATATAAATGAGTGTATGAAGTTTAGTGTCTGCAACATGCATTGTTCAGAGACGGAGAAAAAGCGGAGTTAAACACAAAACTTTAACCTCACAATGCAAGTATTAAACAATACATTATGAAGGTCAATGTCAGTGATGTAAACTTTTTTTTAAAATGATAGCAATCAGTTTACAGAATCAAAACCTATGGCTTAAAAACAAAATAGATTGAACAAGAGTTGTCAGAAGACAACAAAACTCGCCTATTGGATAAAACTCACCACTCATGCAAAGATTGAGATTTTGAGATTGGAAGCAAATACCAAAACTTAAAAGTTTAACCTGGGTGTCTGCAGATGGCACCTTGGTCAAGGCAATAGCTCTCCTTGGACATTCGTTCTGGCAAGCTAAAAAAAACAAACCCCAAGCTAAACAAGCAACTTGGACGCCAATGTCATGACGACAGCTCTGGTTTTTTTTCAAACAGATGAGCTAAAAATGGAAAATGCTTAAGACATGTGGCTGCTCAAAAGAGGTGACTGCTTACACAGGTTTGACTTGGTACATAAAAGGCCAATTTATTATCTTTTAGGTGACTTATACATTACAAAAATAAAGGAAACAAAAAAAGAAGTCTATTTACAAAATAATAAAAAACTTGGAAAAATTACCACTTATCTTAACTTCCATCTAAAACTGTCATAAAATATGATGAATTGTTAAGCTCTATTTCAAAACTTCTAAATGTTTTTAAAAAATCTTATATCGCCTCAATCAGCCAGAGGTTTGAAAAAATTGATAAGCAGTATGTTTTAAACCAAGTACAAAGTTTTATGGTGAAATGTAATAAAGTTAAATTGACATTAATAGTATGAAAAGCGTTTACAATTTTGTATTGTTTTAAAACAGTTGTTGTATGTTGTTGTATTGTGTTTAGCGTTGCTTTCAACCTTTTTTCAGTCATATCGCGACGGTGTCTACTTGAGACAGTATTTTAAGCGCTGTCACACTGGAATATCATGCCGCAGACACATGGTATAATACCCCACACAGTCACATTATACTGACACTGGGCCGACCAGACCTAGAACTCTCCTCTTAAGAAGAATTTTTTACTCAAAATGATGAAATTTTAAAATTGATAATTAAAGAAATGGGTATTGAAGTGTAAAAGTAATGAATGATGTACATTTTATTACAAGAGCAAAAAAAAATTTTTTTTTGTTTTAAAAGAAGTTTTGTTTATTTGAAAAAAAAATCACCATTACATTGGAATAAAGGCTTTATAATAAAAACACTATCCACACATTTGTGGTATTTTTAAAAAATCAAAGCCATGCCAAAACGTTTGAGATACAAGTTGAAAGTGTTTTGTCCAGCACCAATTTTTTTAGGGTCATTGATGATCGACCTACTGACTAAAAATCATTAACTGTTTACTAAAACTGAATGAAAAAATTAAAAGGTGCTAAAAAGTACTGACACGTGTTGATAAAACAGTTTTAATAACTCTCTTTATCATTGGAAATATTGTTTGCAAACCAATCCCTGTAAATTGAGTTTTCTGTATTTTTAAGTATGAGTAAAAGTGGATGCATGAACAAACAAGATTGATTTGTGCCAGAAACACAAAAAATCTGCTCTGGAGAAAACACTGAATGAAGTAAAAAATAAACGCACTTTGAAACAATCTAAACAAACCATAAACATAAACTATCATTGAGGACACAGTTCATCTGGTCAAATATCTTCAAAGTATCTCTTATTTATCTCAGTATCTCTTTATCACAGTGTTTCTGTATCACAGTATCACTTATTCACAGTATGTTTGTATCACAGTATCACTCATTTACAGTATTGCTGTTAACAGTATTTCTTTATCACAGTATCACTTAATCACAGTATCACTTATTCAACGTATCTCTGTATCAGTATTTCTATATCGCAGTATTGCTTATTCACAGTATTTCTGTGTCACAGTATCACTTATTCACAGTACTAAATCAATTTTTTGATAAAGTTACATAAGATAATTAGATCAACTAATCAGTTCAATATACTATTAAAAAGAACCTCAATAATGACTTTAAACAGCAAGGCCTAGCTCCAAAATATTTAGTTGCTCCATCTCTTCAGATTTTCTACAGAACTCCTGAACATGCTCCAGTCTGACCACCTGTTAAAAGAAATATGAGAAATTATTTTAAACAACTTTGCTACCACTGCATATCTTTCAACAATCTACCAGTTACCCTTATATGTGGCATCCAGTTTTATTGGTGAAGGAAAATCTGAAAATAAATTTTGAATAGAAGCACAGCAAAGTCATTCAGCAAGTAGCTCAGGCTAACTATTTCACAAGATATTCAACAACTGGGCTTGAACTTGCAACCTCAGCAGTGAGAGGTCAGTGAACTTGTGACAGCTTAAGACTATTTGGCCATAGAGGACCTAAACGACAGAGTAATCATTTACCATTAAACAAGAAACAAGTTTTTTCAGTGGTCCTAAAGCAGAAGGAGAAGCTAAAAAATATGAAACCATCGAGGTTTTGTTTTCTCTCAATACATTGTACTGAAAATGTTGGCCTTCTGTTGTAGTAGATTTGTTTCTCCATCTGCTGGTTTCCCAGTACATTGCCAATTAAGTATAATGCCAATTAAGGCTATTTATTTATTGTCAAGAATGTTTTGGTCCCCATAACACTTCCAAACATGAGAAGTGTTTGGGTTTTTTTTATTCATTTTAATGGTGTTTAATGCCATTTTCAACACATTTCAGTATGTAATTATGGCATATCCAGTTTTACTGGTGGAGGGAGACCTCAGGCTGAGTTGGACTGAGTAGAACCACGGTCCTTCTGCAAATTATAAAGTGCTTTTTATCAAACTATATACGTTTTATTACTTTCATGAATCCATTCAAATATGTAAATTAATGTCATACTTTCAACTCTGTATGTTTGTAATAAGTAAGAGGTTTCATTAAGGTTTTTAATAATTATTTATACAGATTTATTTACCATAATTATTTCATAAGAATCTCAAAATTCAGTAAAGGAGGTCATCTTTGGAAACCGGTGTTGTCTCGTGTCTCCAGTGTAGTCTCTGTGTTTCTCCAAGTCATCAGTTTACTAGTCTTTCCTTAATTGCAAACAAATCAACAACAGCAATTTGAAGTGCAATAGATATTACATTAAAGGGATACAACTTCCAACTATATCATTGAACTTGTACTATATTCAATTAACATCAATTTACTGTAACTATAATAAGTTCTGATGCATGCTAATTCATACAAGAGCATCGCAAGCAGGTGCAGACACTCTTTTTTCCAAATCTATTAAGTAGGTCAAAGTCAGTGAAGTAAACTTTTCAAACATGATGGTAATAAGTTTACTATTACTGAAAAAATAAAACAGATTTAAAGAAAATCACAAAACATATAGATGTCAAAGAACAGTGTTATCTTGACTATTCTAGCCTTGTCACAGAACAGTATATCATAATGTACCATCAGAAAAACAGATATATCTAACTATTTTTGATATTATCAAAATATTAGATACATGTATGTGCAAGTAGGAGTATTGGGGTAGAATATACACTATGGCTATGTCTGGCTAAGGCTAGCTAGCTAGTACTTAAGCTGAAATGTATTTGATTTGATTTTAAAATCTGGGTGTGGATGTGGTGGTGTATGTGCCAAAGTTTAATAATCAGGGTTGTGCAGTTTTAATACTATAAAAAAAGTTGATCTTTATGAAGATCGGAGTTGGGGGGGGGGGGGGGGCAGGGTTGTGGTAGTGAATTATTTTGAAAGCTTTCTTCTATTAATATAATACTTTATCCAATTATTAAATGGTTAGTATTTGGTTTTCCTTGACCGAGTGGTCCAAGGCACTGTGACCTCTCACAACTGAGGCCATGGGTTCAAGCCCAGCTTAGTCCCAAAACCTTATGAGAAAGTTTGCCAGTAACTAAAGTGCAAGATGATGGTGGTTCTACTCCATTTCATTTGAAATTTGAGCTTCCTCTACCAATAAAACTGATAGGCCATCTTCAAGGGCACAGTCATTATAAACTATGTACATGTATTGAGACAATGAGCGCAGAAGGTACGATATTATGCTAGTTTGGTCTATAGACTTTTCCCCTGAATATTTTTAAATTGGTTGTATAATATGGTAATATCTGATGCATTTTAGGCATGTTTAAGCACATTTTTCATCTGCCCATTAGGTATGGTCATTTTGCTCAGTACCCACCATTGTATAAACAAATGTAATTTATTCAGTTGTGTTTGCCATTACACAGCAAATCACTTTCTCTGTCAATATTTAGAGGCTACCTCAATTTTATTTTTATAAGAACAACTTGTCACTTTTGTGCAATAAATCAACTTGTGGGTTCCAGTTCAATAATACAATGAGGTGAATGATGGAGAAGTGTTTTAACACAAGCAGCTCGATCACTTCTAACAACATCCTTACATTCCCTCATGCTGTATACACAGAAGTGCATATATTTTCAACCGACATGCTTCAAAACAAGCTTCCAAACAAGCTTTGCGTCTCCACATTTTCTACTGAAGTGTTTATCAGAAAGAGGCGACCATTGATTTGCAAATAAACATCTGTTCACAGTTATTTAAGGTAATATACATTATCATTGTTTGTTCATTTGCATACTTTCTCCGTAGTCACCATTTCAGAAATTTAATGATCCTTTAAATAAATCACAGAACCAGTACACTAAGCATATGTAAGCATATATATAAGCTCAAGTGTTTTGCCCCAGGATACCACAATTGGCCATGGCAGGTTTTTAACCCACTACCCTTGGTGCTTTGCTCTCCAGATACTCTACTAATGAACCATAATTATACTCCACAGTTTTTCAGCTTTTATGTCGCAAGATCTGTCCTACTGTTTGTGCAAGTGACAAAATTCTGAAGTGAGAAGTCTGAACTTTACTCTGTTAAACAAAAAGTCTGTCTACATTTCACTTGTAATTCAGTTCTTTCTGCATCAAGCATTAGGCTGTACATAAAATTGTACAACAAATTAAAGGCATCTTCTTCATATTTTACTGGTAGCCAGTGGTCATTACTGACCTGCCATGGAACTGACGTTAAATCTAGTGTTGTCTTTTACCTTTGGTTACTTGGCTCATATCTGCATGTGTTGGCAAAGGTTCTGGTCTGCTCGACTCTATATGTATAGGCCAAATGCTCTGTTCTTCACATCTCTATGTGTTGGACCACGACTCCATTCTGCTCGTCATTTCTGTATGTAAAGTATTGCCGAAAGCTCAGATCTTCGCTGTATGTTTTGTCTAAGGCAGCCTTTGTTCTGTTCATCTTTACACATGTTCTTCAAGACTTATATGCTCGTCTGCAGTTAAAAAATAGACCAGTTATACTCAACTATTCCAAACCAATGAACTTGAAATATTCTTGAAAGGCGTATTTTCAATGAGGATCAATTTCACCTTTTTTCAACAATATTCCAGCTACTGAACACCTAATTATGTTTTCCCTGCAGATCTGCAACTTGCCCACATGTCAGGTGTGAATCTGGCTAGACGGGATTCATGAACACTGGATTGATTCTGACCACTGTACCAACTGAGCTAGCCGTGCCCGGCTGCTCTACAAGTACCTTTATTATATGAAAGTTCTGTTTGTTAGTATTTATTACCTCAGTTTAACATTTTCTATCTCTTGCACATTTAAGATGAGATTATCCGACATTTGCACCAAACATTTTTCATTTACCAGAATAGCAAATTTGATAATCATCCTGGACCAGGCATTTTGATTGCCACACATGTTAAATAGAGTATGATAAAATATGTATATATATAATCAGTTCATCTCCTCACCTGTATTTTCTTGCCTTATAATCAGGTAAGCAGCAACTCCACAGACAGATATTGTGGCACTCACTGTGTTGCAACTATCACACAGTCTGTTAAGTAGACAAAATAAACAACTGTTGAAAAAAAACAACACCTTAGTATCGAATATCACAACAATCAAAGAAATGTATTCTGCATCACAAGCGTTCATATACTTTCTTTATATATTTGTGACTGATCTACGTTTGGTTAATCTTCTTTCACCAGTCATTTGTAAATAGCTATATTGAGCCGTTTCATATATAACAACAAACCTCTTACATACATATCTCTCCTAGTAGGTTACATTCACACTGACATAAATATTCAATCAATAAATTATCAAAATTTACCTTTTTGCAGTGTTTCTCTTTTAGCTTAAAATGTTCATAATATTACACAAAATTTTATAGCTCACCACTGGCTGGGTCCATGGTGCAGTCTGTCTTGTCCACCTGTACATTGTCACAGTTGTACCTTCTCCAGCACCATCAACACTGACTGGATCGATGGTACAGCTTCTCTTGTCCACCTCTACATTGTCACAGTTGTCCCCTCTCTAGCACCATCACCACATCTCTCCAGCACCATCACCACTGGCTGGATCCATGGTACAGCCCGTCTTGTCTACAGCACCATCACCACTGGCTGGATCCATGGTACAGCCCGTTTCGTCCACAGCACCATCACCACTGGCTGGATCCATGGTACAGCCTGTCTTGTCCACTTCTACATTGTCATAGTTGTCCCCTCTCCAGTCCCATAACCAATGGCAGGATCAGTTGCATAGCCTCTCTCCACCTCCACAGCAGCACTCCAGTATTGGGAAACAATTGGTAAATACACTGCAAGTAAACTACAGCACAGATCTTTATGTGGTTTACACATTTTATCTGAAATACATACAGAAGTACTTATACATCTCCTTGGAAAAGATATAAAAACAAAACACTACAATACTTTACACTTCTACTACAATATACTATTGAAGCAGCTGTATACATTACTCTACAATCTGATAAATATCCACTACAGTATACTTTTGCAGCAGCTGTATACAATACTCTACAATACAATACATATCTACTACAATATACTATTGCAGCAGCAGTATACATTACTCTACAATAAAATAAAACATACACTACAATATACAATTGCAGCAGCAGTATACAATACAATAAATATCTACTACAACGGACTATTGCAAATAACAACTATAATACAAATAGAAAACAATACTATGACAAACAATATCTCCACCAGTACAGCACCACACCAACAGGACCCGTGATACTGTCTCTCACCACCAACATAGAATATCAAAATTGGCAGGACCCATGGCACATCCTCTCTCCACCACAGCACCACACCAACAGGACCCGTGATACAGTCTCTCATCACCAGCACAGCATATCAAAATTGACAGGACCCATGGCACATCCTCTCTCCACCACAGCACCACTCCAGCATTGGTAAATGATCAGTAAATATACTGCAATATATTCAAAATAAATTACAGTACACAAATATATATAATGTGGTTTACACACTTTCTGTGAAAAGTATACAGAATGAATGAATGAATGAATGAATAGGGTTTTACGGTGTACCAAAACATTATAAGTTATTCAACTCCAACAGGAAAGTAGATTCCAGGTCACTCTACATGTACAATAACAACAAATTAACATACAGATTAAAATAAAAACATCAACAAATGAATATGCAGAATGAACCTAGAACCTTGATACCTGCAGAACTGCAGAGTTTCAGCAAATTCTGTCGTATTACTCAATTTGTCGCTTCTCACGACATGCATAAGCCACAGTGATCCTATTATTGCCTTCTCCCATGGCTCCCTGGAATCACACAGAGGTTGATAATTTAACCACAACAGTGAGCATGACAAAAATGATAAAATGAACATGACACCCATTCGGAGGCTTCCTACCCCTCTCCAGAGATCGACAGTGTTCTATTCTTAGGCAAAACCACAGGCTGAAAAGTATACAGAAGCTCTTGTACAACTTACTTGGAAAAGATGTAAAAAAAACAACAATACACTACAATACATAACACTTTTACTACAATATACTAGTGCAGCAGCTGTATACGATACTCTGCAATACAATAAATATCTACTACAATATACTATTGCAGCAGCAGTATACAATAGAATAAAAATCTACTACAATATACTACTGCTGCAGCAGTATACAATACTCTACAATACAATAAATATCTACTATTATTTATTATTTCAGCAGCTGTATACAATACAATAAATATCAAATACAGTATTCTATTGCAGCAGCAGTATACAATACTCTACAATACAATAAATATCTACTAAAATATACTATTGCAGCAGCTGTATACGTTAGTCTACAATACAATGAATATCTACTACAATATACTACTGCAGAAGCTGTATACATTACTTTACAATATAATAAATATCCACTATATATATTACAATAATTATCCACTGCACTATACTATTGAAGCAGCTGTATACAATACTCTACAATTCAATAACTATTTACTACAATATACTATTGCAGCAGCTGTATACAATACAATAAATATCCATTACAATATATTATTGCAGCAGTATACAATACAATAAATAACTACTACAATATACTATTACAGCAGCAGTATACAATACAATAAATATCTACTGCAATATACTATTGCAGCAGCAGTTTACAATAAATATATACTACAATATACTATTGCAGCAGCAGTTAAGATAAATATCTACTACAATATACTATTGCAGCATCTGTTGACAATAAATATCAACTACAATATACTTTTGCAGCAGCAGTTTACAATAAATATCTACTACAATATACTTTTGCAGCATTTGTATACAATAAATGAATATCTACTACAATATACTATTGCTGCAGCAGTATACAAGACAATGAATATTCACTACAATATACTATTGCAGCATCTGTATACAATACAATAAATATCCACTGCACTATACTATTGCAGCAGCAGTATACAATACTCTGCAATTCAATAAATATCCACTACAATAAACTATTGCAGCAGCTGTATATAATACAATAATTATCAACTACAATATACTATTGCAGCAGCAGTATACAATACAATAAATATCTATTACAATAAACTATTGCAGCAGCAGTTTACAATAAATATGTGCTACAATATACTATTGAAGCAGTTGTATGTAATACAATATCTACTACAGTATACTATTGCAGCAGCTGTATACATAAATCAACAATACAATAAATATTTACTACAATATACTATTGTAGCAGCTGTATACATAAATCAACAATACAATAACTATTTACTACAATATACTATTGTAGCAGCTGTATACATAAATCAACAATACAATAAATATTTACTACAATATACTATTGTAGCAGCTTGATAAATCAACATAAATTACTACAATATACTATTGCAGCAGTTATACATGAAATCAAAATATTACTACAATATACTATTGTAGCAGCTGTATACATAAATCAACAATACAATAAATATCTACTACAATATACTATTGTAGCAGCTGTATACAATACTCTTCAATAAAATAAATATCAACTACAAGATACAATTGCATTAGCTGTATACAATACAACAAATATTAACTACAATGGACTTTTGCAGCTATTATAACAATTACAATACAAATAGAAAACAATACTATGACAAACAATATATCCACCAGTACAGCACCACACCAGCAGGACCCATGATACCGTCTCTCTTCACCAGCACAGCATGTCACAATTGGCAGGACCCATGGCACAGCCTCTCTCTACCACAGGACCACTCCAGCATTGGTAAATGATTGGTAAATACACTGCAATGTATTTAAAATAATTTACAGTACACAGATCTATAAATACATGTGGATTACACACTTTATGTATAAGTATACAGAAGCACTCATACAACAACAATACACATAAAGTACAATACAAACTACAGTACATATAAAGTACAATAATTATGCAATACACCACTAGGACATCATATTCCTTTCTCTAATACTACAAACTACAATACACATAAAGTACAATACTATGCAATACACCACTAGGACATCATATTCCTTTCTCTAATACTACAAACTACAGTACACATAAAGTACAATACTATGCAATACACCACTAGGACATCATATTCCTTTCTCTAATACTACAAACTACAATACACATAAAGTACAATACTATGCAATACACCACTATGACATCATATTCCTTTCTCTAATACTACAAACTACAATACACATGAAGTACAAAACTATGCAATATACCACATACTATCAAAGTAATAATATTTCTGTTATTATATTAACTACAGATACCATGTTTCCAGCATCAACCTACACAGACCATTCAACCATTTCAGAAGGTGGCACCTCGGTATAACTAAAATAACATGGAAGTAAGAGTTAAACAAATAAGACCTAATACATATACAATGAAAAGTAGTACACATACTACCCATTACTATAAACTACAATACACTACTGTGCAATACACTACTTTTTTTTCATGAATTACAATACTTACTGCAATTCACTACTACAACATTACTGTCATAAGCATAACATATCCATTCCTATAAACTTCAATACACTAAAGTACAATACAATAATAGTACAATACACAACAACATTACTGTCATAAGCATAATTACGTCTCCATTCCTAAAAACTAAAATACACAACTGTGAAAGAAATACTATTAAATTATGTTATCAGAAAATATCTTCTTATTTTTACAGTACTATCTATGTATATAATATCTTTACTACAATACTACTACATTCTGTCACAATGAAATACAATAGTATAGTTCATTGAAAACAGAAATTCCATTATCAAATAGAAGACTATTGTTGCAAATTAAACACCTCAAATAGTCTTCAGTGTGTTAAGACTGTACAATTATTAATGAAACATTAAAAAAAAAGATTGATATGCAGAGGTGGCTTGACTGTGAAAAAAAGCAAAGAAATATATTCTATTAACTTAGGAATGAAAAAATCTGATACTAGAATTATTTACAAATAATCACAGTTAAATAATTGTGTATAAGGCAAATGATTTCATAAAACACAACAAATCAAACACTACTACAATTACTACAGCATGATTAAAACTCCCCAGAGAAAAGGGAAGTGAACAATGGACTCTCAAATCTAAGCTTGATTATCCTACTTTATATTTATTTTTGTAAAACTTCCCAAGAGAGCAGAGAAGTTGGTTTGAGTCCATTTTTTCCGTTTGAACAATCAAATAGCTACTATAAAACTTCCACATTCTCAAAAGAGAAGATACTGATATGCAGAGAAATCTTCATTGGATAGACTCATGGAGATGAAACTGTTGACAAAGGGGCCTCAACAGCTTCACTGAAATCTGTCTAACGCTCCATTCAGACAACTCTTGTTTAATTATCAGAACCAACTCTTCTAAGCCTGCGACAGAAACATAGGAATCTATTCTATGATCATAGGAATGAAAAAAAATCTATTTTAAGACTACGTGTATTGTGAAGAAAAAAATGTTTGTCTATGGAAACAGTTCCATAAAACACAAGAACTCACTTAATATTATAGATGTCAATAAATATGGATACTGACACCATAAAAGAACCTAAATGTAAAAATTATCAATGGCTGTATAAAGTGACATGGATCTCGACACTGAATGTACCATGTGACAATAATTACCTACATGTTCTAATGAAGGTTGAAAATAGAAAAAAAACAAACTATTTAGACTATTTTGCTAATAAAAAAAAATGTTTTAACATGCTAACTGTTCCATTATAAACACAAAAAAATTAATAAATAATACAGCACATATTAATCTTAAAAGTTTTAAAAAATATTTAATGAAAGTAGCAAGTGTTGTGGGCCGCAACACATACCATTAAAAGTAAAAAATAATTATTAATTGATAATGAAATTTAAAATCTATTTTCTTTTGAAAAAAATGTTTCTTGAAACAAGGATTTATATTCAAAACCACAATACTCTTCCATTACCATAAACAACAACACAATATAATACTCTACAATACACAACTGTCGAAGCCACAATCACCGCCATCACTAAATTCTACAATACACTAAAGTACAATACATTACTGTCTAAACCACAATACTCAACCATTACCATTAACTACAATACATTAAGATAAAAACACTTAGGTACAATACATTATTGCAACATTACTGTCAAGCCACAATACGCCTCCATTACTACAAACTACAATACACATGAAGTACAAAACTATGCAATATACCACATACTATCAAAGTAATAATATTTCTGTTATTATATTAACTACACATACCATGTTTCAAGCATCAACCTACACAGACCATTCAACCATTTCAGAAGGTGGCACCTCGGTATAACTAAAATAACATGGAAGTAAGATACAATACACTAAAGTACAATACAATAATAGTTCAATACACTACAACAACATAACTGTCATAAGCATAGTAACGTATCCATTCCTATAAACTACAATACAATAATAGTTCAATACACTACAACAACATAACTGTCATAAGCACAGTAACGTATCCATTCCTATAAACTACAATACAATAATAATACAATACACTACAACAACATTATTATCATAAGCATCATAATGTCTCCATACTAAAAACTACAATACACAACTGTCAAAGCAATACTATTTAATTATGTTACCAAAAAAATCTTCTAATTTTTACAGTACCATCTACACTCAATGTACATCATACCTTTCCTGCATTACTACTACATTCTGTCACAATGAAATACAATAATATAGTTCATTGAAAACAGAAATTCCATTATCAAACAGAAACACATTGTTGCAGATTAAACACCTCATAATTATAGTCTTCAGTGAGTGAAGACCTACAATTATTAATGAAACATTTATCTTTAAAAAAATAAGATTATGATATGCAGAGGTGACTTGACTGTGACAAAAAGCATAGAAATCTATTCTATTATCTTAGGAATGAAAAAATCTGATACTAGAATATTTTACAAAAAAATTACAGTTAAGTGATTGAGTATTAGGCAAATGATTTCATAAAACACAAGAAACCACAGACTACTACAATTACTACAGCATGATTTAAACTCCCCAGAGAAAAGGGAAGTGAACAATGGACTCTCAAATCTAAGCTTGATTATCCTACTTTTATCTTTATTTTTGTAAAACTTCCCAAGAGAGCAGAGAAGTTAGTATGGAGTCCATTTTTTTCCGTTTGAACAATCAAATAGCGACTATAAAACTTCCACATTCTCAAAAGAGAAGATACTGATATGCAGAGAAATCTTCATTGGATAGACTCATAGAGATGAAACTGTTGACAAAGGGGCCTCAACAGCTTCACTGAAATCTGTCTAACGCTCCATTCAGACAACTCTTGTTTAATTATCAGAACCAACTCTTCTAAGCCTGCGACAGAATCATAGGAATCTATTCTATGATCATAGGAATGAAAGAAATCTATTTTAAGACTACATGTATTGTGAAGAAAAAATTGTTTGTCTATGGAAACAGTTCCATAAAACACAAGAACTCACTTAATATTATAGATGTCAATAAATATGGATACTGATACCATAAAAGAACCTAAATGTAAAAATTATCAATGGCTGTATAAAGTGACATGGATCTCGACACTGAATGTACCATGTGACAATAATTACCTACATGTTCTAATGAAGGTTGAAAATAGAAAAAAAACAAAAACTATTTAGACTATTTTGCTAATAAAAAAAATATGTTTTAACTTGCTAACTGTTCCATTATAAACACAAAAAATTAATAAATAATACAGCACATATTAATCTTAAAAGTTTTAAAAAATATTTAATGAAAGTAGCAAGTGTTGTGGGCCGCAACACATACCATTAAAAGTAAAAAATAATTTTTAATTGATAATGAAATTTAAAATCTATTTTCTTTTGAAAAAAATGTTTCTTGAAACAAGGATTTATATTCAAAACCACAATACTCTTCCATTACCATAAACAACAACACAATATAATACTCTACAATACACAACTGTCGAAGCCACAATCACCGCCATCACTAAATTCTACAATACACTAAAGTACAATACATTACTGTCTAAACCACAATACTCAACCATTACCATTAACTACAATACATTAAGATAAAAACACTTAGGTACAATACATTATTGCAACATTACTGTCAAGCCACAATACGCCTCCATTACTACAAACTACAATACACATGAAGTACAAAACTATGCAATATACCACATACTATCAAAGTAATAATATTTCTGTTATTATATTAACTACACATACCATGTTTCAAGCATCAACCTACACAGACCATTCAACCATTTCAGAAGGTGGCACCTCGGTATAACTAAAATAACATGGAAGTAAGATACAATACACTAAAGTACAATACAATAATAGTTCAATACACTACAACAACATAACTGTCATAAGCATAGTAACGTATCCATTCCTATAAACTACAATACAATAATAATACAATACACTACAACAACATTATTACCATAAGCATCATAATGTCTCCATACTAAAAACTACAATACACAACTGTCAAAGCAATACTATTTAATTATGTTACCAAAAAAATCTTCTAATTTTACAGTACCATCTACACTCAATGTACATCATACCTTTCCTGCATTACTACTACATTCTGTCACAATGAAATACAATAGTATAGTTCATTGAAAACAGAAATTCCATTATCAAACAGAAACACATTGT
Source organism: Panopea generosa (assembly GCA_029582155.1). Classification (NCBI taxonomy): domain Eukaryota; kingdom Metazoa; phylum Mollusca; class Bivalvia; order Adapedonta; family Hiatellidae; genus Panopea; species Panopea generosa. Next base: position 5,107,229 of record CM055894.1, read on the forward strand.
TGCAGATTAAACACCTCATAATTATAGTCTTCAGTGAGTGAAGACCTACAATTATTAATGAAACATTTATCTTTAAAAAAATAAGATTATGATATGCAGAGGTGACTTGACTGTGACAAAAAGCATAGAAATCTATTCTATTATCTTAGGAATGAAAAAATCTGATACTAGAATATTTTACAAAAAAATTACAGTTAAGTGATTGAGTATTAGGCAAATGATTTCATAAAACACAAGAAACCACAGACTACTACAATTACTACAGCATGATTTAAACTCCCCAGAGAAAAGGGAAGTGAACAATGGACTCTCAAATCTAAGCTTGATTATCCTACTTTTATCTTTATTTTTGTAAAACTTCCCAAGAGAGCAGAGAAGTTAGTATGGAGTCCATTTTTTTCCGTTTGAACAATCAAATAGCGACTATAAAACTTCCACATTCTCAAAAGAGAAGATACTGATATGCAGAGAAATCTTCATTGGATAGACTCATAGAGATGAAACTGTTGACAAAGGGGCCTCAACAGCTTCACTGAAATCTGTCTAACGCTCCATTCAGACAACTCTTGTTTAATTATCAGAACCAACTCTTCTAAGCCTGCGACAGAATCATAGGAATCTATTCTATGATCATAGGAATGAAAGAAATCTATTTTAAGACTACATGTATTGTGAAGAAAAAAATGTTTGTCTATGGAAACAGTTCCATAAAACACAAGAACTCACTTAATATTATAGATGTCAATAAATATGGATACTGACACCATAAAAGAACCTAAATGTAAAAATTATCAATGGCTGTATAAAGTGACATGGATCTCGACACTGAATGTACCATGTGACAATAATTACCTACATGTTCTAATGAAGGTTGAAAATAGAAAAAAAAACAACCATATTTAGACTATTTTGCTAATAAAAAAATATGTTTTAACATGCTAACTGTTCCATTATAAACACAAAAAATTAATAAATAATACAGCACATATTAATCTTAAAAGTTTTAAAAAATATTTAATGAAAGTAGCAAGTGTTGTGGGCCGCAACACATACCATTAAAAGTAAAACATAATTATTAACTGATAATGAAATTTAAAATCTATTTTCTTTTGAAAAAAATGTTTGTTGAAACAAATATTTATATTCAAAAAGTTATAAATACCTTTTTACATGGATACATATAAAAATGAGCATTTTTGTCACAGTAATTACACCTCAAAACAGTATAGAAACTCACCCTAAGATGACTATATAGTATATGGGAATCTTCAGTAAATGAAAACCCATACGGCCTAACATTCTATAAAATTACATTAAGTATGCGCAAATTAAAAAAAAGACAAAATGATAAACCCTTAATAATATCAAGCAACTAAAAACTTACAATAATTCAAATAAATTAA
>CM055894.1:5109131-5502171 GCA_029582155.1 Panopea generosa
TCATCAGTTCTACTTTCTCCTTCAGTTTTGGTACAACACACATACTTACTCTTTCTCTCATCAGTTTTACTTTCTCCTTCAGTTTTGGTACAACACACGTCCTTACTCTTTCTCTCATCAGTTCTACTTTCTCCTTCAGTTTTGGTACAACACATACTTACTCTTTCTCTCATCAGTTCTACTTTCTCCTTCAGTTTTGGTACAACACATACTTATTCTTTCTCACATCAGTTCTACTTTCTCCTTCAGTTTTGGTACAACACACCTTACTCTTTCTCTCATCAGTTCTACTTTCTCCTTCAGTTTTGGTACAACACATACTTACTCTTTCTCTCATCAGTTGTTCTTTCTCCTTCAGTTTTGGTACAACACATACTTACTCTTTCTCTCATCAGTTGTTCTTTCTCCTTCAGTTTTGGTACAACATACTTACTCTTTCTCTCATCAGTTCTTCTTTCTCCTTCAGTTTTGGTACAACACATACTTACTCTTTCTCTCATCAGTTCTTCTTTCTCCTTCAGTTTTGGTACAACACATACTTACTATATCTCTCATCAGTTCTACTTTCTCCTTCAGTTTTGGTACAACTCATACTTATTTTTTCTCACATCAGTTCTTCTTTCTCCTTCAGTTTTGGTACAACACATACTTATTCTTTCTCTCATCAGTTCTACTTTCTCCTTCAGTTTTGGTACAACACACTTTACTCTTTCTCTCATCAGTTCTTCTTTCTCCTTCAGTTTTGGTACAACACATACTTACTCTTTCTCTCATCAGTTCTTCTTTCTCCTTCAGTTTTGGTACAACACACCTTACTCTTTCTCTCATCAGTTCTACTTTCTCCTTCAGTTTTGGTACAACACATACTTATTCTTTCTCACATCAGTTCTACTTTCTCCTTCAGTTTTGGTACAACACACCTTACTCTTTCTCTCATCAGTTCTACTTTCTCCTTCAGTTTTGGTACAACACATACTTACTCTTTCTCTCATCAGTTGTTCTTTCTCCTTCAGTTTTGGTACAACACATACTTACTCTTTCTCTCATCAGTTGTTCTTTCTCCTTCAGTTTTGGTACAACATACTTACTCTTTCTCTCATCAGTTCTTCTTTCTCCTTCAGTTTTGGTACAACACATACTTACTCTTTCTCTCATCAGTTCTTCTTTCTCCTTCAGTTTTGGTACAACACATACTTACTATATCTCTCATCAGTTCTACTTTCTCCTTCAGTTTTGGTACAACTCATACTTATTTTTTCTCACATCAGTTCTTCTTTCTCCTTCAGTTTTGGTACAACACATACTTATTCTTTCTCTCATCAGTTCTACTTTCTCCTTCAGTTTTGGTACAACACACCTTACTCTTTCTCTCATCAGTTCTTCTTTCTCCTTCAGTTTTGGTACAACACATACTTACTCTTTCTCTCATCAGTTCTTCTTTCTCCTTCAGTTTTGGTACAACACACCTTACTCTTTCTCTCATCAGTTCTACTTTCTCCTTCAGTTTTGGTACAACACATACTTACTCTTTCTCTCATCAGTTCTACTTTCTCTTTCAGTTTTGGTACAACACATACTTACTCTTTATCTCATCAGTACTACTTTCTCCTTCAGTTTTGGTACAACACACATCCTTACTCTTTCTCTCATCAGTTCTACTTTCTCCTTCAGTTTTGGTACACCATACTTACTCTTTCTCTCATCAGTTCTACTTTCTCCTTCAGTTTTGGTACAACACACCTTACTCTTTCTTTCAACAGTTTTTATTTCTCCTTCAGTTTTGGTACAACACATACTTACTCTTTCTCTCATCAGTTCTTCTTTCTCCTTCAGTTTTGGTACAACACATACTTACCTTTTCTCCCATCAGTTCTACTTTCTCCTTCAGTTTTGGTACAACACATACTAACTCTTTCTCTCATCATTCTTCTTTCTCCTTCAGTTTTGGTACAACACATACTTACTCTTTATCTCATCAGTACTACTTTCTCCTTCAGTTTTGGTACAACACACGTCCTTACTCTTTCTCTCATCAGTTCTACTTTCTCCTTCAGTTTTGGTACAACACACCTTACTCTTTCTTTCAACAGTTTTTATTACTCCTTAAGTTTTGGTCAACACATACTTACTCTTTCTCTCATCAGTTCTTCTTTCTCCTTCAGTTTTGGTACAACACATACTTACTTTTTCTCTGATCAGTTCTACTTTCTCCTTCAGTTTTGGTACAACACATACTAACTCTTTCTCTCATCAGTTCTTCTTTCTCCTTCAGTTTTGGTACAACTCATACTTACTTTTTCTCTCATCAGTTATACTTTCTCCTTCAGTTTTGGTACAACACATACTAACTCTTTCTCTCATCAGTTCTTCTTTCTCCTTCAGTTTTGGTACAACACATACTTACTTTTTCTCTCATCAGTTCTTCTTTCTCCAGTTTTGGTACAACACATACTAACTCTTTCTCTCATCAGTTCTTCTTTCTCCAGTTTTGGTAAACACATACTAACTCTTTCTCTCATCAGTTCTTCTTTCTCCTTACAACACATAATAACTCTTTCTCTCATCAGTTCTTCTTTCTCCAGTTTTGGTACAACACATACTAACTCTTTCTCTCATCAGTTCTACTTTCTCCAGTTTTGGTACAACACATATTAACTCTTTCTCTCATCAGTTCCTCTTTCTCCTTACAACACATACTAACTCTTTCTCTCCTCAGTTCTACTTTCTCCTTCAGCTTTGGTACAGTATGCTTACTCTTTCTCTCATCAGTTCTTCTTTCTCCTTCAGTGTTGGTACAACATGCTTACTCTTTCCCTCATCAGTTCTTCTTTCTCCTTTCTTCAGTTTTGGTACAACACACTTACTCTTTCCCTCATCAGTTCTTCTTTCTCCTTCAGTTTTGGTACAACACATACTTACTCTTTCTTTCATCAGTTCTACTTTCTCCTTCAGCTTTGGTACAACATGCTTATTCTTTCTCTCATCAGTTCTTCTTTCTCCTTACTTCAGTTTTGGTACAACACATACTTACTCTTTCTCTTATCAGTTCTACTTTCTCCTTCAGCTTTGATACAACATGCTTACTCTTTCTCTCATCAGTTCTTCTTTCTCCTTTCTTTAGTTTTGGTACAACATACTTACTCTTTCTCTCATCAGTTCTTCTTTCTCCTTCAGTTTTGGTACAACACATACTTACTCTTTCTCTCATTAGTTCTACTTTCTCCTTCAGCTTTGGTACAACATGCTTATTCTTTCTCTCATCAGTTCTTCTTTCTCCTTACTTCAGTTTTGGTACAACACATACTTACTCTTTCTCTTATCAGTTCTACTTTCTCCTTCAGCTTTGATACAACATACTTACTCTTTATCTCATCAGTTCTTCTTTCTCCTTCAGTTTTGGTACAACACATACTTACTCTTTCTCTCATCAGTTCTACTTTCTCCTTACTTCAGTTTCGGTACAACACATACTAACTCTTTCTTTCATCAGTTCTTCTTTCTCCTTCAGTTTTGGTACAACATGCTTCCTCTTTCTCTCATCAGTTCTTCTTTCTCCTTTAGCTTTGGTACAACATACTTACTCTTTCTCTCATCAGTTCTTTTTTCTTCTTCAGTTTTGGTACAACATACTTACTCTTTTTCTCATCAGTTCTTCTTTCTCCTTCAGCTTTGGTACAACATACTTACTCTTTCTCTCATCAGTTCAACTTTCTCCTTCAGTTTTGGTACAACATACTTACTCTTTCTCTCATCAGTTCTTATTTCTCCTTCTGCTTTGGTACAACACATACTAACTCTTTCTTTCATCAGTTCTTCTTTCTCCTTCAATTTTTATACAACATGCTTACTCTTTCTCTCATCAGTTCTTCTTTCTCCTTCAGATTTGGTACAACACATACTTATTCTTTCTCTCATCAGTTCTACTTTCTCCTTCAGTTTTGGTACAACACATACTTACTCTTTCTCTCATCAGTTCTTCTTTCTCCTTCAGCTTTGGTACACCATACTTACTCTTTCTCTCATCAGTTTATCTTTCTCCTTCAATTTTTAATTGTATAAACAAACATTAATAATATTGAAACAAGTCTGATGATATCGAAAATAAATTTGTCAAATTTTAAGACTTCACAAGAGTATGTCCCTTTTTAAAATAAAAAAGACCGCGGTGTGGTCTAGTGGTAGAGCGTCTGCCTCGCATGTGGAAGGTTGCGGGTTCGATCCCCGGCTGGGTCATACAAAAGACTTTAAAAACAGTACTAGAAGTTTCCTCGCTTGACGCTCAGCATTTAGAGGAGAGTTCTATGTCTGGTCAGCCTGGTGTCAGTATAATGTGACTGGGTGGGGTATCATACCATGTGTCTGCGGCATGATACTCCAATGTGACAGCGCTCAAAATACTGTCTCAAGTAGACACCGTCGCGATATGACTGAAAAATTGTTGAAAGCGACGCTAAACATCAAACAACATTAAAAAAAAAAAAATTCAGTGAAGGCATTATTTTAACCTCATAAAGTATCTCTTAAAACACAAACATAGCTTATTCTATAGAATTTAAGGAACACTTTTTTCTTAATATCGAAGCAATTTCTTGGATTTTATCCATTGGTTCAGAATTAAAGCACTTTTCAAGCACTAAACCTAAATTCAAGCACTTTTCAAGCACTAAATCTAAGTTCAAGCATTTTTCAAGGTGTGTGAGAACCCTGCTTTACCTGTGTCCAGTCACCCAAAAGTATGTTCCATTCATCCATGGCATTCTTTTAACTTTGATTCGACATGGGCTTCTTCCAGCGCGTCAAACTTCGTCACCTCAACCTGCTAATTATGAACCAAGTAGTATTAATTCAGATTTTTATTCAATAAAATTATTACTAACCGGTAGTCACTGCATGTACCTTCATAAAGCTGAAAACATTTTTTTTATATAAAATTAATATTTGTACTCCTGCTGTATATTTGCATAAAACATCTTAAATGCAAGCCAGTTTAAACGTATTTATTTTACATTGATTGTGAAACAAATTCTTACATTTTATAAATGCAAATCATGCTCAAAGTCTTCCTAGGCAAAACCAGTACTAAGCATAGCCAGTAAAAGGGGGCTTGTTCAAGAACACCCACCAAACATAGCCGTGGCAGAGGATTGAACCCACAGCCTGATCCTTATCCTAACATAGTCGTGGCAGAGGATTGAACCAACAGCCACCTTGTCCTAACACAGTCGTGGCGGAGGATTGAATCCACAGCCACCCTGTCCTAACACAGCCATGGCGGAGGATTGAACCCACAGCCACCCTATCCTAACACAGCCATGGCGGAGGATTGTACCAACAGCCGCCCTGTCCTAACACAGCCGTGGCGGATGATTGAATCCACAGCCACCCTGTCCTAACACAGCCATGGTGGAGGATTGAACCAACAGCCACCCTATCCCAACACAGCCATGGCGGAGGATTGAACTAACAGCCACCCTGTCCTAACACAGCTATGGCGGAGGATTGAATCCACAGCCACCCTGTCCTAACACAGCCATGGGGAGGATTGAACCAACAGCCACCCTGTCCTAACACAGCCGTGGTGGAGGATTGAATCCACAGCCACCCTGTCCTAACACAGCCATGGCGGAGGATTGAACCAACAGCCACCCTGTCCTAACACAGCCGTGGCGGAGGATTGAATTCACAGCCACCCTATCCTAACACAGCCATGGCAGAGGATTGAACCCACAGCCACCCTATCCTAACACAGCCATGGCGGAGGATTGAACCAACAGCCACCCTGTCCTAACACAGCCGTGGCGGAGGATTGAACCAATAGTCACCCTATCCAACACAGCCATGGCGGAGGATTGAACCAACAGCCACCCTGTCCTAACACAACCATGGCAGAGGATTGAACCAACAGCCACCCTATCCTAACAAAGTCATGGCGGAGGATTGAACCCAAAGCCACCCTATCCTTGGTTTGATGCATATCATTGAATCAATTTATTACATTATAATACAAAACTTTTTGTGTACAGGTAAAAATTGATTTTAAATTCATCAATATATTCCATTGTCGATCATGCAATTATATAGTACAGCACAACATTTAAATACAAGCTACTATATCTGATTACAAAACTTTATCATTCAGTTGTTTCTCAATAAATGTTAAACATATGAAATATGTAACCAAATATCTTTTAACAATATCAATAAAATTTGAATTTAATTCAATGCTTTAAACAACAAATATACTGAAGCAAATTTTTAAAATCAATGTTCACATTCTATACTTTATAACGTTTTATCAATAATTTCTAAAATATTTTAAAACAGCTAAAGCTTCCAAAATAATGTAACATTTCTTTAATTCTTTCAAATTGGTTAAATACAACAGTTGAAACAAAATATAGAAAAAAAGAAACTACATGTATTTCTAAATTAGAAAAAATTGAACTGATTTTAAATTCAAGATTGCCGCCATAACTAAAAATAATGAAAAAATTAAATAATCTTCTTTGGACCTAATTTGTGCTTTCTCACAAAACAGTGATACAATGTCACAAAATACAAAAGTTTTACAGAACACCACAACTGTACAAGTATTACAGAACAACACAACTGTACAAGTATTACAGAACAACACAACTGTAAATGTTTTACAGAACAACACAACTGTAAATGTTTTACAGAACAACACAACTGTAGAAGTTTTATAGAACAACACAACTGTTTTACAGAACAACAAAACTGTAGAAGTTTTACAGAACAACACAACTGTTTTACAGAACAACACAACTGTAGAAGTTTACAGAACAACACAATTGTTTTACAGAACAACACAACTGTAGAAGTTTACAGAACAACAAAACTGTTTTACAGAACAACACAACTGTACAAGTATTACAGAACAACTCAACTGTTTTACAGAACAACACAACTATACAAGTATTACAGAACAACACAACTGTATTACAGAAGAACACAACTGTACAAGTATTACAGAAGAACACAACTGTACAAGTATTACAGAAGAACACAACTGTACAAGTATTACAGAACAACTCAACTGTTTTACAGAACAACACAACTGTACAAGTTTTACAGAACAACACAACTGTAAAAGTATTACAGTACAAGTTTTACAGAACAACACAACTGTGAAAGTATTACAGAACAACACAACTGTACAAGTTTTACAGAACAACACAACTGTAAAAGTATTACAGAACAACACAACTGTACAAGTATTACAGAACAACACAACTGTACAAGTATTACAGAACAACACAACTGTACAAGTTTTACAGAACAACACAACTGTAAAAGTATTACAGAACAACACAACTGTACAAGTATTTGTCTGGCATTTTAGTTCGTCTGCCAGACTATGCAGAAAAATCTGCCGGAGAAAAAAGATAATATTCATTAAAAAACTTTAATAGTTAAGATAATAACAATATCACAATTAAGTTGGTATTTGTAGAATGCCTATAAAAATATAGATGGTCAGTCGGTTATGCGTCAGACTATCAATCCAGGATTAGTGAGTTCGCTCCCCGCCCGGCAACAGTCTCTGTGATGACTGATATGCGACATTGTGTCTCATTATCATTACTCTTTCACCGCTGATTCAAATAAGAAAGTTATCAATTACTTGCGGAGATGGGGTGTGCTCGAGTACAGGTTAACCTTTCAGGATCCAAAGAAACAGTGGTTAGGTGAACTTATCATCTGTTAGCCCTCAATGGCATAAAAAGGACGCTAAATATTCAATCCATCAATCAAGAAATAATTTAATTTCATTTTATTCTTCAATTTTTTGTTTTATTTTAATGGATATAATGTCATTTTCAACACATTTCAGGTTATATAATTATTGCCAAAAAAGTGGTTGCTTTGAGGATGTATTTGGTTGCCAAAAAAGATTTTAGTAGGAAAGAAATAATCCACAGAACTAAACACTGTTAATAGCATGAATATCTTCACGATTATGTAAACAGATTTCTTTTGTCGCTTTCTGGTTTTCTGTCGTTTGCTGCAGCTAGCTAGATTTGAGAAGCATTGGCATATTTAGATTGAGGAACATGAGTTCCGATCTCCCACCCCGTCATTTTCCCCACCTCCATCTCTGAAAATTTCCAGAATATTGAGAAATAAGGTACCTATTTCAGTGAAAAACATACCCGCTGTAAGTTAAGGATTGATCAGATTTACAGAAATAGACCCCGCCTGATGAAGTTCTAGATCCACCTATCAGATGGGGGTGGGGGGAATGTCTCAAAGTTCAACTGACAATACCTTGAAATTCTTCTGGTAAGACTTATATGTGAATGCCCGATGTTGTAACTCATCCATCTGTGTGAGCTGTTTCTTCAGGATTGACTTGACCTTCTCCATGTCAACATTAGCATCCAGAATGATGAGATTCTGGGTGGGAAAATAATTTATCTTGTAATTGAACTGAATGGTATACAGAATATCAGTTGAAATTCTCTTGTTATTTAACTGAATGACATACAGTAAATCACATTGATTTCCTTGTAAATGAATTGAATAACATACAGTAAAACAATTGAATTTCCTTGTAACTGGATTGAATGACATACAGAAAATCAATTGAATTCATCTTGTTATTTAACTGAATGACATACAGAAATTTTGCATTTAAACCATCAGCATGCAATGTTGGTAAATTGTGTATCCAAAAAGGATTCTACATAATCAACGATCTAACCGTCATGTGCAAAATGAAATAAATATTAAAATGAAAAATCTTCATAAATTTATTGTCATAACAAAGTTTCCATGGTTACCTGTGCCTCCTATTTGACTTCCTTGACCTCCTTTGACAGTTCTGCGATGTCTTTGTCAAGGTGGCTGCAGAACTTGTCGGTGTTGGCGTCTCGCTCTGGCAGCGCCTTGTTAATGGCTCCTCGCAATTGTGAAAATGGGTCCAAGTGTCTGTCAAAAATTAAAACAACATACTTATCAATATACTACATAAATTCCAAAACACAACGAGTTCTTATGTACAAAGAAGTTCTAATGTACAAATAAGCACCAACATGTAACATAAGCTCCAATGTACAACGTAAGTATTAATATACAGTCGAAACTCGTTATCTCGATATTGGAGGGAATACCAAAAAAAACTCGATATATCCGAATATCGACATAGATTTCGTCACAAAATCAATATTTATTGTCGTACATTGATTGAACATTAATATTTCAGATATAAAACAAATAAGGTCTTAGTTGATAGCATTATTGGTCGCTCAATTTAGCAATCCCAGTTCAATCCCTTTCTAGGTCTGACGAACTCTCAGAAACAAGACTTAGGACTGGTTCTACACAGAAGATGGCATTTACCCAGCCTATGAGATGGCGTCTACCCAGCCCAGGAGATGGCTTCTACCCAGCCCAGGAGATTGCTTCTACCCAGCCCAGAAGATTGCTTCTACCCAGCCCAGGAGATGGCTTCTACCCAGCCCAGGAAATGGCGTCTACCCAGCCCATGAAATGGCTTCTACCCAGCCCAGGAAATCGCATCTACCCATGTCAGGAGATGGCTTCTGCCCAGCCCAGAAAATGGCTTCTACCCAGCCCAGGAGATGGCTTCTACCCAGTCCAGGAAATGGCGTCTACCCAGCCCAGGAAATGGCTTCTACCCAGCCTAGGAAATTGCTTCTACTCAGCCCAGGAGATCGCTTCTGCCCAGCCCAGGAAATGGCTTCTGCCCAGCCCAGGAAATGGCTTCTACCCAGCCCAGGAAATTGTGCCTATCCAGCTCAGGAGATTGCTTCTACCCAGCTCAGGAGATGGCTTCTACCCAGCCCAGGAGATGGCTTCTACCCAGCCCAGGAGATTGCTTCTGCCCAGCCCAGGAAATGGCTTCTACCCAGCCCAGGAGATTGCTTCTACCCAGCCCAGGAGATTGCTTCTACCCAGCCCAGGAGATGGCTTCTACCCAGCCCAGGAAATGGCGTCTACCCAGCCCAGGAAATGGCTTCTACCCAGCCCAGGAAATCGCATCTACCCATCTCAGGAGATGGCTTCTGCCCAGCCCAGAAAATGGCTTCTACCCAGCCCAGGAGATGGCTTCTACCCAGTCCAGGAAATGGCGTCTACCCAGCCCAGGAAATGGCTTCTACCCAGCCTAGGAAATTGCTTCTACTCAGCCCAGGAGATTGCTTCTGCCCAGCCCAGGAAATGGCTTCTGCCCAGCCAAGGAAATGGCGTCTACCCAGCCCAGGAAATGGCTTCTACCCAGCCCAGGAAATTGTGCCTATCCAGCTCAGGAGATTGCTTCTACCCAGCTCAGGAGATGGCTTCTACCCAGCCCAGGAGATGGCTTCTACCCAGCCCAGGAGATTGCTTCTGCCCAGCCCAGGAAATGGCTTCTACCCAGCCCAGGAGATTGCTTCTACCCAGCCCAGGAGACGGCTTCTACCCAGCCCAGGAGATTGCTTCTGCCCAGCCCAGGAAATGGCGTCTACCCAGCCCAGGAGATTGCTTCTACCCAGCCTTGGAGATGGCGTCTACCCAGCCCAGGAAATGGCTTCTACCCAGCCCAGGAAATTGCGTCTATCCAGCTCAGGAGATGGCTTCTACCCAGCCCAGGAGATGGCTTCTGCCCAGCCCAGGAAATGGCTTCTACCCAGCCCAGGAGATTGCTTCTACCCAGCCCAGGAGATGGCTTCTACCCAGCCCAGGAAATTGCGTCTGCCCAGCCCAGGAAATGGCTTCTACCCAGCCCAGGAGATTGCTTCTGCCCAGCCCAGGAAATGGCTTCTACCAGGAAATAGACTTTAAGAAGATACAGTAATATTGTCAAATCATCTTATTTATTCAGAGTTACTATAGGTGAACTATCACAGTGTGTTAACTCCAATTAACATAATCATTAGCCCACTTACCTGATATACGGCAAAGTCCTCGGGTGGGGTCAGCACTGTAAACATTTCTATTTCTATTCTTACTCATACATGTCCTTTACAACCATCGACTCATTATCCAGTCAGACGAATCATTTTCAGTTCACGTATCCTGTGAAATTCTGAGAACTTTTGTCCTCACTGTAAAATGGTTTTCCTTGATGGTATTAATAACGCTATACATACATCAGTTTTTATTGGTCATTGAATGACCTCAATGTCTCAAGATACATGAAACAGCATCTTACCACAATTAATTAATGTTGTTTAAATGGAGTCTGCATCTTGTCTAAACTAGAACAGACATGTATCATATAAAGTTATAAAATATACATATGAAAAATGGTCGTTGCTGTATTTGTCATGTTTGCAGATGTTCTGACAAGCCAGAAATTAGCTGTGCATTTTGTATAGGAAAACAGAGTTATAAGAGTAGCAATGAGTGATGAATAAATAGAAGATCTTACATGAGTGCTGATTTATTATTGAATTTATTAAACTACTTGAAAAAAATATATCATGCCCGGCTCTGACAAGCGTTATATAATTTTTCTCAACAATAATAAATAAGCACAAATGTAAGATTCATTTTATCACATGACTCGGGAAGATTTTACGTTTACCATTTATTTCACACCTCTATAAGTAATGAGAGCAAATAGGGTTTATTAGTTTCTGTGAGTCATCATATGATGTAATGTCTCAAAATAAAATCATTAAACTGTGACAAATCAACATCATTTATATATTTGGAAAGCACTTCAGCAATTTACGTACAAGAGCTGGTTTATAGGGAAAACATCAAATGAAAATTGCAAGTAATATTACACGAGGTTAATATCAACAAGAAATGTCACTGGTAAGTGTCGCATGCCCCCCCAAATGGTCTTTGAAAAATAACAATATATGTTATAATAGATAGTGATGTATCCGTGATTATCAAGAGTTATGGACTGATGTTTCAGAATAGACATGCAATTTCATGGTGTGTTTTTTACATTTAAGCATGACCTTGACCTTTGTGTAACCTTGACTTTGATATCTGATGTAATGGTCTGGGTATTTCAACAGTTAAATGCAGGTGAAACATCATCATGACATGCTGATCACTTGTGTCAAGCTATTTCAAAATCCCTAAATGTAAAACAAAGTTACAGATCAATTGTTGATCAATTGATAAATTAAGCCAATTGTTTTTGAAATCCATCCATGTATGATAAAGTTAAAGGACGGACTTGAGATCTCAAACAGATTAAAAGTATTGTCATACATACTAAAAGTGTGACCTTGACCTTTGAGCTACGGGTCTAGGTCTTACTTATGACACATCGTCATGTCATCTTAATCAATTGAGCCAAGTTAAAGACAAAGTCACAGACCAGACACGCTATATCAAACAAATTGAAAGTGTGACCTTGACCTTTGAGAAAAGGTTCTGGGTCTTACATGCAACACTTAATTATGTCATGTTGATCAACTGAGCCAAGTTTTTTAGAAAATTTATCCATAGATGACAAAGTTACAGACCAGACAAGAAATCTCAAAATGACTAAAAGCGTTGTCAAAGTTAAACTGTGACCTTGACCTTTGAAGTGGGAGTCTTGGTATTAAGTGCAACACGTCATCATGTTATGCTGATCATTTGTAGCAAGTATTTATAAAATCCATCTATGCATGACAAAGTTACTTGCCAGACATGAAATCTCACAGACTGAAAGTGTTGTCAAATAAACTTGAAGTGTGACCTTGAACTTTGAGGTACACATGTGGGTCTTACACGTGACACGTTGTCATATAATGCTGATGAATTGAGCCAAGTGATTTTGAAATGTATCCATAGGTGACAAAGTTACAGACCCGACACGAAATCTCAATCAGACTGAAATTGTCATCAAACAAAGTTAAACTGTGACCTTGATCGTTGAAGTGGGATTCTGGATATATATCGAGACACATCATCATGTTATCTTGATCATTTGTAGCTAGTATTAACAAAATCCATCTCTGCATGACAAAATTACAGGCCAGACACGAAATCTCAGACTCAAAGTATTTTCAAACAAACTCAAATTGTGACCTTGACCTTTAAGGTACAGGTATGGGTCTTACTCGCGACACGTCGGCAGGTTATGTCGATCATTTGTAGCATGTATGATTAAAATCCATTTATGCATGACAAAGTTACAGGCCGGACACGAAATCTCACACAGACTCAGTGTTGTCAAACAAACTCAAATGCGACCTTAACATTTGAGGTACGGATGTGGGTCTTACTCGCGACACATCGTCATGTTAAGTTGATCATTTGTAGCAAGTATCATTAAAATTCATCTATGCATAACAAAGTTACAGGCCAGACACGAAATCTCACACAGACTCAAAGTGTTGTCAAACAAACTCAAATTGTGACCTTGACCTTTGAGGTACGGATGTGGGTCTTACTAGCGACACGTCATCATGTTATGTTGATCATTTATAGCAAGTATCAACAAAATCCATCTATGCATGACAAAGTTACAGGCTGGACACGAAATACCGGACGGACGGACGGACGGATGCTATGATAACTAAATGCCATCCCAAAAAAATTTTGGGGGCATAAAAATATGTGATAGGTTTATACCGTAAATAACTCTCCTGCACTGTAAAGTATGTGATAAGTAGTGATACTACACCAGGTTGACATGAAATAGAAATGTGTCTAGAGGACATAAATGCTCTCACTATTACTCAAATTTAAGTTGGAAAGGGGCAATAACTCATGTAAAATTAAACCGACATTGACAAGGTCATACAATTCTAAATGTGTCTGATGACATTGATCTGAAACACATTTTTTTTCAAAAATTAATTCAAAACTCGTGTAAAGTTTGTCCGACGTTGACAAATATCGACCTTGACCTGTATTTTATAACTATACAGCTACACACCAAACATTTATTAAACACAGAGCTGGCCCCCTCAGAAGTTGTTGATCAGAAACCAAATTTTTACTATGGCCAGACGAAGGAACAAATGGACAGACAAGGTAACACTGATAGCCACTTCACCATTCTTTGACTGGCAGGGGCATTATTATGTATAGAGTTTATTACACTATATGATATATGCCAAATATATACCCAAACTTGTATATCATTGAGGAAGGTCAAGCTCTTCACAAATTTTATAGTAGTGCTTGGTACACTCTCCAACTGGGCATCTTGCATCTCCGCGATCAATCGATCAACCTCCTTGTGAGCCAGTAAGTCATCCACCCACCACCTGAAGGAAAAAATACAATAAAAATTTAATTATTCCCAAGTGCATAGGAAGAGACGAAGTGAGGTATATTGAGTTTTCAACAAATTACAGGTAGCGTATCGCATCCAGCAGAGTGAGTTTGTTTGAATGTTTAGCATCATTTTTATGCACTCGATTGCTAACCTAACTTCTCTTTCCTGGGATCCTGAAAGGCTAATGATTACTCTAGCACATCCATCTCTGCAAGTAACTGATAACATTGCCAATTAACAGTGACTGTGGGCATTGTAACACGAGATGTTAAGATGCAAAGATAGTTCATGCAGTGAAAACATTCATATTTTCTAGAACATTTCTTTGTGGTATTTTTTTTTTTTTAAATTTTTGTTTTCAATTGCACACATGCCTTAAGGTAAACATGTCTTTAACAAGTCTAGGAGTCCACAAAACCACAAATAATGTATTGACAAAATTCGAGGGTTCGGCACAACACTGTTCTATCTATAAATAAACAATTCAGGAAATAGAGCAGTGTTGCTTAGAACCACTGATTCATAATCTGTTGAATTACATATTTGAAAATTTGTTGTTTGGTAAATTTCAAATGGATATTTCCTTTTAAAGAATTTCCATGTCCAGTTAATATATATATTTGTTTAAGCTTTTACAAAATGTCCTATATTTAAGGAAGTGGTACTTTGGCACGGTCCAGTTTCACTAAACATCTCAAGCTAAGATTTACATCAACTAAAAAAACTCAATTTCTCTACATGATATCCAAAACTTGTTACACGTTAAATGAGCACTGAGATTTGAAATTGAAACAAATATTTACTCATTGGTGAAAGATTAAATGCAATGCATTTCTGTTGATAAACTGACTGCCTGATAAACATAGGTTTATCATGTCAATGCAAGTTTATCAGGCACATGGCGCCATTATGTATCATTATACATTTTGACCTGGGCGGAATCTTTACAGACTGTAACAAAAGTTTGATGCTGATTTTCAATTTCATAATTTAGATGAATTAGAAATATTGACATTGTAAAGAGAATACCATGTTAGTTTCTAATATTATCAGCTGCATCAGGTTTAGCACGAAAAATAACAAAGACTTTTTTTCTAAGCCTCACCTGATAAAGTTGATAATATCAGACAGACACTATCATGGTATTCTCTATATAGAATTTCAAATATCTGAAAATCTGAAGTTGAGATGTTTAGTGAAATTGGAGCCTGGTAGATTAATAAACCATGACAGTATCACCATGTTGTACTTACATTGAGGCATCTCAGTGGTGAAGGTATCGTTCTGATTGGTCGTTTCTCCTTGATGGTCTCCGCCTGCTTGTGTTGCCCATGGTAAAGCTCGAGGGCCTCCCTAAACCATGTAACAGATCTGAAATAATGAGTTGGGCTAACATGTCAATCTATAGTTTGTTAAGCTGGTTTTTTTTAGTGTGTGTGGGGTGGGGTGGGGTGGTCTTAGGGTTTTATAAATGGAATTTTATGCCATTTTTAATTACATTACATGTTATATACATATATATATAAATATGATATACCCAGAATCTATTATATCCATGAAAGAGGATATCAGAATGAATCAAAATAGAACCACCACTCTTCAAGAAAGAACTGGCAAACTTTCTCACAAGTTTTTAGAATGAACATGGAGTTCTGACCCACAACTTAAGTGGTGAGTGTTAACAGTTAATAATCTAACCAAATTTGTATATAAAAAAATCTACAATATAGGGACAGACTTGAAATAGAAAAATCAACACCAGTCCTTATTAAAATGAACATATCAGGATTAAACGCTATAAATGTCTTAAAAAATAAAATAATTATTAAAATGGATAAAAGGCATCTTGTAATAATTATTAAATAAAATCCGGATGGTCAAGTATGTCAAATCCACCAAAACGTGACAAAATCAATATATTGAATTGAAGTGGTAAATTTGAAATGAAATCCCCATTCGAAAAATAGACAGCACTTAAATACTGCTTGATGACCTTTGCATGGTAATTTGGACTCTCTCTAAGATGAAACAATTTTGTATGTGTAAATCATAATGACGGATCAATTTGAAATCAAAATAAAACCATGTGACTCCATTAATACAGCATACAAAAGGTTACAATTTAAAGTGGGAATTCTAGCCCAGTTTATAATAAGAAATCCCTTTTCAATATATTATTTTGGCATGTTGAAATAGGTTACCTTTTGGCAATACGTAGTCAGTGAGTATATATAGGCATGATATATAGGCATTATATATAGGCATGATATATTTGAAGCCAATTTTAAATTTTGAAAACTCCTGATATATTTCCTTTAAAGCAATTAAAAGTTTTTTGTACAATTACATTATTTAAAGCATTTGGTAAAAGATGTAAAATAAAAACTACCGGGTACATGGATACTAGGTCAGCTATAAGCATACTATACCCTTCATGACAAACATTATATTATTTGAATCTGAGTAAATCTCCAATGATTGACACCCCTTCTAAGTGAGAATAAAATAGTCCAAAATAAAGAATGGACAAGTTCATTTAAAAAATATTGATGCGCATTATATACAAATCTACAGGAGATTCAATTCTTTTCCCTATGGATTTAAGTTTTAAAGCGTCGGGGTTTCCAATGTCTCTCAAAGTTTGTGTTTTTGTCACAAATGTCCCATATCTCCAACTTGCCCATAAAGTCTCATTATATGGAGGACAAAGGACCCCCAGTTTCAAAGTGTTAGGGAAAGCACTGAAACACAGATGCACAGAATACACAAATCCAGACTATACGTGAGTAGTAACGGTATAACGGGTTATGGCATAGGGAGAGAAAGAGTAATACATGTGACTTATTTAAAGACAACACATACCATGATCCTGTTCTTTGACTACTTCTAGGTCCATTCTCTCTGTAGAACTCGCGGTGCGGCTTGAAGGTGTCAGCATACTGGCTTGCTGCACTGGATGCTGCTGTGATTGCCTCCTGCAATCAGAAATAACAATTTTGAGTTTAAACGAAATAAGGAAAATGTATATGGGCAAATTTTGGCATATACAGTATAAATAAAATGGAAGAGGGAGAATAAAAAATGAAGAATATTTTTGCGCAAAATATCTTGGTGCATCTGAGGTTGAAGTTCATGACCCTAAATGTGAGAGGTAAATGATCTCTAGATGAAGCCTTTTAAGATAATGTGGAAGTGACAGATATTCCGTATTTAGCAACTCGCATTTTCTGTTTTGGTACAGAACCGCAGTAGTGGTGAAGTGGTAAAGTGTCCATCTCCAAAGCAGAAGGTCTAGGATTGAAATAAATTGTATGATTGGACATAATAACATATACATGATATAAATTACATCATTAGAGATTGTAAGATGACTATGATAAATTCATCGCCATAATAATTTGTTGATAGGGATATGTTTGAATATATTACATCATTTTTATGCCATTTACAGCTAACAGAAGATCTGATAACCTAATCACTCTTTCCTGGGATCCTGGAAGGTTAACCAGAACTCGGGCACATCCAACCATGCAAGTAACTGATAACTTTCCCACTTGGTTCAAATGACAATGATGCACAATACCTGTATATATCAATCATCAAGGAGACTGTGGCCGGGCAGGGGAATCAAACACATGACTCCTGGATGTGCTACCGACTGAGATTACCAGGATAACTATGAAAAACTGTGGTAATCTTATCCTTCTTCCATGACCACAGAGATAATCTAGGGGTAAAGTGTCCACCTCGTATATGATAGATTGTGGGTTCAATCCCCAGGCAGGTCATACTAAATACATGAAAACCGGTACTGGAAGGCTTCCGCGCTGGGCGCTTAGCATTTAAAGGATAGTGCTAGGTCTGGTCAGTCTGGTGTCAGTATTATGTGACTGGGTGGGGTATCATACCATGAGTCGGCAGCATGATAATTATTCCAGTGTGGCAGCATTTATAATTCTGAAAAACTGTTGAAAGCGACGCTAAATGCCATACAACCAAACAAATTCTTTTACACAAGGCAGTTCTGCATACACCATTGCGGCAATACTCACCCTGATTGAGCGGATGATATTCTGCAGATGTCTGTCATCCTTAAACATTGTCGAGAGACTCGGTCCATCTCCACACGTTTTGTCCTCAAACTTGTTGTTAATGATTGACCTGAAATGTTAAAATTAGTTTTATAGACATTTTACTAATCACCTCTACACGCAATGGCCTGTCTTAAGGAACCACTTTTCTTTTTATAAACATCTTGATGTCTTTACTTTGTAAATCAACCTGTATTAAAAGTGTTTGTTTTTTCCTAATACTCACTGTTGATTCCTTAAAAACAGGTTTCAAAGAATAAATCTGGGAAGAACTAACATCCTTCCACACATAATCTGGCAAGTTTTTTCACAAAAGTTTTTTTTATCAAAACTGGGCTCTAACCCATGAGGTAGTGATCTCAAGATGGCACCTTAGACACTGACAGACATGGATAACGGAAAAAACAACAACACAATTACCAATATTAATAAACAATTAAATTAAATATGGGAGTGGTGGTGCAGTGGACAGAGGCCTCTCATACTTCAGGTTGCAGGTTCAATCCCCAGCTCGATCCATTGGCCATATATATATGTCAACTCATTGTGGTTAAAAACAATTTTAGATGTTATGTCATGAGACTGTCAGAAACTAAAAAGCGTAATTATTTCTCATTCCTTATAAGACTAGTGATAACAAGAAAATTAATGTCACTGCTAAGTGTCACATGCGCCCCAAATTGTCTGCGAAAAAAAAAAATGTATGATATAATAGGTACCGATGTATGCATGAATATCAAGAGTAATGGACTAATGTTTCAGACTAGACATGCAATTTCATGTTTTTTTTACATTAAAGCATGACAAAGTCCATCTATGCATGACAAAGTTACAGGCCGGAAACGAAATCTCACACAAACTCAAAGTGTTGTCAAACGAACTCAAATTGTGACCTTGACCTTTGAGGTATGGATGTGGGTCTTATGTAACTCGTGACATGTAGTCATGATATGTTGATCATTTGTAGCAAGTATCAACAAAATCCATCAATGTATGACAAAGTTACAGGCCGGAAATGAAATACCGGATGGAAGGACGTACGGTCAGACAGAAGGACGGACGCTGCGATTACACTATCTGCCACAATAAAAAAATGGGGGGGGAGGGGGGGGGCATAAAAAGAATCTTACATTCGTTTTTATTTTTTATAGGCAAAAAACAGTAATTTGTGTTGTGAAACAAATATAAATTTGTTTATATTTGTGATCATATACTGATCTAATTTCATATGACAATTTACATTGTATTTTAATTTGTAACTATTATTTGTCATCATGTACCTTTAATGTAAAATGTGGGAAGCTGTAGGGCAGACATCATAAGGAGTCACATAGACAACATGTGAACATATGTGTTCAATCTAATCTATAATGACCCGGGGCATACTGACCACTCTGCCATATATTTCAATCATATATTTTCTTGAGTTATATTTTGTCTGCCAACACAAATGAACAAAGAGAAAAAAACATTTACCTGTATATAATTTTGAGAAAAAATATAAATAATATGATGCTCTGCACAGTCTCACATAAACAAATACAAACTGTCAGATAGATAAACTGGATTTACATTGCAAGTTTTGGGAGAGAATTTATTTAGAAACGGACTGCAAGATAATTATAATTACTTACACAATTTTTTTTTTAAAAATACTGATTTTTGTTTCACTTATATATAATGTTATGTAACAGACCTTGTGAATTTTCCATATAAGGACCTATTATTGCCTTCACTATAATACAATATGTAATTCATGTTTTGGTAATTTTGTAGTGCAAATACGTTGTACACACAAGCCGTAATACTCCTGCAGGAAGGTACAAGAAGGGGGTTTGTTCATCTATAACCAATAGAATTAAATGACCTCAGTAACCCCCCAACCCCCCCCCCACAACCCCCCACTGCAGATCTAGTCATTGATAAAAACTTGCCAGTAAATGACCAGCATGTTATCTTGACCTACATATCCACAGAATTCAAATGGTTTCATTCAAGGAGAAACAGCTTTGTGTTCATAATGATTCCTATTTATTTTCTTTTGAAGAATATGCCAATTTTAATGAATGTATTTGGAAGAAAATTTAGAAAAGAATGTTTGTGTTTAATATTTCTTTTGTGTATCTGTATAAATAATCTCCTGCATACAATACAGAGTCCATTTCAATACTTTTGCAACAGTAGCTATCAAACAGTTTTAATAATGCATTTGAAAAAAATGCAAACACCATGGTACATGTACCCACCATCTTCTGTGTGAAAATTGACTGAATATTTGATGACCCTGGTAAAAATATCCATTTCAGGACATTTTGTAAACTGGTAACATGGTGGTCCAGGATTCCTTTCCACATCTCCACATAAAAGTTATCAACATGAACAACCTATATGAAAGCTTTACAAACAAACCAAAAATCAAAAGAATTAAGTAGTGATTAACAACTCCAGCCAATTTTAATATCTCCAGTTCAATAGTTATGATTTATGGATAACGAAACGCATTCATCACAAAATGTTCCTGATTGTCCGAGAATATACAACACATATCCATAACTCTTTGTCTAGACCAAAACAAACATGACCTACTTATAGATTTATGCGTATATTGACTTGAGTTATGTATAGCTTTCAATCAACAATATAAATAATCAATAAATAGCATTATAAACGGTGTTGCGTGACCTAGATTTAATCAATCTAAAAAATATAACACAGAAACACAACAAACATAACGGTCGTATGACCTAATTAACCATTAAATATGTTCATCAATATACTGCTTGCATAAGATGACAGATTGGCGCGTTTTTCTATAAAACAACAAATGTAGCCCCGAACCTAATTTTGTTATTTTACTATCAAAGTTAATGGAGGACAATCCCTATTGAATAAAATTTCACCAACAATCACTATTTACTCAAACTACGAGTTATTATATCGAAAACAGTCAATATTTCACCCCATTAATGATTACATGTCGAATGGTGTTAGAGATTATATCCCCCGCCACACTCACCAGATGATGTCACTATGCATAGTACAGAAGCTGGCCCACCATTAATTTCACATAGACCGTAATATTAGCACAGTAGACTGTCACACTTACAGTTGTGCTCCAAACTCCATGAGAATTTCCAGAATTCATATTCAATTCAAGCAGAACACAAAAAACAGTTAAAAACATGGGCATTAACTGCTTCCAATTTCACAATTTTGCTCAAAGCGAAAGTAGGTGTCCGTATTTCACATACAGGGGTCAAATCAGCCAAATTATGCAAAATTTTTACCGCCTAAGAAATAGTCCCATCTGTGTGTTATAGCTACCAGTCCACTCAGTTCTGCACCATTCTCTGGGAAAATATATTCCCTTCACAATTTCACATTGCAATAGTACCTGTCAAGTGGATGTTCACACTCACACCATCTTGAACGACCACTGACAATTTTCTATGGAACTACTTTCGGGTAATACCATTTTGATCCCCTGGTTCCTGGTCTAAGTCCTATATGAAACTGTTCCATTAATTCTGACTTTTAAAAACATATGGCTGTGCTCTCCTACCTTAGGGCTAGTGGTTAGAGTAGATTCCATGGCTGTATCTCAAAAACTGTCGTTCACATTCATGTTCCAGTTGAACCTATAATATTGTGTCAAATTCAGGGGAAAATCCAAAGATTTGGCAATCCGCACAAACTGAAAACAGTAATACAACTATTTTAGGCTAGATAACATACCACTACCTGCATATATTTATCCGTATACATTTACTTTGTCTGAAAATTATAAAATTAAGGAATGCCAAATGGAGATCAACTGTCAACTGTATAGAAATTGGCACCATTTTTCAGAGATTTCTAAAGAAAACAAATTCCCAGAAGAAAATCTGGATTTGAAAATTGTCAAATTAAAATGCACATTAATTTCCCATATATTACTAATGTAAACATATATCTCAAGATGGTGTCCTAAACATATACCTCAAGATGATGTCCTAAAACATATATCTCAAGACGGTATCCTAAAACAAATATCTCAAGATGGGTCCTAAACATATATCTCAAGATGGCATCCTAAAAAAAATTATCTCCAGAAGATGTCATAAACAAATATATCTCAAGATGATGTCCTAAAACATATATCTCAAGATGGTGTCCTAAAACATATATCCCAAGATGATGTCCTAAACATATATCTCAAGATGATGTCCTAAAACATTTAACTCAAGATGGTGTCCTAAACATATATCTCAATATGATGTCCTAAACATAAATATACTTCAACATCGTGTGCTAAAACATATATCTCAAGATGGTGTCCTAAACATATACCTCAAGATGATGTCCTAAAACATATATCTCAAGATGATGTCCTAAAACAAATCTCAAGATGGTGTCCTAAACATATATCTCAAGATGGTGTCCTAAAACAAATATCTCAAGATGGGTCCTAAACATATATCTCAAGATGGCATCCTAAAACAAATTATCTCAAGATGATGTCATAAACAAATATATCTCAAGATGATGTCCTAAAACAAATATCTCAAGATGATGTCCTAAAACATATATCTCAAGATGGTGTCCTAAAACAAATATCTCAAGATGATGTTCTAAAACAAATATATCTCAAGATGATGTCCTAAAACAAATATCTCAAGATGGTGTTCAAAACAAATATATCTTAAGAAGGTGTCCTAAAATATTTATATCTCAAGAGGGTGTTTTAAAACATATATATCTCAAGAGAATATCCTAAAACATATATCTCACAATGATGTCCTTAAACATATATTTCAAGGTGTTGTCCTTACACAAATATCTCAAGATGATGTCCTAAAACATTTATCTCAAGATGATGTCCTGAACATATATCTCAAGATGGTGTCCTAAAACATATATATCTCAAGATGATGTCTTACAGCATATACCTCAATGTGTTGATCTAAAGATAACAGATATATCAAAACATTTGTTTAGAGTAGAAATAAAAACAAGAAATGTCACTGGAAAGTGTTGCATGCCCCTCATATGGTCGTTGAAAAATAACAATATAATTATGTTATAATACGTAGCGATGCATCCATGAATATAAAAAGTAATGGACTGATGTTTCATACTAAACATGCAATTTCTTGCAAGGGGGAGGAGTGGGGGCAGGTTTTTTTATTTGATTTTTTTTTTTTATGAAAATAACAAGGGTCTGAGCAGCATAAAAATGAGGGAGCAAGCAGGGATGATAATATAGCAATTAATTCATCATGGCCTTATAGACAGGCTGTGTTAGAGCAAGTGAGTGTCAATTTGTGTGTGCCGTGAAGGCGCTCGAGCCTCGCCGGTTCGACCAAAATGCGCTAGAAACAGGCTAGCCTTGCAAAACACACAACATTCAAACAAGTCGTGTAGGCAGGCATCCTACTAGACACACAGGTAAAAACTTGCCCTCTAAATGTAGCCCAGACACCCTACTAGCGCCTGGGAGTGTGCCCAAGACGCACACAGCCTGATATATTACAGCTGAGCCATCACACTGCCTGATATATTACAGCTGAGTAACCACACCACCTGATATATTACAGCTGAGCCACCACTTGGACTGATATTTACAGCTGAGCCACACCGGCTGATATATTACATCTGAGCCACCACACGGCCTGATATTTTACAGCTGAGCCACAACACCGCCTGATATAAAACAGCTGAGCCACAGCGCCAGATATATTAAAGCTGAGCAACTATACTGCCTGATATATAACAGCTGAGCCACCACATCGTCTGATATATAACAGCTGAGCCACCACCACGCCTGATGTATTACAGCTTAGCAACACTGCCTGATATATTACAGCTGCGCCTCTACACGGCCTGATATATTATGGCTGAGCCACACCACCTTTTATATTACAGCTGAGCCACAAGGCCGGATATATAACAGCTGAGCCACAACACCACCTGATATATTACAGCTGAGCCACATCGCCTGATATATAACAGCTGAACCGCCACAACAACTGATATATTAAAGCTGATCCATCACTCCACCTGATTTATTACAGCTTTGCCATACCACCTGATGTATTACAGCTGAGCAAATACATGGCCTGATTTATTACAGCTGAGCCACACCGCCTGATATATTACAGCTGAAGCACCACAATGCCCAATATATTACAGCTGAGCCATCACTCCACCTGATATATTACAGCTTAGCCACACCAACTGATATATTACAGCTGAGCCACACTGCCTGATATATTACAGCTGAGCCACCACACCGCTTGATATATTACAATTGAGCCACACGGCCTGATATATTACAGCTTAACCACACTGCCTGATTTATAGCAGGTGAGCCACCACACGGCCCAATATATTACAGCTGAGCCACACCACCTGATATATTACAGCTGAGCCACCACACGACCTGATATATTACAGCTGAGCCACATCACCTGATGTATTACAGCTGAACCACCACAACGCTCGATATATTAAAGCTAAGCCACCACAAGACCGGATATATTACATCTGAGCTACCACACAGCCTAATATATTACAGCTGAGCCACATCACCTGATATATTACAGTTGAACCACCACAACACTCGATATATTACAGATGAGCCATCACTCCACCTGATATATTACAGCTTAGCCACACCACCGCTTTATATATTACAGTTGAGCCACATGGCCTGATATATTACAGCTGAACCACCAGCCTGATATATTACAACTGAGACACAATGCCTGATATATTACAGCTGAGCCACAACACCGCTTGATATATTACAGTTGAGCCACACGGACTGATAAATTACAGCTGAGCCACCACACAGCCTGATATATTACATGTGAGCCACCATACGGCCAAATATATTACAGCTGAGCTACACCGCCTGATATATTACAGCTGAGCCACAACACGACCTGATATATAACATATAAGCTACCACACAACCCGATATATTACAGTTGAGCCACACCGCCTGATTAATTACAGCTGAGCCATCACACAGCCTGATAAATAACAGGTGAGTCACGACACGGCCTGATATATTACAGCTGAGCCACACTGCCAGATATATAATAGCTGAGCCACCAAACAGCCTGATATATTACTGTTGAGCCACCACACAGCCTGATATATTACACCTGAGCAACTATACGGCCTGATATATTACAGCTAAGCCACTACACGGCCTGATATATTACAGCTGAGCCATCACACAACCTGATATATAACAGCTGAGCCACTACACGGTCTGATATATTACAGCTGAGCCACCACACCACCTGATATATTACATTTGAGCCACACTGCCTGATATATAACAGCTGAGCCACTGCACAGCCTGATATATGACAGTTGATCCACCACACAACCTGATATATTACAGGTGAGCCACAACACGGCCCGATATATTACAGCTGAGCCACATTGCCTGATATATAACAGCTGAACCACCACACAGCATGATATATTACAGCTGAGCCTTTAAACGGCCTGATATATTATGGCTGAGCCACACCACCTGATATATGACAGCTGAGTCACAAGGCCGGATATATAACAGCTGAGCCACAACACCACCTGATATATTACAGCTAAGCCACATCGCCTGATATATAACAGCTGAACCACCACAACGCCTGATATATTAAAGCTGAGCCATCACTCCACCTGAAATATTAAAGCTTTGCCACACCACCTGATGTATTACAGCTGAGCAAATACATGGCCTGATTTATTACAGCTGAGCCACACTGCCTGATATATTACAGCTGAACCACCACAACACCCGATATATAACAGCTGAGCCATCACTCCACCTGATATATTACAGCTGAGCCACATCGCCTGATATATAACAGCTGAACCACCACAACACCTGATATATTAAAGCTGATCCATCACTCCACCTGATTTATTACAGCTTTGCCATACCACCTGATGTATTACAGCTGAAGCACCACAATGCCCAATATATTACAGCTGAGCCATCACTCCACCTGATATATTACAGCTTAGCCACACCAACTGATATATTACAGCTGAGCCACACTGCCTGATATATTACAGCTGAGCCACCACACCGCTTGATATATTACAGATGAGCCACACCGCCTGATATATTACAGCTGAAGAACCACAATGCCCAATATATTACAGCTGAGCCATCACTCCACCTGATATATTACAGCTTAGCCACACCAACTGATATATTACAGCTGAGCCACACTGCCTGATATATTACAGCTGAGCCACCACACCGCTTGATATATTACAGTTGAGCCACACCGCCTGATATATTACAGCTTAACCACACAGCCTGATTTATTACAGGTGAGCCACCACACGGCCCAATATATTACAGCTGAGCCACACCACCTGATATATAATAGCTGAGCCACCACAAGACCTGATACATTACATCTGAGCTACCACATGGCCTGATATATTACAGCTGAGCCACATCGCCTGATATGTTACAGCTGAACCACCACTCCACCTAATATATAACAGGTTAGCCACACCACCACTTGATATATTACAGTTAAGTCACATGGCCTGATATATTACAGCTTAACCACACGGCCTGATATATTACAGCTGAGTCACAACGCCTGATATATTACAGCTGAGCAACCACACTGCTTGATATATTACAGTTGAGCCACACAGACTGATATATTACAGCTGAGCCACCACGCAGCCTGATATATTACATGTGAGCCAACACACTGCCCAATATATTACAACTGAGCTACACCGCCTGATATATTACAGCTGAGCCACCACATGACCTGATATATTACATATGAGCTACCACATGGCCTGATATATTACAACTGAGTCACACCGCCTGATTAATTACAGCTGAGCCATCACACAGCCTGATATATTATAGGTGAGTCCCGACCGGCCCGATATATTACAGCTGAGCCACACAGCCAGATATGTAACAGCTGAGCCATCAAACAGCCTGATATATTACTGTTGAGCCACCACACAGCCTGATATATTACAGCGGAGCCACCACACCGCCTGAAATATTACAGCTGAGCCACTACACAGCCTGATATATTACAGCTGAGCCATCACACTACCTGATATATTACAGCTGAGCCACTACACGGTCCCGATATATTACAGCTGAGCCACACAGCCAGATATGTAATAGCTGAGCCATCAAACAGCCTGATATATTACAGCTGAGCCACCACACTGCTTGATATATTATAGTTGAGCCACACAGACTGATATATTACAGCTGAGCCACCACGCAGCCTGATATATTACATGTGAGCCAACACACTGCCCAATATATTACAACTGAGCTACACCGCCTGATATATTACAGCTGAGCCACCACATGACCTGATATATTA
This sequence comes from Panopea generosa, assembly GCA_029582155.1. Classification (NCBI taxonomy): domain Eukaryota; kingdom Metazoa; phylum Mollusca; class Bivalvia; order Adapedonta; family Hiatellidae; genus Panopea; species Panopea generosa. The sequence goes on from CM055894.1 coordinate 5,136,815, forward strand.
CATATGAGCTACCACATGGCCTGATATATTATAGGTGAGTCCCGACCAGCCCGATATATTACAGCTGAGCCACACAGCCAGATATGTAACAGCTGAGCCATCAAACAGCCTGATATATTACTGTTGAGCCACCAAACAGCCGGATATATTACAGCGGAGCCACCACACCGCCTGATATATTACAGCTGAGCCACTACACAGCCTGATATATTACAGCTGAGCCATCACACGACCTGATATATTACAGCTGAGCCACTACACGGTCTGATATATTACAGTTGAGCCAACACACAGCCTGACATATTACAGCTGAGCCATCACACAGCCTGATATATTACAGCTGAGCCAACACACAGCCTGATATATTACAGCTGAGCCATCACACAGCCTGATATATTACAGCTGAGCCATCACACGACCTGATATATTACAGCTGAGCCAACACACAGCCTGATATATTACAGCTGAGCCACTACACAGCCTGATATATTACAGCTGAGTCATCACACGACCTGATATATTACAGCTGAGCCACTACACGGTCCGATATATTACAACTGAGCCACCACACTACCTGATATATATTACAGTTGAGCCACACCGCCTGATATATTACAGTTGAGCCATCAAACAGCCTGATATATTACTGTTGAGCCACCACACAGCCTGATATATTACAGCGGAGCCACCACACCGCCTGAAATATTACAGCTGAGCCACTACACAGCCTGATATATTACAGCTGAGCCATCACACTACCTGATATATTACAGCTGAGCCACTACACGGTCCCGATATATTACAGCTGAGCCACACAGCCAGATATGTAATAGCTGAGCCATCAAACAGCCTGATATATTACAGCTGAGCCACCACACTGCTTGATATATTATAGTTGAGCCACACAGACTGATATATTACAGCTGAGCCACCACGCAGCCTGATATATTACATGTGAGCCAACACACTGCCCAATATATTACAACTGAGCTACACCGCCTGATATATTACAGCTGAGCCACCACATGACCTGATATATTACATATGAGCTACCACATGGCCTGATATATTATAGGTGAGTCCCGACCAGCCCGATATATTACAGCTGAGCCACACAGCCAGATATGTAACAGCTGAGCCATCAAACAGCCTGATATATTACTGTTGAGCCACCAAACAGCCGGATATATTACAGCGGAGCCACCACACCGCCTGATATATTACAGCTGAGCCACTACACAGCCTGATATATTACAGCTGAGCCATCACACGACCTGATATATTACAGCTGAGCCACTACACGGTCCGATATATTACAGTTGAGCCAACACACAGCCTGACATATTACAGCTGAGCCATCACACAGCCTGATATATTACAGCTGAGCCAACACACAGCCTGATATATTACAGCTGAGCCATCACACAGCCTGATATATTACAGCTGAGCCATCACACGACCTGATATATTACAGCTGAGCCAACACACAGCCTGATATATTACAGCTGAGCCACTACACAGCCTGATATATTACAGCTGAGCCATCACACGGTCTGATATATTACAGCTGAGCCACTACACAGCCTGATATATTACAGCTGAGCCATCACACGACCTGATATATTACAGCTGAGCCACTACACGGTCCGATATATTACAACTGAGCCACCACACTACCTGATATATATTACAGTTGAGCCACACCGCCTGATATATTACAGTTGAGCCACCACACAGCCTGATATATTACAGGTGAGCCTCGACACGGCCCGATATATTACAGATGAGCCACACCGCCTGATATATAACAGTTGAACCACCACACAGAGTGATATATTACAGTTGAGCCACCACACAGCCTGTTTTATTACAGCTGAGCCACATCGCCTGATATAAAACAGCTGAGCCATCCCACAGCCTGATATATAACAGCTGAGCCAACATACCGCTTGATATATTCCAGCTGAGCCAACACACAGCCTGATATATTATAGCTGAGCCATCACACTGCCTGATATATTTCAGTTGAGCTACCACACGGCCTGAAATATTTCAGCTGAGTCACCACACAGCCTGATATATTACAGCTGAGCCACCACACTGCTTGATATATTACAGTTGAGCCACACAGACTGATATATTACAGCTGAGCCACCACGCAGCCTGATATATTACATGTGAGCCAACACACTGCCCAATATATTACAACTGAGCTACACCGCCTGATATATTACAGCTGAGCCACCACATGACCTGATATATTACATATGAGCTACCACATGGCCTGATATATTATAGGTGAGTCCCGACCGGCCCGATATATTACAGCTGAGCCACACAGCCAGATATGTAACAACTGAGCCATCAAACAGCCTGATATATTACTGTTGAGCCACCACACAGCCGGATATATTACAGCGGAGCCACCACAGACTGATATATTACAGCTGAGCCACCACGCAGCCTGATATATTACATGTGAGCCAACACACTGCCTGACATATTACAGCTGAGCCACTACACAGCTTGATATATTACAGCTGAGCCAACACACAGCCTGATATATTACAGCTGAGCCACTACACGGTCCGATATATTACAGCTGAGCCAACACACAGCCTGACATATTACAGCTGAGCCATCACACAGCCTGATATATTACAGCTGAGCCAACACACAGCCTGATATATTACAGCTGAGCCATCACACAGCCTGATATATTACAGCTGAGCCACCACACGACCTGATATATTACAGCTGAGCGAACACACAGCCTGATATATTACAGCTGAGCCACTACACAGCCTGATATATTACAGCTGAGCCATCACACGGTCTGATATATTACAGCTGAGCCATTACACAGCCTGATATATTACAGCTGAGCCATCACACGACCTGATATATTACAGCTGAGCCACTACACGGTCCGATATATTACAACTGAGCCACCACACTACCTGATATATATTACAGTTGTGCCACACCGCCTGATATATTACAGTTGAGCCACCACACAGCCTGATATATTACAGGTGAGCCTCGACACGGCCCGATATATTACAGCTGAGCCACACCGCCTGATATATAACAGTTGAACCACCAAACAGAGTGATATATTACAGTTGAGCCACCACACAGCCTGTTTTATTACAGCTGAGCCACATCGCCTAATATAAAACAGCTGAGCCATCCCACAGCCTGATATATAACAGCTGAGCCAACATACCGCTTGATATATTCCAGCTGAGCCAACACACAGCCTGATATATTACAGCTGAGCCATCACACTGCCTGATATATTTCAGTTGAGCTACCACACGGCCTGAAATATTTCAGCTGAGTCACCACACAGCCTGATATATTACAGCTGAGCCACCACACTGCTTGATATATTACAGTTGAGCCACACAGACTGATATATTACAGCTGAGCCACCACGCAGCCTGATATATTACATGTGAGCCAACACACTGCCCAATATATTACAACTGAGCTACACCGCCTGATATATTACAGCTGAGCCACCACATGACCTGATATATTACATATGAGCTACCACATGGCCTGATATATTATAGGTGAGTCCCGACCGGCCCGATATATTACAGCTGAGCCACACAGCCAGATATGTAACAGCTGAGCCATCAAACAGCCTGATATATTACTGTTGAGCCACCACACAGTCGGATATATTACAGCGGAGCCACCACAGACTGATATATTACAGCTGAGCCACCACGCAGCCTGATATATTACATGTGAGCCAACACACTGCCCAATATGTTACAACTGAGCTACACCGCCTGATATATTATAGCTGAGCCAACACACAGCCTGACATATTACAGCTGAGCCACTACACAGCCTGATATATTACAGCTGAGCCATCACACAGCCTGATATATTACAGCTGAGCCATCACACGACCTGATATATTACAGCTGAGCCAACACACAGCCTGATATATTACAGCTGAGCCACTACACAGCCTGATATATTACAGCTGAATCATCACACGACCTGATATATTACAGCTGAGCCACTACACGGTCCGATATATTACAACTGAGCCACCACACTACCTGATATATATTACAGTTGAGCCACACCGCCTGATATATTACAGTTGAGCCACCACACAGCCTGATATATTACAGGTGAGCCTCGACACGGCCCGATATATTACAGCTGAGCCACACCGCCTGATATATAACAGTTGAACCACCACACAGAGTGATATATTACAGTTGAGCCACCACACAGCCTGTTTGATTACAGCTGAGCCACATCGCCTAATATAAAACAGCTGAGCCATCCCACAGCCTGATATATAACAGCTGAGCCAACATACCGCTTGATATATTCCAGCTGAGCCAACACACAGCCTGATATATTATAGCTGAGCCATCACACTGCCTGATATATTTCAGTTGAGCTACCACACGGCCTGAAATATTTCAGCTGAGTCACCACACAGCCTGATATATTACAGCTGAGCCATCACACTGCCTAATATATTACAAATGAGCAACCACACAGCAATCAGAGGAGTTGGCATCTCTGGCTAAGCCACCACACGGCCTAATATATTACAGGTGAGCCATCACACAGCCTGATATATTACAGCTGAGCCATCACACAGCCGGATATATTACAGGTGAGCCACGACATGGCCTAATAAATTACAGTTGATCAGTCACACGGCCTGATATATTACAGCTGAGACACAACGCCTAATATATTACAGCTGAGCCACCACACGGCCCGATATATTACAGCTGAGCCATCACACAGCCGGATATATTACAGATGAGCCGTCACACAGCCTGATATATTACAGGTGAGCCGTCACACAGCCGGATATATTACAGCTGAGCCATCACACAGCCCGATATATTACAGGTGAGCCGTCACACAGCCGGATATATTACAGGTGAGCCATCACACAGCCGGATATATTACAGGTGAGCCGTCACACAGCCGGATATATTACAGCTGAGCCGTCACACAGCCGGATATATTACAGCTGAGCCGTCACACAGCCGGATATATTACAGGTTAGCCATCACACAGCCGGATATATTACAGGTGAGCCATCACACAGCCCGATATATTACAGGTGAGCCATCACACAGCCTGATATATTACAGGTGAGCCACGACATGGCCTAATATATTACAGTTGATCAGTCACACGGCTTGATATATTACAGCTGAGCCACAACGCCTAATATATTACAGCTGAGCCACCACACGGCCCGATATATTACAGCTGAGCCATCACACAGCCAAATATGTTACAGCTGAGTCATCACACGACCTGATATATTACAGCTGAACTATCACACAGCCTGATATATAACAGCTGAGCCATCACACAGCCGGATATATTACAGCTGAGCCATCACACAGCCGGATATATTACAGCTGAGCCATCACACAGCCGGATATATTACAGCTGAGCCATCACACAGCCTGATATATTACAGCTGAGCCATCACACAGCCGGATATATTACAGGTGAGCCATCACACAGGCGGATATATTACAGCTGAGCCATCACACAGCCGGATATATTACAGCTGAGCCATCACACAGCCGGATATATTACAGCTGAGCCATCACACAGCCGGATATATTACAGCTGAGCCATCACACAGCCGGATATATTACAGCTGAGCCATCACACAGCCAGATATATTACAGCTGAGCCATCACACAGCCGGATATATTACAGCTGAGCCATCACACAGCCGGATATATTACAGCTGAGCCATCACACAGCCGGATATATTACAGCTGAGCCATCACACAGCCAGATATATTACAGGTGAGCCATCACACAGCCGGATATATTACAGCTGAGCCATCACACAGCCGGATATATTACAGCTGAGCCATCACACAGCCGGATATATTACAGCTGAGCCATCACACAGCCGGATATATTACAGCTGAGCCATCACACAGCCGGATATATTACAGCTGAGCCATCACACAGCCCGATATATTACAGCTGAGCCATCACACTGCTGGATATATTACAGCTGAGCCGTCACACAGCCTAATATATTACAGCTGAGCCACCACACGGCCTAATATATTACAGCTGAGCCATCACACAGCCTGATATATTACAGCTGAGCCATCACACAGCCCGATATATTACAGCTGAGCCATCACACAGCCGGGTATATCACAGCTGAGCCATCACACAGCCCGATATATTACAGCTGAGCCATAACACAGCCTGATATATAACAGCTGAGCCATCACACAGCCAGATATATTACAGCTGAGCCGTCACACAGCCTGATATATAACAGCTGAGCCGTCACACAGCCAGATATATTACAGCTGAGCCATCACACAGCCTGATATATAACAGCTGAGCCATCACACAGCCGGATATATTACAGCTGAGCCATCACACAGCCTGATATATTACAGCTGAGCCATCACACAGCCGGATATATTACAGCTGAGCCATCACACAGCCGGATATATTACAGGTGAGCCATCACACAGCCGGATATATTACAGGTGAGCCATCACACAGACGGATATATTACAGCTGAGCCATCACACAGCCGGATATATTACAGCTGAGCCATCACACAGCCGGATATATTACAGCTGAGCCATCACACAGCCGGATATATTACAGGTGAGCCATCACACAGCCGGATATATTACAGCTGAGCCATCACACAGCCGGATATATTACAGCTGAGCCATCACACAGCCGGATATATTACAGGTGAGCCATCACACAGCCGGATATATTACAGCTGAGCCATCACACAGCCGGATATATAACAGCTGAGCCATCACACAGCCGGATATATTACAGCTGAGCCATCACACAGCCGGATATATTACAGCTGAGCCATCACACAGCCCGATATATTACAGCTGAGCCATCACACAGCCTGATATATTACAGGTGAGCCATCACACAGCCGGATATATTACAGGTGAGCCATCACACAGCCCGATATATTACAGCTGAGCCATCACACTGCTGGATATATTACAGCTGAGCCGTCACACAGCCTGATATATTACAGCTGAGCCACCACACGGCCTAATATATTACAGCTGAGCCATCACACAGCCTGATATATTACAGCTGAGCCATCACACAGCCGGATATATTACAGCTGAGCCATCACACAGCCGGGTATATCACAGCCGGGTATATTACAACTGAGCCACCACACGGCCTAATATATTACAGCTGAGCCATCAAACAGCCTGATATATTACAGGTGAGCCACACCGCCTGATATATAACAGCTGAGCCACCACACAGCCTGATATATTACAGGTGAGCCACCACAAGGACTGATATATTACAGCTGAGCCACTCTGCCTGATAAATTACAGCTGAGCCACCACACCACCTGATACATAACAGCTGAGCCACAATGCCTGATATACATCCTGTAATATACACAACAACATACATGTACGTAATATTGCAATATCTATAACCAGCTGATGTTTTTACTAAACACTGGTCTTGGGCTAACACGATGACTAAATTGGAATAGCACTCTAACATAACACAGAACAGCCAAAGAAAATTAATTGTTCAATTAATTGTACAGGAATAAGTGAAAACACTTTCATTATAACTTTTTCAGATGATGAACACAGAGGTGAAACTGGCCATGGAAGCAATTTTAAACAATGATTTGCCAGTTACCACAAACAATATGGTTACTGATGGAGACAGCAACAAATCAAAGGAGCGAATGAAGCACAAATGGCCATGTGGGGGAAGCCGATGGAAGAATGGCTGACGTTCACCTAAAAAAAAAGAAGAGAAACAAGATAACTTGGATAGTATTTTCTCCCGAAATTTTTCCAGACCACATAAAATGAGATCACACTTACATACAAAGAAAGTTTTCAAAAGCCACCGAGTTCAATGTGAATTCATAAAATTGGCAACAGAAATTTGACAACACTTAATTTGTCTTTGCTGTAGAAAAAGTGTGAGAAGAATGTAAAAACTACCGCTTTGCTTATATAATACTTGTCTTAAGCAGCCATTCAAGGGAAGGAGCAAAAGTGACTGACTTTTTTTGTTGCTTTATATAGATTAATTTGCTCTGAAAGCATAGACATGGGAAATAGCAAATATGGCTGTTTAAGAGAATTGGCTGCTTAATAGAGGTGACCGTTTACACAGGTTTGGCTGTATATATCAAAACTACTGCAAAAATGCCTTTGAAAGAAGTTATGCAAAATCATGCGACACAATTTATGTGCAGTGTCCTTGAGCAAAACATGCATATGCTTAGTACTGGTTCTACACAGGAAGATTTTGAGTATGATTTGTCTAAGTTGTAAGAACTTGTTTCACAATTGATGTAAAATAAATAAGTTTAAAACAACTTACAGAATTATTTTGTCTAATTCAAACATAAGGTTGAGCTCCAGTTAAGACACAAATATGCGATAAACGGTTGATAGTCGCCTTGTTGTGTGGTTCTTCACGATGAACAGTTAACATCTCACACACACCATATGCTGTGTCTGAAAATATCATGTGACACAAAGAATAAAATTTTAAAATAGACACTATTCATTACTTACTGGATGTGTGACATGTAACCGGTCACGTGTAGAAAATATTATTTAAGACTATCTAATGACTTTGAGACTATCTCAAGTACAACACCAAAACACTTTAATAAATTACATGTAATATTATTGACCGTTTAGTGCCTCAGAAGCAGGAGATCAAAGGTTAGAATCTCGGTGGAAGCACTTGCATCTTTTCTGATGCAGCCGGTTGCTCACCCAGCAGCTAGTTAAATTGAAGGGTACTGAATGTCTAACAGCCCTATGCCTGGCAACGATAGCTTTCAGGAAGTAACTGTGTACAGCATAAAGACATCTCATAAGCCCAGTGTGGCTGGCCCTTTCAATAGGGGTGACACTATCATAAACAAACACTTTACTTTATTGTAGATTTACGGTGTGAAAAACAAACAAAAGTTACTAGTATATGAAGTCAAACTCGCTCTTACCTTTTATTGTCTGAACATATTAGCCTTCGATGGCATAAAATAACACTAAATATTCAAACAAACAAATCAATTTATGTTCAAAGACTAACTGATAACAAGAACATCAATGTATTGCAATAAACTTTTAAGCTCTGTGTATCAGCTTTATGTATGCTGCATATGAGGGTCTTCCATGGCCATTGTCTCATTGCCAACTTAAAATCATCGAACTTTCATTACTGGGGTCATAGGTTTGAGCCGAGCTCAATTCAAAAACTTTTTGTGAGAGAGTTTGCCAGTTACTTGCGGAAGGACTGAGGTTCTACTCAAGATTCATTTTGAGGTTTTGCTCTGGGAAAGAATTAGCAGGGGGGTCTAGTTAGGTCAGTTGGTAGCATATCTGACTATTAATCAAGGAGCTGTGTGTTTGAATTCCCGTCCAGCCAGCCTCCATGATGATTAAGACAACATTTCATTTCTTTGTCATTCATCTCCCACTGCTGATTCAGGTGGACAAGCAGGATAGCAGTGTAGTGGATAATGTTGCCTGCGCAAACCAGACGTTGTGGGTTCCATCGCCAGCTCGACCCGATGCCTCTCAAATAACAACACTCAGTACTGGTTTAAGATTCAAGAGCAAATCATATTAACTTTGAGCTTTCTTCACAATCAAATTAACGGTATAATACATTAACTAAGTGGAATGGTTTCAGCTACTCGCAGAGATGAGTGTGCTCTAGTACAGGTTAACTTTCCAGGATTTCAGGAAGGAATGGTTTGATTTACTGATCGTCTGTTAGCCCTTGATGGCATGAAATGATGCTTATATTCAAAACAATTGTAGGGCATCATGTCCATGTCTATCATTCTTTAATTCCAGAGAAAGCAGTGTCTAACACACTAGTTATAATTTTAATACGTATGCATTATTACACGCAACAATATAATCAGTATATCTTTCAAAAGTACCATAGACACAAAACTAATTTTATTTCAATACAAATACATTATGAGAATTTTATATAACGACTAGTTTTTATCTAAATATAAAATAGTCAATTAAAGTCTACGTGAATTTTGTGAGAGATATCCAGAAACTTTAGAACATTTATTTTTGGAATGTCAAATTAAGAAAACTATACTGCATACAGCTTCTCATCTGTAAATTTCCCTTTTTTCTGCTGCTTCTTTCCTCTCTTTAACCCATTTCTATTCTTTTCTGTTTTATATCTACCCTTAAAATATTACTTGTAAGACATTGTATGCATATTATTTTATCTAAAGTTATTATGTAAAGTGTTAAGTTTCGACATAATATTGCTTGTATTGATACATGAACAGTTTTTGTATAACTGTGGCCGATTGGTGTTTATATCAAGAACTAAGATCGGTGAGGGGTTTATTAAGGTTTAATGCAGTTCTTATACGCTGTTTACACTATAGACAAAAACCTGCAACGACACAGTGCAATCCATAAATTACAAGACATGAAAACAACGATTACAACAAATTTCAAACAATTTCATTTGATACATAATTCACACAATTCACATAATACAAATACGGTGATAAATGAGAATGAAAATACAAATAATTGCTTAACAGGCTGATTAAGTAAGTAGCGAAACAAAACAATTTTTATGCCCCCACCCCCCCCCCAAAATAATTTAGGGGTGGCATATAGTAATCACAGTGTCCGTCCGTCCTTCCATCTGTCCGTCTTCCCGTCCGGTGTTTCGTTTCCAGTTTGTATCTTTGTCATGCATAGATGGATTTTGTTGATACTTGGTACAAATGATCAACATAACATGATGACGTGTCACAAGTAAGACCAACACCTGTACCTCAAAGGTCAAGGTCACAATTTGAGTGTTTAATAACACTTTGAGTCTGTGAGATTTTGTGTCCGGCCTGTAACTTTGTCATGCAAAGATGGATTTTAATGATACTTGCTACAATTGATCAACATTAACATGTCGATGTGTCGCAAGTAAGACCCACAACCGTACCTCAAAGGTTAAGTTCACAATTTGAGTTTGACAACACTTTGAGTCTGTGTGAGATTTCGTGTCCGACCTGCAACTTTGTCATGCATAGATGGATTTTTATAAATACTTGTTATAAATGATCAACATAACATGACGACGTGTTGCACTTAATACCCAAACTCCCACTTCAAAGGTCAAGGTCACAATTTTACTTTTTTTGACAACACTTTCAGTCATTTTGACATTTCTTGTCCGGTCTGTCATCTATGACATAATGATCAATGATCAACATGACATAATAGAGAGTCGCATGTTAGACCCAGAACCTTTCCTCAAAGATCAAGGTCACACTTTCAATTTGTTTGATATTGTGTGTCTGATCTGTGACTTTGCCTTTAACTTGGCTCAATTTATCAAGACTGACTGTGTAGTTTTTATTTACCATCGCACTTTGAACTGGTCATTTTGGCGAGCATGAACAGATGATTAAAAATAAATTGATGAATATGAATGACATATGAAGGATGAGTAATGATATATGATGATTATATACATATTTGCTATTTTGCATATTTATTCATTACATATGGTAATTGACTTTTTTTATCATGTTTATTTATATAAATTCCTTTTGATTATCTAATCTTTGTACAAGATTTATTGACATAGTTTTTAAGTAACTGTGATGATTTTTTTTTATTCACCCTATAAATTTTATAAATAATGTTACTTTGATATTCTTTGTGCAAGATATATTAACTACAGTAGAGTATATCCTCCTGTTATATATTAATATTTTATTGATTTAATTCTTTAATTAGTTTAATATATTGTTAGTCTTGCGTAACTGTATATTGAATGCTTATGACACTAATAACGTCATATGACATTCCCTATCACCATGATGCAGTAGTATTTACTGATATTGGTAAACCATATAGCCCTATACCTAAGTATATTGCTATTTATATACTATATGTGTATATAATTATAGTACACTATTATATATGATAAAAGTAAATAAAAATTGAAGAGTGTACTATTTATTATTTATATACAATGTTTATATATAATTATAGTACACTATTATATATGTTATTTTTTTAAAAATCAGGAAACAATGAAAAGTGTACTATTTACTTCATTTGAAGTAACACTATATTATCGGCAGGTACAAGGGTTTGTCAAAAAGTAATCACCCGTGGACTAGTATACAAGTCATTTCCCACAATCCAATATGTAAACTGAGTTACGCCAGTATGATAAGTGGCAATAGTGTGTAATTTACCATATCCTGTTTCAGCCTTGCAATATTATATTTAGTACATTGCATGGTTAAGATTTGACCAACCCCTGTTAATCTCCCAGGGTGTGTCACTTAGTGGTACACAGTGGTTTAAAAATAAATTAAAAAATTATATAACTAAATTGTGAAATTTGTAAATAAGCACCCGGCAGATTGCTCATACCTAAAAAGTGCCATCATTAAAAAATGTTTTAAAAGATCCGTTATATCCTCAGATCAGATCTGCTGAGAACTGATTAACAAAGGTTGGTCACTAATAATATTAAAATAGTCTTCTGTAATTCTATATTGAATATCTTGATATCAGTGGTTTAAAATTAAATTAAAAAATTATATAACTAAATTGTGAAATTTGTAAATAAGCACCCGGCAGATTGCTCATACCTAAAAAGCGCCATCATTAAAAAAAGTTTTAAAAGATCCGTTATATCCTCAGATCAGATCTGCTGAGAACTGATTACCAAAGGTTGGTCACTAATAATATTAAAATAGTCTTCTGTAATTCTATATTGAATATCTTGTTATTTTATAAACACAATATTCCCTAGAACCATATACAGTGTTTAACATTGTATACAGATTTATCTAATGTTCAACTTAAACTATGGTATAATAATAACATGTGGAGTTCCAAATTCTATAAATTATATTAACTGAAACTTGTGTTTAAAACACAAACACACAAAAAATCCAGTAGAAATAACAATGTTTAACTATTACATGATTGTTTTTAATTCATTATACTAATTTATCAAGATGACATGATGTATCATAAGTAAGACCTAGACCCATACCTCAAAGGTCAAGGTCACACTTTAAGTATGTATGACAACACTTTGAATCTGTTTGAGATTTCAAGTCTGTCCTTTAACTTTATCATACATGGATGGATTTCAAAAACACTTGGCTCATGATCTGTAACTTTGTCTTACAATTATGGATTTTGAAATAGCTTGACGCGAGTGATCAACATGTCATGATGATGTTTCAGCAGCATTTAACTGTTGAAATACCCAGACCATTACATCAGATGTCAAGGTCAAGGTTACACAAAGGTCAAGGTCATGCTTTAATGTAAAAAAAAAACAACAACATGAAATTGCATGTCTAGTCTGAAACATCAGTCCATTACTCTTTATATTCATGGATACATCTCTACTTATTATAACATAATTATATTGTTACGTTTCAACGACCATTTGGGGGCATGCAACACTTACCAGTGAGATTTCTTGTTTTATATTAGAAAATCTGTAAAGTGAAGATTTTCTAGATGTCCTTATTGTTCAACTGTCAGAAGAAAAGTGCCTAGATGGTTAGTTTGGCGGGAATTGGAAATTGTTAATTTACTCATCATGCAATTTTTACCCATCATGGAATAAAATCGCTCATTCATTGCTCACTCATTCGCTCAATTACTTTATGCATAACATACATGTATACAAACAGATACACTGACATCACAAACAATTGAAATGGACTATAGATCTATTTACACACGCCAGAGTACTTGTGACCAGGAGGATATTCCTTGACATGTTACGGTTTCTTATTTATTAATAAGCATCAAGTACTTAATCAGTGTAGTTTCCTTTAGACTGATTTTATTATATTCACAGCAAATAAAATAATAAAGTAAAATAATGGGTTTAATTATGATTAAGTTTTCTTAATCAATTGATAGTAAGTTATAAGTTACTACCTCAATTAAATCTTAAACCTGACTGAAAAAATATATCAGTAAAAATAACTAAAATACTGATATTACACATTAAAAACTGCGAAATTTTCTGCAGACAGACGTCAAACGTAATAAATGGTCTGGGACATATTTGATGGTGAAGTATATGACCACTGTCCATATCTATCAGGAGGTTTCCTCTCTCTGCTGGATGTCTTTACTGCTGGGGAGTTATTTGTCAGATATTGCAGTCTCTGCACTTCATTCAAAGGTGGATTTTACAACTGGGGGTTCCTCCTGTACAATCGGGATTGCAGGGAGGGATTCCTCGTGTAAACTTGAAACTTCGGGGGTTGGGATTCTATCAGACCTGTGTGAAGGATGCCTGAACAACGGTAAGAGTCGTCAGTACAATTCTGGCGTGTTCAACTGTACCTGTTGCAATTATTGCTAGTTTAAACAGTACTATTATATCAACAGGGGGGAACTGTCAAGAGTACACATTGACATTGTATTGTAGTGTCACACTTGTAGATTGTAGGCTGACATAGAAGTATTCATATTCTATCATAAGGTTAAATGCTATAAATGGGATGAGGAAATTCACCTACAAAACAAAGATTGGAACATTATAATTATTTATGTAATCATTATATTTGATATAATAATATTTCACAATTTGAAATAATAATTTGTGTATCTGGTAAAATATTTTTTATTTTACATAGAGAAAGCTCAACGTTTATATGAGCCACTCTCTGGTGCGCTTCCTGGGTAGAACCAATATTAAGTGTTGCTTTTTGAGAGGCAACCTTTGGTGTGAGTGTCCAATACTTTATCCACTACATTACCACTCTGTTTGTATTATGAGTTGACCTTCATATTTTGAATGATGTTTTAATTTATTTCCAAGATGTCAGACTCATGAATACAAACCCCAGTAACTGTTATTTTTTTCCAAAATGACTTTTTTCAATAATTTGGTATATAAAGGTAAGTTACACACACCTCCTATCAAAATATGGTGGTTAAAATTTTTTAATTTTTTATTTAAAAAAATAGAAATTCAGGTAACTGCATTCATGATTTTTCTCAGAGCAAAACCCGAGTATGTGCACTTTCTGAGTTTTTGCACTAAGTTTTAAAAGTACAATACAAAAAATCAATAATGCAAAAAAACAGTATTATCTATGATATTATAACATTCCTGCACTATACCTTTTTATTGACACTACCTCCACTTTGAAGAGTAAAAACATATCTGGATCTGAATGACAGCAGCATGTTTTTAAATTCTATAGATATAAATGTATTAGATTTTTCAACTTTTGAAATGCAACGTGAAAGTGATGATGTTGATGATGATGTTGTTAGTGAAGGTCTTGATTGGGAGAGTGAAAGTGATTACATTGATTGTAATTCTGGTGATAGAGAGGATTGCAGTGAGACTGGTAATAGAGGTGATGCTAGTGAGATGAATTATTATAGTGGTAGTGTTGGTAAGACTGGTGATAGAGAGGATGGTAGTGAGATTAGTGATAGAGGTGATGGTAGTGAGATGAATTATAGTGGTAGTGTTGGGAAGTCTGGTGATAAAGGGGATGGTAGTGAGATTAGTGATAGAGGTGATAATAGTGAGATGAATTATTAAAGTGGTAGTGTTGGTAAGTCTGGTGTTAGAGAGAATGGTAGTGAGATTGGGGAAAGAGGTGATGATAGTGAGATGAATTATTATAGTGGTAGTGTTGGTAAGTCTGGTGATAGAGGGGATGGTAATGAGATTAATGATAGAGGCAATAGTAGTGAGATGAATTATTACAGTGGTAGTGTTGGTAAGTCTTGTGATAAAGAGGGTGGTAGTGAGATTGGTGATAGAGGTGATGATAGTGAGATGAATTATTATAGTGGTAGTTTTGGTAAGTCTGGTGATGGAGGGAATGGTAGTGAGATTGGTGATAGAGGCGATGATAGTGAGATGAATTATTATAGTGGAAGTGTTGGTAAGTCTGGTGACAGAGGGGACGGTAGTGAGATTAGTGATAGAGGCGATAGTAGGGAAATGAATTGTTATAGTGGTAGTGTTGGTAAGTCTGGTGATAGAGGGGATGGTAAAGAGATGAATTATTATAGTGGTAGTGTTGGTAAGTTTGGTGATAGAGACGATGGTAGTGAGATGAATTATTATAGTGGTAGTGTTTGTAAGTCTTGTGATAGAGGCGATGGTAGTGAGATGAATTATTCTAGTGGTAGTGTTGATAAGTCCGGTGATAGTGGGGATGGTAGTGAGATTGGTGATAGAGGCGATGGAAGTGAGATGAGTTATTATAGTGGTAGTGGTGACAAGTCTGTTGATACAGGGGATGGTAGTGAGATTGGTGATAGAGGCGATGATAGTGAGATGAACTATTAAAGTGGTAGTGGTAACAAGTCTGGTGATGCAGTGGATGGTAGTGAAACTGGGGATTGAGGTGATGGTAGTGAGATGAATTATTATAGTGGTAGTGGTGGTAAGTCTGGTGAAAGAGTAAGTCTGGTGAAAGAGTGGATGGTTGTGAGATGAAAAGTGATAGTGGTGGTAAGTCTGGTGATAGAGGCGATTGCAATGAGAGGAATAATGGTAGTGTTGGTAAGTCTGGTGATAGAGGCAATGGTAGTGAGAATAATAGTGGTAGTGTTGGTAAGTCTGGTGATAGAGGTAATGGTAGTGAGATGAATAGTGGTAGAATTGATGGAATCATTTGGTTTCATTTACTCATTCATATATTTTAAATAAACATTTTCTGAATCACCGTATTTCAGTATAGAAATCTTGTTAAAATATTTCGCAGGAGTCTATTTTCTCCACCCCACTTCATTTTAAAAGCTAAATGGTAATTTATCTCCATTTTTTAAAAGCTATATTGAAGTATTGACTCCAAAATCTACCCTTATTTTCTTACCTTCTCTTTGTTCCCTCTCCTTCTCTTCAAGGACAGTAGTTTCTGGATTTTTCAGAATTTTATAATTGGCATAAACATTTTTTGCCAATAACCATGTCTATTAAAGAAGTTCACAAATGTTGCCACACATATATCAGTTAACCTTACCAATACTCTAGCACACAGATGTTGCCACACATATATCAGTTAACCTTACCAATACTCCAGCACACAGATGTTGCCACACATATATCAGTTAACCTTACCAATACTCTAGCACACCAATCTCAAGATGTAACTGATAACAATCCCCACTTGATTCAGCATTGACAGACAAATGATAATGAGATACGATATCAATCATCAGAGAGACTGTGGCTGAGTGGACCCCTGGATTGATAGTGAAGACATAATACCAACTGAGCAAACTGGGTCTGGCTTGTTATCCCTTTTAATTGTTTTCTGACAATGAGTTATTTCCTGTTGGAAACAATTTCAACATAAACCTAAATCATGATATCTTCTTAATGCGGCTGTACTTACCACCGTCACATCGTACTCTTCTGCCTTTGGGTTCACACACACGACCATGCGCACTTGACCATCCCCATCAAAGAAGTTCTTGAACATATGTGTTAACTTGGAATCACGATATAGTACCAGTCTGCTGGATGCCTGGTTCTCACGTAGAGCCTCTAAACAAGTATGCAGCGCCATCAGAGTCTGGTTTATGTTACCTAAAACAAAACAAGAAGTCAGGTGGTTTGTTTGAATATTTAGCTATTTTCATGCCATCAAGGGTAACAGACTGTCAGTTAACCTACCAACTCTTTCCTGGGAGTAACAGACTGTCAGTTAACCTAACCACACTTTTCTGGGAGTAACAGACTGTCAGTTAACCTAACCACACTTTCCTGGGAGTAACAGACTGTCAGTTAACCTAACCACACTTTTCTGGGAGTAACAGACTGTCAGTTAACCTAACCACACTTTTCTGGGTGTAACAGACTGTCAGTTAACATAACCACACTTTTCTGGGTGTAACAGACTGTCAGTTAATCTAACCACACTTTCCTGGGAGTAACAGACTGTCAGTTAACCTAACCACACTTTTCTGGGAGTAACAGACTGTCAGTTAACCTAACCACACTTTCCTTGGAGTAACAGACTGTCAGTTAACCTAACCACACTTTTCTGGGAGTAACAGACTGTCAGTTAACCTAACCACACTTTTCTGGGAGTAACAGACTGTCAGTTAACATAACCACACTTTCCTGGGAGTAACAGACTGTCAGTTAACTTAAACACTCTTTCCTGGGATTAACAGACTGTCAGTAAACCTAACCACTCTTTCCTGGGATCCTCGACGGTTACCCAGTACCCTAGCACAACAATCTCCGCAAGAAACTGATTACTTTTCCACTTGAAGCAGGCGTGAGAGACAAATTACAAGGATACACAAAGCATATCAATCATTAAGGAGACTGTTGCCATGCTGGGATTCAAACTAGTGACCCCTGGTTCAACAGTCAAAGAAGCTACCAGTTAAAGAAACAAGGCCCGGCATAAGCACTCAGTAAACTGACAGATGCTTGTAAATCTGAATGAAAATGTGAAGCAATGAAAAAACAGTGAAAGTACATTTTTATGTTTCGTTATGTCAGTGCCATTGTGATCTTGAAACATATAGGTAATTAAACTAGATATACTAACTGTTACTTTATAGTATTGCACAGCAGTAAGCTTTGGTATATTCATTACAAAAAGGCCTTTCTTAAAAAAGTCTGTTTGCTGTGCTCCTATCTACTCACTCAGTTTGCACCTACTGAAATCTTTTTACTGATTTTCAAAGTGTCGATATTTTCTCTTTCATTATTTCTGCACATTTTTGTTCAAAATGACACTAAAAAATCAAAATCTGGTAATACCTCAGGGCTTGAAATATCTTATAAAAGCTACTCGTCCTCCCTTTCCAACCCTTTTTTAAAATCAAAGAAATATCAGGTCGGTTGCTTCAATCTTACTTGGCCTGATCAAATGTTTACTTGTCATGGTCAGACAAGTGGAATTTTCCAGCCCTGTACCTATCTACCCACATGAAAAATACTGGGTCAGAGTAAACAATATGTTTTAATGTGTTGTAGAAACTTTACCTTGACGACAACTCAAGGATGGCCCATTATTTACTGTTTTTTTTACTTGCTTCTTTAAGGCGATCACCCTGGTTCTTGGTCCTCGCCACTCTCTCACTACCCGCCAGTTCTACCAATGACAGTTGACTGATGCAGATCTTGTCTAAAAAATGCAAAAAATTACATACATATTGTAGCTCGACTGCATGCTAAGCCCAGAGCTTATACAAATCTGCTACCTGGGTAGAACAAGTAATGAGTGTCATTTTTTTTTTGGCCGTCAGGTCGAGCTGGCGATTAAACCCCGCAATCTTTAACACGAGTGGCAAACATATAAAAGATTAGTTTTTAACAACAGTTCTCCTAGAAGAGTCACTTTAATACTGTATTAAAGTTTTATAAATGATCAATCATTGAGATTAAGAACATCAAGACCTGCCCCGCTATGACAACATTGTTATTATGGCAAAATTTGCTATGTAATCTGGGTAAAACTGCAACCGAGTGATGATTTTTGATGCTGGGAATCGAGTCTGCAACCACTCAACCACAGAGAAGCCCCCAGCTAACAGGTCTCACCTGTAACACTTCCTGTCCCCTGGGATCCAGCGGGGCTTGGACCAGTCTAATACTGAAGATACTGTGACTTCTACTGGACTCGGTGTAAAGAGCCCTGTGGGCTACTTTTCTCCTCTTCTGACCCGTAAAAGAAAACACCATGTTCACTTCTGAAACATTGCAACGCCAACCAAATATTTGACACAAATCTTTTTAATAAAGTGCTGCTGTAACAAGAGTTGTCAGAAGACAACAAAGCTCGCCCCTGGGTGTCTAAGACATAAAAGGGCCAAAACTGTGCAAAAATACAATCCAGAGTAATGGTTCTTGTGTGTGTGTTCCATTGATGATGGTGAACACACATGCAAAGTTTCATTCACATCAAATGAGTGGCTGCATAGATATCTTAAACTTAAACGCAAAAGTTTAACCTGGGTGTCTACAGACAATGACGCCGAGGACGAAGCCGGGGTCATGGCAATAGCTCTCCTTGGACTTCGTCAAGGCAAGCTAAAAATGCCCATATAAGTAAGTTTGTGTTTATTTCAGGAATCTTAGCATGATTTTGATCTCGCAATGAAAAACAGGCTACTCTTATGTCTGATGTCTGAACTAGACTAGAAAATGTTTTTCCATCTCTTGATGAAAACTCAAAACTGTACATTTCATTCTTGTATAATTTACAATATATTTTCAAATTATTTAAGATGAAAGAATAATTACGATGTTATTTTTTTATATAAAAAAACCCCCAGAAGTTTCTAGCTACAATTTAATGTCATTGTTTGAACAGTGACTTTGTTCACAGTCCTGCTGAATAAGCGCAGTTGTGCACATCTTCGTGGCTACCTAGGCTACTGAGTAAGCATCCCATGAAACGTTATGACCTACAAGCTACAAGCAAAGCAGCATGATGGTGCCAATGAAATGCAAACTGGTACCTTTTAGCACAACCCAAATTCATTTGATTTTCATAGAGAAATGAAACACAGTTTCTATATATAAATAGTTCATACAGACTGAATGATTGTATGCAAGTATTTCAATATTCTTAT
The DNA here is from genome assembly GCA_029582155.1 of Panopea generosa. Taxonomy (NCBI): domain Eukaryota; kingdom Metazoa; phylum Mollusca; class Bivalvia; order Adapedonta; family Hiatellidae; genus Panopea; species Panopea generosa. The sequence continues at coordinate 5,157,478 of CM055894.1, forward strand.
TTCTATTTAAATCTACCTCACTGAATAGAAACTTTACAGTGTTTAAAAAATGTATAAATTAAAATTTGCTTAATGTTTATCTTATTTGTATAAATAAGCCATATTTCATACCAAATTATTAAACCAAAAGTCAACATCATTGCCGATTGAAAGCCTTTATATGAACAAATAATGGAAGCCTTTCAATTTGTCCAAGGGTCAGACTTGAACTGACATCGATGATCTCACTCCTAGAATGAGTTTGTACTTTCTTGTACTACAAAGACTCTCCCTGACAGATTTCCTGTGTAATCAAAATTGCAAAAGTGCATATATTTCCATAAACAAATATATGTATGTTCATTTACTAATGTAAAATTGATGGAAATCATACATGAATGTCAGTCTGAATACATGTATGTGTATGCTGAACCAAACTGCTAAACCTCAACTTTGCTCCGAAATTTCTAAGAAAAAAAACTAAGATGCTTTATGGATACGGCCCCAGGAGTTTAATAAACCCATGGAATTTTTTTATATATGGCTTCTGATTCATTACTCTGTGTTTTCCATATAACTTGGCTCTCGTACGCTTATTGCAGACGTACTTCCCGAATGCTCTGATATATAAATGACATCAACTTTTCATGGTTAAATGAAGTTATTTTGGGACGTTACATTATATGATGACTCCCTGGAGCAAATATGCCTGTTTTTTTCTTGTTCCTTATAGAGGTGATCTGTTAGATAAATGGTAATTGTAATTTTTTCCTGAGTTATGTGATAAAATGAATCTTACATTCATGCTCATTTATTATTGAATTTATTAAACTTGTTGGGAAAAATGATATAATGCAGAGCCTCGCATATTATTTTTTTCCAACTTGTTTAATAAATTCAATTATGAATAAGCACTTATGTAAGATTCTCTATTTAATCCATTGTTTATCAAAATTTTTATTGAAAATTGATGGAGTGTGTATGATCGCATACAATGGAATGGCAAATTCAAGATACTATTGAAGCTTAGAAAATAAACTTTAAGTAGTGCCCTATTGGCCTTTGTTCAATTTCTAGGCCAAAAGTTTATCTGAAGGTGAGCAAGCGCCAACAATCAACAGGAGGTGATGATAATGCAGAGATACTTGATCCCATTCTTCAAAAACTAAAAAATGAAGGACAGAGGTGTGAAAAAACATTGTGTATGTGCCTTTAAAGTGGTGTAGTTTAATACACCATCACACAATTACTGAGTTCCTACATCATCATCAAGATCACAAGAGTCAATGCGGCGGCGCTACTACAGACTTTGGGAAACTATCTACACTGGTATCACAGTACCATCACACAGTTACTGAGTTCCTGCATGATCATCCAGATCAAAAAAGTCAATGCAACGCTACTACAGACTATAGGAAACTATCTAAACTGGTATCACAGTACCATCACGCAGTTACTGAGTTAATGCATGATCATCCAGATCACAAGATTCAATATGAAGCTACTACAGACTGTGGGAAACTATATACATTGGTATCATAGTACCATCACATAGTTACTGGGTTCTTGCATGATCATCCAGATCGCAAGAGTCAATGCAACGCTACTACAGACTGTGGGAAACTATCTACACTGGTATCACAGTACCATCACTGATTACTGGGTTCTTGCATGATCATCCAGATTGCAAGAGTCAATGCGACACTACTACAGACTGTGGGAAACTATCTACACTGGTATCACAGTACCATCACGCAGTTACTGAGTTAATGCAAGATCATCCAGATCACAAAAGTCAATGCGAAGCTACTACAGACTGTGGGAAACTATCTACACTGGTATCACAGTACCATCATGCAGTTACTGAGTTCCTGCATGATCATCCAGATCACAAGAGTCAATGCAACTCTACTACAGACTGTGGAAAACTATCTACACTGGTATTACATTACCATCACACAGTTACTGAGTTCCTACATCATCATCCAGATCACAAGAGTCAATGCGAAGCTACTACAGACTGTGGGAAATTATCTACACTGGTATCACAGTACCATCATGCAGTTACTGAGTTAATGCTTGATCATCCAGATCACAAGAGTCAATGTGACGCTACTACAGACTGTGGGAAACTATCTACACTGGCAAGAATCGGATCCCTTACAACTGTGCCTACACATCGTTTTCAGTCAAGTTACGCCCCTGGTATTTGTACTTAAACTTCATCATTATCTTCAGAAAACCCTAATAAATATGTGCCAAGGGGATCACATGTTAAGGAACTGTAGACATAAATATAATGACTATGGGCTATCTGGTTGCAATAACGTGGGAAGGTATTGTGTTATCTAAAAAAAAGGAATAGTCATAAAAATATGAGGCTTCAGTAGTCACTAAAGTTGGTTGGCGATGTTAATTGTAAAACAATGCATACTTTAAATACTTTACCACTAACAACATATTCTGAAGCTTTGTTGGAAATGCAAAAAGAGCTCACAGACAGACCAACCAGGCATTGATACCCAAGCACTTTCCTAACGCAGTTCAACAGAGCTAGCATTTTCTCCTGCAGAATAATTGAAGATGATCAAATGTTAACAACTGATGTCATCAAATGTTCAAACAAATCTTGTTTAGGAAAAACTATTTAAACATGTCACAATAAAATTTAAAGTATATTTGAAAGTGAAGATGCTTGTTGTAGGAAGTGGGTGGGATAATGTCCACAATAATCGTCCCAGTGTTGTCTCCCTTGAACCCTAAAATGCTTGAATTAAAGAAAATGAATAAGTAACACTGGGTGACATGTTTAAATCATGTATTTTGATATTCAAGGTAACAATTTACTGCCAATAATAAGAAAATAGAAATTCTACTTCTATAACCCAAGTGGAATGTTTGAATTTTAAACATACTGTACATTTAATAGTTCATCTAACGGAGCGCTAAACTAACAGAGATTTAAACAACTCAGCTCAGGTTATGTTAGTATTGCCAGAAGGTTAAAGACCAAACCTGGGTATAAAAGGGAGAGATCTGGGAGAGTAATTTTCAAATCTAAAATAAATTCATGGATTGAAAAATTTGATATTTGTCATGCAACATAGTCTTTATATTACTCACAGTTCCTGAAAATTTCAGAATAAAATCTGCAATAATTTATTACTTATTGTTTTCAACAGACAATCAGTTACAGAGAAATATGACTTTTGTGGGAGGTGCAAACGGGTCAATATTTGTCATGTGACCAATATTTGTAAACAAACTGGCATGCTGTAGCTCACATGGCTGTATTCAAGATATAATGGCGGATTACACCAGAAAATGGACCTTACAATGCAGAAAGAACTGTATATATTTCTATATCAGGTGTGGTCCAATGGTGGATTGCACCAGTAAATGGACCCAACAATGCAGAAAGTACTGTATATTTATATTTCAGGTGTGGTCCAATGGCGGATTGCACCAGTAAATGGACCCAACAATGCAGAAAGCACTGTATATTTATATATCAGGTGTGATCCAATGGCGGAATACACAAGTAAATGGACCTTACAATGCAGAAAGCACTGTATATTTATATCAGGTGTGGTCCAATAGCGGATTGCACCAGTAAATTGACCTAACAATGCAGAAAGTACTGTATATACTTGCAGAAAGTACTGTATATTTATATTTCAGGTGTGGTCCAATGGCGGATTGCACCAGTAAATGGACCTAACAATGCAGAAAGCACTTCAGGACTCACACCACTATTATCTCCCTTGAGTACTCCGGACCTACAGATGAAGGAGGTAGAAATAAAACTTTAGTTCTCTTTTTCTTCTTTTTTCAGGGCTTTGTACTGCAGTGTTTTGTTTTTTGCTAGCATGAGTTAAATGGTCAGTATTTTAGAAATCACCACTAAAAAATTTGATGCTGATACCAGCTTTCTGGACAATTCTGTGTCATTTCAGAATTGTTGGTTCGAACCGCATCTAGGGCGAATAGTTGACATATCGTTACTCTGGAAATTGATAGGTCTCACAAAAGCATTGAATTTAAAAAAAACCAACCTGGTCAAGGTATACTTTTTTTTCTTTATAATTGCATATCTTGAACCAATGAAGAATTTGAGCCCAGACACATGCTGCAGAATTTAATTTTTAACTCTGTTTTGGACATAAATGTTACAATGGAGCCCTATGGGAAACGTAATAGTGGTGTGAGACGTTAACAGAAACTGACAGATCTGCATGTTGCAGTGTTGAGGAATGCTGATTTCTTTAAATAGAAGGTATTAAACTATAATTTGGACATGTTATGAATAGTTGAACACAATCTGAGTTTTTAAACATTTCAATATAACTGATGGTGCAGATTTGCATTTTTTTCCCATGCATTTATGATAGAGATTACACACATTGACCAAACTTTGTATATGTCAATTTCTTGATATTCATGTTATCCATGTATGATTTAGTATTCTGTTAAATGTGGAAAGAAAAAGAGAGATACATCATGTCTAATGCATGGCAGAATGCTGGTTTACTCTGTAGATGGTTATTTTGGTGTTTCCTTGCCCTAAGTTTAGGTTTATGAGCAGTGTCCAGTCTCATATTTCATGAACACCTGTCCTCATAGACAGATCCCATTTGTGACACTCTCTCCATCATGTGTGGTTTTGCCATATTTCTGTAGAACTACCAACCCTTAATTCAGGTTGAAGTATCTGCAAGATCACACTGAATTCCAGTGGGCATGCTTATTGCTCAGATTGTGAATTTTAAGCTGATATTTACATTAATTTATTACCCCACCCACTTATTTCTGAATACAAAAATAGAATTGTTTGCAAAATGAAATAAATTGCATATTTACAGTGGAACGGGAGTTTGTACTAATTTTTATTGTTTAATTATGAAAAGGCAGTAGTTGCAATCTTGCCAAGCAGCCAGTTTACGGTTAACTTCGGTTGTTTTCGGTTGTCGTCGCATTAAATTCTGCGTCAAATCATTGAATTTGGCGAAGTTTTTGCTTGTACTCCATTTTTATAGAAAATGCTATAAATATGCAGAATTTTACATTGAATGTCATGTATGCATTATCTATTGAGCCTGTGTTGCCCTTCTTATATTGGAATTGATGTGTAGACAGGGTAATGGAGTACTTTAGCATGAAAATAGCTTGAATTGTTTGCTTGTGCTGCTGCCATATCATTCTGATATTGAAATTTTATCTAAAATATGTTAAGTTCAATAAGTTTTGTTCCACAATATCATTTTTTTGTAATCAAGATGTCTGTTTTTCTTCCCATTTTCAGACACCTTTTCATCTTACCATGTAGTTGTGAAAGTTTCAGACCTTTTTAGATACAATTGGTCAAGTTATCATGAAATTTAGACTGTAGGGTTGTGAATTCTTGCTTTTTTACATGAAATGGCAGCATTTTGACTGAAACCATGTGTCACTAAAACTTATTTTATTTCAGAACTAGTTCAGATATGGGGATGCATTTAGCTTTATTGAACTTGTATTGAGTATTGTTACATAATATGAAAATTTAGAATCTTAAATTTAAAAAAAAAGTCCTCGTCAGGACTCACACCACTATTATCTCCCTTGAGTACTCCGGACCTACAGATGAAGGAGGTAGAAATAAAACTTTAGTTCTCTTTTTCTTCTTTTTTCAGGGCTTTGTACTGCAGTGTTTTGTTTTTTGCTAGCATGAGTTAAATGGTCAGTATTTTAGAAATCACCACTAAAAAATTTGATGCTGATACCAGCTTTCTGGACAATTCTGTGTCATTTCAGAATTGTTGGTTCGAACCGCATCTAGGGCGAATAGTTGACATATCGTTACTCTGGAAATTGATAGGTCTCACAAAAGCATTGAATTTAAAAAAAACCAACCTGGTCAAGGTATACTTTTTTTTCTTTATAATTGCATATCTTGAACCAATGAAGAATTTGAGCCCAGACACATGCTGCAGAATTTAATTTTTAACTCTGTTTTGGACATAAATGTTACAATGGAGCCCTATGGGAAACGTAATAGTGGTGTGAGACGTGTATATTTCTATATCAGATGTGGTCCAATGGCGGATTGCACCAGTAAATGGACCTAACAATGCAGAAAGCACTGTATATTTATATATCAGGTAAGGGCCAATGGCGGATTGCACCAGTAAAAAGACCTTACAATGCAGAAAGCACTGTATCTTTCTATATCAGGTGTGATCCAATGGCGGAATACACAAGTAAATGGACCTAACAATGCAGAAAGCACTGTATATTCCTATATCAGGTGTGGTCCAATGGCAGATTGCACCAGTAAATGGACCTTACAATGCAGAAAGCACTGTATATTTCTATATCAGGTGTGGTCCAATGGCAGATTGCACCAGTAAATTTATTGAACAATGCAGAAAGTACTGTATATTTCTATATCAGGTGTGGTCAAATGGCAGATTGCACCAGTAAATGGACCTTACAATATAGAAAGTACTGTATATTTATATGTCAGGTGAGGGCAAATGGCGGAGTGCACCAGTAAATGGACCTTTCAATGCAGAAAGCACTATATCTTTCTATATCAGGTGTGGTCCAATGGTGGGTTGCACCTGTAAATGGACCCAACAATGTAGAAAGAACTGTAGATTTCTATATCAGGTGAGGGCCAATGTCGGATTGATTGCACCAGTAAATGGACCTAACAATGCAGAAAGTACTGTATATACTTGCAGAAAGCACTGTATATTTATATATCAGGTGTGGTCCAATGGCGGATTGCACCAGTAAATGGACCTAACAATGCAGAAAGCACTGTATATTTATATATCAGGTGTGGTCCAATGGCGGATTGCACCAGTAAATGGACCTAACAATGCAGAAAGCACTGTATATTTATATATCAGGTGTGGTCCAACGGTGGATTGCACCAGTAAATGGACTTAACAATGCAGAAAGCACTGTATCTTTCTATATCAGGTGTGGTCCAATGGCGGATTGCACCAGTAAATGGACCTAACAATGCAGAAAGCACTGTATATTTATATATAAGGTGTGGTCCAATGGCGGATTGCACCAGTAAATGGACCTTACAATGCAGAAAGCACTGTATATTTATATATCAGGTGTGGTCCAATGGCGGATTGCACCAGTAAATGGACCTTACAATGCAGAAAGCACTGTATATTTATATATCAGGTGTGGTCCAATGGCGGATTGCACCAGTAAATGGACCTTACAATGCAGAAAGTACTTATATACTTGCAGAAAGCACTGTATATTTATATATCAGGTGTGGTCCAATGCCGGATTGCACCAGTAAATGGACCTAACAATGCAGAAAGTACTATGTAGTTCTATATCAGGTGAGGGTCAAAGTTGGATTGCACCAGTAAATGGACCTAACAATGCAGAAAATACTGTATATTTATATATAAGGTGTGGTCAAATGGCAGATGGCACCAGTAAATGGACCTTACAATGCAGAAAGCACTGTATATTTATATATCAGGTGTGGTCCAATGCCGGATTGCACCAGTAAATGGACCTTACAATGCAGAAAACACTGTATATTTATATATCAGGTGTGGTCCAATGCCGGATTGCACCAGTAAATGGACCTAACAATGCAAAAAGCACTGTATCTTTCTATATCAGGTGTGGTCAAATGGCGGATTGCACCAGTAAATGGACCTTACAATGCAGAAAGCACAGTATATTTATATATCAGGTGAGGGCCAATGTCGGATTGCACCAATAAATGGACCTTACAATGCTGAAAGTACTGTATATATTTGCAGAAAGCACTGTATATGTATATATAAGGCGTGGTCTAATGCCGGATTGCACCAGTAAATGGACCTAACATTGCAGAAAGCACTGTATATTTATATATCAAGTAAGGGCCAATGGCAGATTGCACCAGTAAATGGACCTAACAATGCAGAAAGCACTGTATCTTTCTATATCAGGTGTGATCCAATGGCAGATTGCACCAGTAAATGGACCTTACAATGCAGAAAGCACTGTATCTTTCTATATCAGGTGTGGTCCAATGGCGGATTGCACCAGTAAATGGACCTAACGATGCAGAAAGCACTGTATATTTCTATATCAGGTGTGGTCCAATGGCAGATTGCACCAGTAAATTTATCTAACAATGCAGAAAGTACTGTATATTTCTATATCAGGTGTGGTCAAATGGCAGATTGCACCAGTAAATGGACCTTACAATGCAGAAAGTACTGTATATTTATATATCAGGTGAGGGCAAATGGCGGATTGCACCAGTAAATGGACCTTTCAATGCAGAAAGCACTGTATATTTATATATCAGGTGTGATCCAATGGCGGATTGCACCAGAAATTTGGACCTTACAATGCAGAAAGCACTGTATATTTATATATCAGGTGTGGTCCAATGGTGGATTGCACCAGTAAATGGACCCAACAATGCAGAAAGCACTATATCTTTCTATATCAGGTGTGGTCCAATGGCGGGTTGCACCAGTGAATGGACCCAACAATGTAGAAAGTACTGTAGATTTATATATCAGGTGAGGACCAATGTCGAATTGCACCAGTAAATGGACCTAACAATGCAGAAAGTACTGTATATACTTGCAGAAAGCACTGTATATTTATATATCAGGTGTGGTCTATTAGCGGATTGCACCAGTAAATGGACCTAACAATGCAGAAAGTACTGTATATACTTGCAGAAAGCACTGTATCTTTCTATATCAGGTGTGGTCCAATAGCGGATTGCACCAGTAAATGGACCTAACAATGCAGAAAGTACTGTGAGGTTCTATATCAGGTGAGGGTCAATGTTGGATTGCATCAGTAAATGGACCGAACAATGCAGAAAGTACTGTATATTTCTATATCAGGTAAGGGCCAATGGAGGATTGCACCAGTAAATGGACCTTACAATGCAAAAAGCACTTTATATTTCTATATCAGGTGTGGTCCAATGGCGGATTGCACCAGTAAATGGACCCAACAATGCAGAAAGCACTGTATATTTCTATATCAGGTGTGGTCAAATGGCAGATTGCACCAGTAAATGGACCTTACAATGCAAAAAGCACTTTATATTTCTATATCAGGTGTGGTCCAATGGCGGATTGCACCAGTAAATGGACCCAACAATGCAGAAAGCACTGTATATTTCTATATCAGGTGTGGTCCAATGGCAGACTGAACCAGTAAATTTATCTAACAATGCAGAAAGTACTGTATATTTCTATATCAGGTGTGGTCCAATGGCGGATTGCACCAGTAAATGGACCTAACAATGCAGAAAGCACTGTATATTTATATATCAGGTAAGTGCCAATTACGGATTGCACCAGTAAATGGACCTTACAATGCAGAAAGCACTGTATCTTTCTATATCAGGTGTGGTCCAATGGCGGATTGCACCAGTAAATGGACCTAACAATGCAGAAAGTACTGCATATACTTGCAGAAAGCACTGTATATTTATATATCAGGTGTGGTCCAATGGCGGATTGCACCAGTAAATGGACCTAACAATGCAGAAAGCACTGTATATTTATATATCAGGTAAGGGCCAATTACGGATTGCACCAGTAAATGGACCTTACAATGCAGAAAGCACTGTATCTTTCTATATCAGGTGTGGTCCAATGGCGGATTGCACCAGTAAATGGACCTAACAATGCAGAAAGTACTGTATATACTTGCAGAAAGCACTGTATATTTATATATCAGGTGTGGTTCAATGGCGGATTGCACCAGTAAATGGACCTAACAATGCAGAAAGCACTGTATATTTATATATCAGGTAAGGGCCAATTACGGATTGCACCAGTAAATGGACCTTACAATGCAGAAAGCACTGTATCTTTCTATATCAGGTGTGGTCCAATGGCGGATTGCACCAGTAAATGGACTTAACAATGCAGAAAGCACTGTATATTTATATATCAGGTGAGGGCCAATGTCGGATTGCACCAGTAAATGGACTTAACAATGCAGAAAGTTCTGTATATTTCTATATCAGGGGTAGTCCAATGACAGATTGCACCAGTAAATGGACCTTACAATGCAGAAAGTACTGTATATACTTGCAGAAAGTACTGTATATTTATATATCAGGTGTGGTCCAATGGCGGATTGCACCAGTAAATGGACCTTACAATGCAGAAAGCACTGTATATTTATATATCAGGTGAGGGCAAATGGCGGATTGCACAAGTAAATGGACCTTTCAATGCAGATAGCACTGTATATTTATATATCAGGTGTGATCCAATGGCGGATTGCACCAGAAATTTGGACCTTACAATGCAGAAAGCACTGTATATTTATATATCAGGTGTGGTCCAATGGTGGATTGCACCAGTAAATGGACCCAACAATGCAGAAAGCACTATATCTTTCTATATCAGGTGTGGTCCAATGGCGGGTTGCACCAGTGAATGGACCCAACAATGTAGAAAGTACTGTAGATTTATATATCAGGTGAGGACCAATGTCGGATTGCACCAGTAAATGGACCTAACAATGCAGAAAGTACTGTATATACTTGCAGAAAGCACTGTATATTTATATATCAGGTGTGGTCTAATAGCGGATTGCACCAGTAAATGGACCTAACAATGCAGAAAGTACTGTATATACTTGCAGAAAGCACTGTATCTTTCTATATCAGGTGTGGTCCAATAGCGGATTGCACCAGTAAATGGACCTAACAATGCAGAAAGTACTGTGAGGTTCTATATCAGGTGAGGGTCAATGTTGGATTGCACCAGTAAATGGACCGAACAATGCAGAAAGTACTGTATATTTCTATATCAGGTAAGGGCCAATGGAGGATTGCACCAGTAAATGGACCTTACAATGCAAAAAGCACTTTATATTTCTATATCAGGTGTGGTCCAATGGCGGATTGCACCAGTAAATGGACCCAACAATGCAGAAAGCACTGTATATTTCTATATCAGGTGTGGTCCAATGGCAGATTGCACCAATAAATTTATCTAACAATGCAGAAAGTACTGTATATTTCTATATCAGGTGTGGTCAAATGGCAGATTGCACCAGTAAATGGACCTTACAATGCAAAAAGCACTTTATATTTCTATATCAGGTGTGGTCCAATGGCGGATTGCACTAGTAAATGGACCCAACAATGCAGAAAGCACTGTATATTTCTATATCAGGTGTGGTCCAATGGCAGATTGAACCAGTAAATTTATCTAACAATGCAGAAAGTACTGTATATTTCTATATCAGGTGTGGTCCAATGGCGGATTGCACCAGTAAATGGACCTAACAATGCAGAAAGCACTGTATATTTATATATCAGGTAAGGGCCAATTACGGATTGCACCAGTAAATGGACCTTACAATGCAGAAAGCACTGTATCTTTCTATATCAGGTGTGGTCCAACGGCGGATTGCACCAGTAAATGGACCTAACAATGCAGAAAGTACTGTATATACTTGCAGAAAGCACTGTATATTTATATATCAGGTGTGGTCCAATGGCGGATTGCACCAGTAAATGGACCTAACAATGCAGAAAGCACTGTATATTTATATATCAGGTAAGGGCCAATTACGGATTGCACCAGTAAATGGACCTTACAATGCAGAAAGCACTGTATCTTTCTATATCAGGTGTGGTCCAATGGCGGATTGCACCAGTAAATGGACCTAATAATGCAGAAAGCACTGTATATTTATATATCAGGTGTGGTCCAATGGCGGATTGCACCAGTAAATGGACCTAACAATGCAGAAAGCACTGTATATTTATATATCAGGTAAGGGCCAATTACGGATTGCACCAGTAAATGGACCTTACAATGCAGAAAGCACTGTATCTTTCTATATCAGGTGTGGTCCAATGGCGGATTGCACCAGTAAATGGACCTAACAATGCAGAAAGTACTGTATATACTTGCAGAAAGCACTGTATATTTATATATCAGGTGTGGTCCAATGGCGGATTGCACCAGTAAATGGACCTAACAATGCAGAAAGCACTGTATATTTATATATCAGGTAAGGGCCAATTACGGATTGCACCAGTAAATGGACCTTACAATGCAGAAAGCACTGTATCTTTCTATATCAGGTGTGGTCCAATGGCGGATTGCACCAGTAAATGGACTTAACAATGCAGAAAGCACTGTATATTTATATATCAGGTGAGGGCCAATGTCGGATTGCACCAGTAAATGGACTTAACAATGCAGAAAGTACTGTATATTTCTATATCAGGGGTAGTCCAATGACAGATTGCACCAGTAAATGGACCTTACAATGCAGAAAGTACTGTATATACTTGCAGAAAGTACTGTATATTTATATATCAGGTGTGGTCCAATGGCAGATTGCACCAGTAAATGGACCTTACAATGCAGAAAGCACTGTATATTTATATATCAGGTGAGGGCCAATGTCGGATTGCACCAATAAATGGACCTTACAATGCAGAAAGCACTGTATCTTTATATATCAGGTGAGGGCCAATGTCGGATTGCACCAGTAAATGGACTTAACAATGCAGAAAGTACTGTATATTTCTATATCAGGGGTAGTCCAATGACAGATTGCACCAGTAAATGGACCTTACAATGCAGAAAGTACTGTATATACTTGCAGAAAGCACTGTATATTTATATATCAGGTGTGGTCCAATGGCGGATTGCACTAGTAAATGGACCTAACAATGCAGAAAGCACTGTATATTTATATATCAGTGTACAATGTGCAGCCGACATGTTTTAATGTCCCATGACAACTATTAGGAGGAAATCATGTTTGAAGCACGACATAAATAACATAAAAAATACAATTGTTTCAACTCTTATTTATTTCAGTTGCATTAGTACTCATTAACAATACAGCAATATATATGTTTTCATGATTTATGCAAAGTTCGCAGTCAACATTGAAGGAAATATGAAGCAAGTAAAGCTGCTTATTGTATACTTTCACATTATCCCTTTAGTGTTTTATATGATATAAAACTGCTTAATCTTATGTTCGAATGTGAAATTAACTGTAATGATATAATAAAATATTCTTACTGCTTGGACAACTGTATGGATGACAAGTTTGGATTTTATAATAAACAACAAAACAACTTTTTACAAAAGATATTTGGCAAGGTGTAAACTTGAACATATATTTATATACAAACGTTGTGGCCAAGTTTTAGAGGTACAAGAGTGGGACTCGCGCACGACAACTCGTCATGTCATGTTGATCATTTGTAGCAATATTAATAAAATCTAATTTTGCATGACAAATTTACATACCGGACATGAATGAATATGCAGAATTAATCTAGATCTTTGATAACTGCAGAACTGTAGAATTCCTTTTAATATATAATTGTATAACTCAATTTGTCTCTTCCTACTACATGCAAGAGCCACAGTGATCCTATGCTTGCTGTCCCTCATATGGCTCCCTGGAACCATACAGAGGTTGGTAATTTAACCTCCATAATGAACATGACAAACATGATAAATTGAACAAGACATTCATTCGCAGGATTCCTTCTCTGCATAGATCAAAAGTGATTCTATTCTTAGAATCACATGGTACATATTAATGAGATACTTTATCTACTATTCTTCTATTAAATAATTCTTTTGTCTATTTGTTAATGAGATAGTGACTGAATTGATAATAAAATTAGAGTGGTAAACTTACAACAGATCCCCATTTTAAAAGTAGACTCGTTTTAGTACTGCTTAACCTTCACATCGTCATTCAGACAACTTCTAAGAAAAAAATAAATATTTTATTGCATGTACACCTATAAAACAGATCAAACTATAATCAAAATGAGATCAAGTTACCGGACTCAATTAAAACATCACAAAATATGTTCATTTTACGCGAAAATCCAGCCTAGGCATCTAGCCCAAGTTAGCATATTTCCTCTCTAGTAGAACTTCGCGTTAACATGTTTTTTTTTTCTTCCAAAATTGATTTCTGACAATGTCAATGATTCGTCAGCTTCCTGGTATAAGGTTTTGTGTTTTTGTATAAATAAATACAATAATCCTTCTTTTGTTAGATGGTCAAAAATATAATGCACCACAACGCTGAAAGAAAGAGAGAGAATAACATACAATTTAAAAAAAAGAAGAAGCATTTCTTCAATAGGTAATTCATAATGGCTTACTTCCAGTATTGTTTCCCAGTATTTATTGTATTAAACACATCAAACGTGTTAATGAAATAAATTGAAAAGAGCCATGCGAGTATGGACTGCACTCAACTATATTTATCATCGTACATCAGTGTCAGTTTCATATAAAAAGCAATGAAAGTATATGAAATGATTATAATGAAATGGTATAATACTTTATTTTATTTAAAGAACAAACATTTCAAACTCCTTTATACTTGAAACATTATTTTTAACAGTCTATTTGCATAATAACACTGCAAACAAGCACATATCTGTGCACCAGGCATAAACAAAACATATTTATTGTCTGGAATATGTTGAACTGAACCAATCATGTGCTGTATGTGTTGTACAAAATATTGTATTAAAATATGTAATGTGTGTATTAAACAAAGATTGTCATGTGTGATACATACCTTGAAGAGTTTTCGAAACATTTTTTAAGTGTGCATGTTGGGGGTAGATTCTTTATTGTGGTTACAATGCCTCCAAAGTAGGGTCGGCTATGTGAGAAAATGAAAGAATGTACATAATATCTTGAGGAATGTGCATGTCTTAGATAAAAACAGATATTAAGCTTGATATTTAAATGATACGTTTAAATATATTATGGCTCCATGTATTTTTTTGGTTAAACTCTGATAATCATATATTAATATATAACCAAGTTGTGTTTGCTAATAATTAAATAAATTTTAGTCACCAATCATTCATATTTTCTTTGCTTTCCAATTTTAAGTGTAACTAGAAATATCACTTATGTTGACACAGTTATTGCACCCTTTGTTGCTTGCTTTGACACAGTGAACCCATTAGAATGACCAATCACTTTTGTGAAGTGTCATTGAATTCCAGCCAATGATTGCCGAGAAAAAGCGACCACAAAAAATAATGTCTGAAAAATTCAAAGGGCCATAACTCATTGAAAAATTATTCTCACGCAACATGCGGACAATATGCACAACTAGGCTTGGTACTTAGGACAAGGACACCACTCACTGAAATTGTCTAAACAGAAAGTACACTCAACAGAAACGCATGCATTCATTTTCTTCATATAATTACTGATTTTATTTTTTGAATATATAGAAACGAAATAAATTTAATTTTTAAGTATGTCTTGAACCTGTTGAATACACAGGGATATTAGTAATTATAGAGTTTGTCTAGCATGTGGATGCTTGCTAGTTCAATCCCTACTATGAACAATGACCTTCCTTCCAATTTGTAAATCCTTTACTGAACAAAATGCTGTACGACATGCCATTTTTACAGAAGCAATATAACTGCATATTCATTTAAAACTTAAAGGAATAAGTGTAGTGAAGAGATCATGAATAATATTGACAAACTCTTTAATCATGAGACCACCATTAATACTGCTTACTTTTTCACCAAACTCGCCATACACATACCCTACTTTCTTTTTTTTCTTCTCTAGATACCAGCAGAGGTCTCCTCAAAAAATTGTGGTGCCGCTGATGTTCAGGTTGTGAACTGAAATAATGAAAAGCTTTTCATTCATGGGTCCTTATCATCAAGAATTTTCAATATATTATCATAGGATGGTTACTTATAAAATGTTTGCACACATGGTTCCATCATGATTAGATGAATGCAACGCAGACGATAAATTTTAGAATCTACCCAAATGCGCAAAGACGGACAAATAACTAAATAAAATTAAGGTACATATTAAACATATTAAATTACGATTCAAATCAAATAAATATAGAATTTGTAATTGGTAATTAATATATTAAATGCTCTATTTCAGAAAAGTCTTACTATCAATCCAGGGGTCTCGAGTTCGAATCCCTACCCGGCAGCAGTCTCCATGATGATTGATATATGACATTATGTCTCATTATCATTCGTCTCTCACCGCTGATTGAAGTGGGGAGTTTTCAGTTTCTTGCGGAGATTGGGTGTGCTCAAGTACAGGTTAACCTTTCAGGATCCCAGGAAACAGTGGCTAGGTTAACTGATCGTCTGTTAGCCCTTGATGGCATAAAATGACCCTTAAGTGAAGCGCGTGGTCCAGTGGTAGAGCACCGAACCCATGATCGGAGGGTCGTGGGTTCCATCCTCCGCCACGGCTATGTGTGGTGTCCTTGAGCAAGACTCTTTTCCACATATGCTAAGTACTGGTTCTAACCAGGAAGACTTTGATTTGCCTAAGTTGTAATAACTTGTTTCACAATCGAAGTTAAATAAATAAGTTCAAACTAAAAATGACCCTAAATATTCAATCAATCTATTTCAGAAATCTTTGCATTCTGTCATGTTAGCTCAAGTTACATAGAGTTACTAGTTACTATGGTTTCCAACTGGTACAAACGTGAAGGTCTGACAGAACGACCTTTTACCAGTTCTTTTTTTTTTAAATATATTCACGAGAGGTAGACTTACATAATGAAAATATGTCCTCATATTAAGGAGAATTAACACATTCATATCAAGTATACATATAAATCGATATGTATATGTTTGTTGTTGTTAAACATGCATGATAAGAAATATTCAATTGCACATACGATATGTACAAGAACCATAAAAAAGGCCAGGGCCTAGTCACTTTATGAGAGATATAGTCTGAACAAGTAAACACATTTCTACCATTTGATCCAAAGTTTTTTGTGGCTTTACACGCTGAAAATTTTGTTTTTACTTCAAATTCTCTCAGTGCTTTGTAATTACCGAATTGCAGGAGGGGCATCATGCTACCATGATTAGCGCATTTCCCGCGAAATTAAGGCATAGTGCCACCATTGCAAAAAGGAAGTGCTTCCGTGGGGTAGTCGCATAATGGCGGTTGTAAATAATCCTCAATTCTTCTTCTTTAAAAATGCATTTTCCTATTTTTAATGCTCATTTTTTTATTTGAATGGCATTATTGATGTATTTTGAACATTTTGATAGCATTGTCATGTTTGAATTGTGAATTTAGAAAAAAAAAAATGATGCTTGGAAATTGGGGTATGAATTCATGATTTCGGAAGTCTACTTTCACTTTGTCACCAGTGTACACACTGAGCAGAAAAAAAATCTCTTATATGACACATGACCCCTACTTTTCTCATCATATTTTGATAGTGCAGAGGTTGACAAACAGTAAAATGTAGGTTTCACTTCTTTCATTTGGGACCCTCTATGAATGACAAGCCTTCAAACTTTTATTATTTACTATAGAATGAAGAACAAAAATCAATGGTGGGGTTACACCTATAAGAGAGACTTGAGTGAAATGGGGGTGATTTTCCAAAATGTTAATTGTAGGTAAAATAACCTCTTTTCTACACTCTCATAGTATTAAATGACAAATTGGAGACATTTGCTTCATAAAAAAACTCATTTTGGCAAGTGTATGCCTCAAATAAAGCATATATGTGCATATTTACATTGAAATTTCATGAAAAATCACAAAATTTTGAAGATTTTTTATTTTGGATGATTTAAATGTGCAATTTTTAGCATGTACATTGTATTGAATAATGTATCTTGGTAAGATAATGTCTTCAGTGTATCATGAGACTGGTTTGGTGTAAAAAATTTAATGGAATTAGGTAAAAAAAAAAATTTATGGGTAAAATTAGTCGAACACATCAAAATTGCATGTCGGTCAACATCTCGCGCCTGTATATAATGATCATGTAAAAAGTGGTATTTTGACAAAAGTTTCAGTATTTAATGCCTGCAACTTGGCAGTATTACTTCAAATTGGTAGTACTTAGCAAAAATGAGGTAATTATGAAATTAAAAAAAAAAGAGTTTCCTTATAGGCATAGTGCCACCATTGCAAAAAGGAAGTGCTTCCGTGGGGTGTCGCATAATGGCGGTTGTAAATAATCCTCAATTCTTCTTCTTTAAAAATGCATTTTCCTATTTTTAATGCTCATTATTTTATTTGAATGGCATTATTGATGTATTTTGAACATTTTGATAGCATTGTCATGTTTGAATTGTGAATTTAGAAAAAAAAAATGATGCTTGGAAATTGGGGTATGAATTCATGATTTCGGAAGTCTACTTTCACTTTGTCACCAGTGTACACACTGAGCAGAAAAAAAATCTCTTATATGACACATGACCCCTACTTTTCTCATCATATTTTGATAGTGCAGAGGTTGACAAACAGTAAAATGTAGGTTTCACTTCTTTCATTTGGGACCCTCTATGAATGACAAGCCTTCAAACTTTTATTATTTACTATAGAATAAAGAACAAAAATCAATGGTGGGGTTACACCTTAAAGCTTCCCCCAACTTCCCTCTTACAATAATCTTCGTAAATCAAATGCTTCGAAAATGTGTGCAAGCGCCTGGATAAACACGGCAAAAATCAGTGACGTAGAATGGTACCTTTCGGGGATTGCAGCCTTTGGCCCGATCACGGATTGAATCTAGGCTTTCCCGAAAAAAAGTGTCAGATAATAATTGGATTTTTAAAGTTTATATCAGTATTGTTTGCAAGCATTGATGGTAAAGTGACGTTCGTAACTATTGAAACTGAAATATACAACGCATGAATGATGACAACGGGTTCTCGGCTGTTATTTTCTTGTTTAAGTCGAAGAATCATTTGACATGCCATGATTGTTATTGTTGCGAAAAGTAGCTAATTATTGAAGATTTAATCTATGTGAGATGATTGTACAGAACGTAACAGCTACATATTAAATGCAGCATATTAACATTTGATGACACTGTAACTTATTAATAGTATGAGTTACAGCATAATCATGTTTGCTATCAGTGTTGGTAAGAGTGACATTCGTAACTATCTAAATGTATCTAAGCAATAATGACCTGTTCATACTTAAACATTTATGATAACTGTTGTAACAATAACAGTTTTTATGCTTATTGTATTTAATCACATTAATGTGTACAGGTACATTACTGTCCATGTGACAGCCTATTTCTTAACGTCCCCTTTGTTCTGTCACCAGAAACACAAATTTGGCTATTGTTTTTGTTTTGTATTCATCAATTTTCAAATTTTTGTCATCGATGACCCGTGGCAATGATATCTAGGTAAGTTATTTACTCTTAGTTCACGATAAAATGGACATACTATTGTAACTTATACAAAATGGTATCTGTTTCAACGGAGTTTGTATCTGAGACTTTCAATGTTTGTGTTCAGCATCATCAATGAAACACACAGACAAGAATCATAGTTATGGCCCTTTTTGGATTTAGACACCCAGGTTTAACTTTTGCATTTAGTTGTGTTTAAGTTTAAGATATCTATGCAACCACTCATTGGATGTGAATGGAACTTTGCATGTGTGTTCATCATCATAAATGGAGCTAACAAAGACAAGAACCATAACTCTGGATTGCATTTTCGCATAGTTATGGCCCTTTTTGAACTAAGACACTCAGGTTAAACTTTTGTGTGTAGTTGCATTTAATCTTAACATATCTATGTAACCACCCATTGGATCCATGTGAATGAAACTTTGCATGTGTGTTCACCATCATTGATGGAACACACAGAGACAAAACCCACAACTCTGGATTGCATTTTTACATAGTTATGGCCCTTTTTGGACTTAATGTTTCAGGTTAAAGTTTTTTTATCAGGTCAGATATCTAAGCAATCACTCATTGGATATGAATGAAACTTCACATGTTTGTTCACAATCATTGATGAAACACACAGAGACAAGAACCATAACTTGGGGTTGCATTTGGCAAAGTTATGGCCCTTTTTTGGACTTAATTTTTCAGGGTAAAGTTTTTTATCAGTTCAAATTTCTATGCAACCACTCATCAGATATGAATGAAAAAATTACATGTTCACCATCATTGATGGAACACACACAGACAATTACCATAACTCGAAGTTGCATTTTGGCAGAGTTATGGCCCTTTTTGGACTTAATTTTTCAGGGTAAATGTTTTTATCAGGTCAAATTTCTATGCAACCATTCATTGGATATGAATGAAACTTCACATGTGTGCTCACCATCATCAATGGAACAAACACAGACAAGAACCACAATTCGGGGTTGCATGTTGGCAAAGTAATGACTCTTTTGGATTTAAGTTTTCGTCTGTAGACACCTAGTTTAAACTTTTGTGTTTAAGTTTTGGTGTTTGCCTCCAATCTCAATCTTTGCATGGGTGGTGAGTTTTATCCCATCGGCGAGCTTTGTTGTCATTTAACAACCTTTGTTCATATTTCCACTGCTAGTAATAATTTTCTAGATAAAGCAAATACTAATCATGATATTTATTGTTTGATTTTTCAACTACATCATCACAAAGATTAAATGTTTCAATTGTTGTCTAACTGTGGCCCCAAAGTTGACAACAGTTTCTCTTCTTATTTCAGGCTGTGAGAGAGGCTTTTCTTAGTCAGGTTCTCTGCCCTAACCTGATAAATTGAGCTCATTTACCAATAATGGTGTCCTCTAGCAAAAGAAAACAAGATGGCTGATGATAGATGAAAACAGTAAAGGTAAAAAGTATTTCTCGATTTGCGTACAAGTGTCAACTTTGCAAGGTTTAACCAGAATGTTTACATGTTGAGAATTTGAAAAATTCAATCACATCATCGGAACACTCAATCATTATTCTGCTTCCATTGTATTTGTTTACACCCCAGTACGATAAAAATGTTTCATTTTAAATGTTTGTTATAAAGTTGTGAAGATTGCCTCTTTTGTTAACTAATTTTAATTGTAGTGTATTATTGAGGGCATTAACAAATAAACAAAATAATCCAATCGTAAAGGGTTTTTCAGCATCTAATTTTAACAAATATAGGATAAAATCACCACTTGAAGCGGTTTATTTGTTAAAAAATGTAGAATTTGTTTGAAGCAAAAAGTACGAAAAATACCCTATGAGATTGCTCACCTTTGAGAAACCCGGTCTAAAAGTCGGCGCCTTCAAAAGTCGGATACTAAAAGTCGGCGCATATGTTACTACAGTCCTGTTTATTACGGATGTTTTAAAACTAAATTATTAGTGTCTACTTTTATGAAATTTATATTTATATGGAAATACACAGATACCTAATGAAAATATTCTTCGTTACGGAATCAAACATTAAAAATACAAACGTATCAATTGTATTAACTTTGAAATATGACAAGCTGTCCATAAAAAAAATCATTTTCTATATATCCGTGTGTCAATTTTATACATCGTGATGGATGGAGTATCGCAATTGATACACGGGGGTATCCGATGATGTATTAATGAACATCAAACTTAACACATGCTGGCATACTCATTTCTTTTACATGTGTTTCTAAGAGAAACACTGAAATATATCTATGTTTTTTATTTGAATTAGCTATGATTTTCTAACAAAAATTGCTTCATAAATCATTAATGGCCACTACCAGTATTTCCCCATGGCGAGCGTATTACTATCAATCCTTGGTTCGTAAGTTTGAATCCCATCCAGCCAAAGTCTTCGTGATGATTGATATATGACATTAGTTGTGTCCCTATTGTTGGAGACTATCGATAATTGGTAGGGTTCAGTTGAAGTCGACGACAATAGGTTGTGTTCGCTTACAATCAATTGTCGCCATGTTATAACCATTTCAGTTATTTTCTTGCATCCCCCTTATTTCCAAAAAAGGGAGGTCACTCTTATTGACATGTGTTAAAAAAAGCGACTTGATATGGGTGAAGAAAATCACGATAATTTATTCTCTTATCCGAGGGGGGGGGTAAAGCGAAGTCTCAAGTGTGGAAATACTTTCTATTCAAAAAAATAAAGGATGGAGCTCCATCGAAAATTACGCTGAATATGATGATTCTTGCTGTACCAGCAAGTTTTGTACCATCAGATTGGCAGGTAACATACTTTACATAGTGAACAAAAAAAGGTCTAGAATTAGTGCTGACCTTGTAGACATGATGATTTTCTGAACATGAACAGTAAAAGATATTGGTAAAGATTAGCTAGTAAAGTTACACAATATTTCCAGTTTTTGGGGAAAAGTTACATTTTGTTGAATTATTACCAGTAGTTACCAACAGCTTTGGACATAATTGTTGAATAAAGTTACCTACTAAGTTACTAGTATATTATATTACCAGTTAGTTGCCATATGCATTGATTTACTTTCAGTTCACTGACACTTTAAGATCATGTAATCTCTTGTGGTCATTTTTTGTCTGTCAAGTCTGGCCTAGGATGTTATTCTGTTTTAAAGTTAGTTGCTTCTGGAGAATGAAATATCTAATAATCTCAGGCTCATTTAAATATATGTATATGTATACAATTGTATATGACTATATGGCAGTATATATGCTAGTAATGTATATCAGCATCTTGGCATCATTATATTTCATTTTTTATGAAAGCACAACTAAAATAACTTGATAACTAAAATGCTTTTTTATTTAACAATATTTTATTGACAATTTAAATCATGTAAACTATTTATACAGTACAAAGTAGCATATTAATGATAATTTGTTAAGATTCCGTGTTCCTAATGCCAAATTCAGGGTCGTCTCTCACAGAAACCCATAATGAACCAAACCGATGGTAACCGATTACGGATTGTAAAAATGTTATCTAATTCTCAACACTATATGACTTTATGTCTCATTGTCAAGTCTCTAACCGCTGATTCAAGTGGTAGTTATCCGTTACTTGCTGAGGTTGTTTTTAATGTCACTGTAAATGATACCCAGTGGGTGGAGGGGTGGGGGAGGGGGGAGGGCAGGGATTAAACAAGAGAAAGTTGTTATTAATGTCACTGTTAATGATACCCAGTGGGTGGAGGGGGGGGGGGGGGGGGGGGGGCAGGAATTAAACAAGAGAAAGTTGTTTTTAATGTCACTGTAAATGATACCCAGTGGGTGGAGGGGTGGGGGGGGGGGGGGGCAGGAATTAAACAAGAGAAAGTTGTTATTAATGTCACTGTAAATGATACCCAGTGGGGGGGGGGGGGGGGGTGGAGGGGGGAGGGCAGGGATTAAACAAGAGAAAATATTTATTAATGTCCCCAGTGGGGGTTGTTTATTTGAGAGGTCATCAAGTCTAGCTAGGTGCGAATGGCCTACATTAACAGTAACATTAATAACTATTTCATCTTGTTTGTGCTAATTATTAGCTTGATTGCAAAGAAAAATAAGAGCTTATTTGACTGGCTTTTGAGTCCACTTCAAGAGTGAAACCATACTTGGTGCTGTTTATTTGAGAGGCCATCAAGTATAGCTAGGTGTAAATGGCCTACTTTCTGTCCACTGCACTGCTCCCCCATTATTTTGATTGTATGGACCTTATATTCATTTGAAATAGAAACAGTGACACCTTAGTTTTATTTTAAATAGCATACGATCAAATGTAGAGATGTGAATAAGTGAAGTTGACAGGTCATTGTGATATGATCAAGGACATTGAACAAAGTATAGAGAGTTCAAGAATTTTAGTTATTAAATAAGATGCTATACGACTTATAAACACAGTATCATTTTTTTCCTTGTACTTTCAGCAATGCATTCATGTGCAAAGACAAAACCTGCTTGCACTGAAAGCAAAGAGAAAATTGCATCTTTTATCATTCACAGTTAGGCTAAATCTACTCCAGTAAAATAAAAGAATGCGAGAGTTCACTTCTCCTACAGTTATTGGTCTAGTGAGTATATAATAAACTTTATTTGATGAAAAAAACTTGAATTTGAATTTATTATCAATTCATTTTCACGTTCTTGTGTGATGGATATGAAATTATCCATGAATGACTTAAATACATTTGTATATTACAAAATAGTTGAAGACAATATTTTTTTATATTATTATATATATGAATAGCGCCATATTTTTGTAATAGTTGACGTATCTTACTAAAGTTTTCAATATATGTCCCATATACATTTATTTCAAATACAATAACACTGTTGTGCATTGCATAATTGATATAAATAAGTTATGGCAAAAGTCTACATACTTTTTGATCCCACCTCATATAAAAATAAATACCCAGTAGGGTGTAAATCTAAACACAGATAAATATACATGTGGGAGCATGTGTACCATGTTTCTACCTGAACGTCAGTATCTATGTGTATGACCAGATTCTACACTTGAATGTGATTTCTTTAACAAATTAGTTGTAGGCTAATTAATATTCAGACATGAGGTGAAACTTGTATTGTCAATTGGTTACACTTTTCCTTCTTGGAAAGAGATGCCAAGAATGAAAACTTTACTGTAACAATTTAGGCTTTAAATTTTTCTTATAGATGTCTTCTAGATCTTTGCTACAACTGTTGTTGTTGCATAGTGTTTAGCATCTTTTTCAACAATTTTGCTGTCATGTCATGGCAGTGTCTACTTGAGACAGTATTCCAAGTGCTGCTACACTGGAGTATTATGCCGCAGACACATGGTATGATACCACACTCAGTCACATTATAACGACACCAGCCATAGAATTATCCTCTAAATACTGATCATAAAGCAAGGAAGTTTCTTGTACCATTTTTCAAGTATGTGATATGACCAGACTGGGGATTGAACCCAAACACAATACTTCCGCATACAAGATGGACGCTCTACCACTAGACCACCGCTGCAGTGCTACAGATGCAGTTGTATGGTAACAGCGTTTTTATTTAAGTTGAAACATTCATTTTTGTAAGTAAGTCAAGCAATGGATTATTGTTATCTAATTGTAATTAAGTCTCTTTTCATTTTGATCACTTACACTG
This sequence comes from Panopea generosa, assembly GCA_029582155.1. Classification (NCBI taxonomy): domain Eukaryota; kingdom Metazoa; phylum Mollusca; class Bivalvia; order Adapedonta; family Hiatellidae; genus Panopea; species Panopea generosa. The sequence goes on from CM055894.1 coordinate 5,182,333, forward strand.
CTGACCCTATTTATTACACTGTTCAAAACTTCTTAAATAAGGTTTTATTCCATTCACAGCAAGTTAATCTGCATGACACATTGGTGAGATTCTTTGAGTTCTTCATTAGTGGAGTAAATACAATTACATTTGCTGTACAACATTGAAATGAAGGAAAGAGGATGTTGTAACAGAAGTAGCGCCTTAAGCAAGAAGGGTTATACGGACCTGAATGCATTTGATTGGTGCAACATTTTAAATGAACTCAACAATAAGCAAAGCTTTTTGTCAGAAGTTCTTTTAGCTGTTACTCTTCCCATTGGAAAAATTGGACAGCTGAAAGCAACAGTAGATTTGGTGCAGTTGATAAGGCATCATGATGAAGGTCAGATTTCACGAGCTGTCTTTTGTTCAGTACGTTGTTACAGTAGCACTGGCACATGAACAGACAAACCAAAAGCAGTGTGTGACTTTAACAGTGGCCCGGGGCTATGATAAATTGTTTCGGGCTATCATAAATTTGAAGTTCATGGACCGTCGGGCCATGACAATATTTTTGCGATTTGAAAACAACATACGCTGCAACAATAGCGCTGATATATACCCGGTTTTAGGTTGTTGGTATATAAAGGTGAAATATGCAAATCGGGAAGCTTTTCAAAAAAATGATGTTATTTTACTGTTATAAATGTACAGTTATTTTACTGTTATAAATGTACAGACGATAATCTGGACTTAGACCAAAATGGTAGTACACGAAAGTAGTTCCATAGAAAATTGACAGTGGTCGTTCAAGATGGTATGAGTGTGAAAATGCACTTGACAGGTGCTATTGCAATGTGAACTTGTGAAGGGAATGTATTTTTCCAGAGACTGGTGCAAAATTGAGTGGACTGGTAGCTATAACACACAGATGGGACTATTTCTTAGATGGTAAGAATTTTGCATAATTTGGCTGATTTGACCTCTGTATGTGAAATAGGGACACCTACTTTCGCTTTGAGCAAAATTGTGAAATTGGAAGCAGTTAATGCCCATGATTTTAACTGTTTTTTTTTTGTGTTCTGCTTGAATTTAATATGAATTCTGGAAATTCTCATGGAGTTTGGAGTACAACTGTAAGTGTGACAGTCTATTATGCTCATACTACGGTCTATGTGAAATTAATGGTGGGCCAGCTTCAGTCTATCTGAGAAACTTTTACAACGTCCGCCATTTTGTTTTATAAGGTATCGAGACGCGCATGCGTGACTTTCTTATATCAGTTTAAACATCGGCCGGTCCATGTTTACGATGCCCTTTCCGGTCTTCGGGGCAACATTTAAACGGTTATGGAAAAATAAATTGACATTTAGAAAATTATACTGGTTCATTTTGAAAGAAACAAATTATGCTAAAAAAAAATAAATTAGCATTATTTGAGAAAAATGTCTTAAGTGTCCATTAAAATGTTTTAATTTTTTTTTTAATTTTTAGGTTAGGCAATTAAAAATCAATTGCTAGATTCTCGTCCAAATTGTTCTTAAAAATGGGGAGGATGGGAGGATTTTTATTTTTTATTTTATTTCTTAAATTTTTTCCTATTTTTTTTTTAAAAAAAAATTATGAAAATAAAGTGTCAGTGCAGCAGGAAAATGAGGGGGGCAGGCGGGTGGGGATGATAATCCAGCAATTAATTTATTATGGCCTAACAGAAATGCTTCTAAGAACAAAAAACATAGCTTTGTTTTACAAGGAGTATAATGCTAAACATGTAGCTCGATAAGTATTAAAATTAATAATTTTAGTGTTTTTCATTGAAAATAGGTAGGGCCATGATAATTCTGCTTGGGCCATGACATTTGGAAAGTTCATGGCCCTGTGGCCACGATATAAAAAAGTGGATGCCGCACACTGCAAAAGGTATTTTGTTATATTATTTTTTAGTTAAGTTTAACATTATTCCAGGGTATTCATTTTATCAATAAAAACTGAGTCAGGGACCTTTTGGACAAAAGTCTAACCACTGCTGTAATTAAAGAAAAAATATATTGTATATTCTGTACAAAATAAAATTACTAAATAAATTCAGATGACAAATCAGTGTCGCAAAATATACATTTCAGAGTTGAAACAAAATCTCAGGTGTCCAATGAAAACACTGATTACTTTGTTGACCACTGTTACATTGTTTAAAATGTGTTAAAGGATACACTGGTAATTATTTTATGATCTTTTAAAAATAAGCAATCACTGGCTTTCATGTTGGTTTTTTCTGTTTATAACTGTTGAATAAAATATTGGACAATAGTCTTTACTGTGATTAGTAAAAAAGACGTTCACTTTACATTACTGTTTGATCGCCAGTTACAATGCATGCATGGATTTTTTAAAACTTAATAGGGTCCTCCGTGGCCGGGTGATCTAAGACGCCGCTAAGGTCCTAAGTTCGAGTTCCTCTCGCTCCAAAAACTTTATGTCAAAAATTGTTGTTGTTGTATGGTGTTTAGCATTGCTTTCAAATATTTTTCAGGTTTTTTTTTCAAATTAAAGAATAAAACTTAAGATTGAAAGCCTTGTTTTAATATTTAAAACAAAAAAGATTTGGTCCAGTAAAGTGTATTTAACTATAAACCAGTCATCATAGGCAATCGGAACATAGCTCTGCCATTTCCGTAAACGTTCGAAACAACCTTGGACAATGGTGTAGTACTTTTCTGAAAACGAGTGATCTTAGTGATTTTACCCGGCGAATTATCTTATAAACCGGTAAATAACAGTAAAAAGGCATATCTACGCAAACATCAATATAATATAGTATTAAGTTTGTATCTTATTACGATAAATTGAAGGAATCGGAAAAAGAATTACTAAAATAGATAATGCTTATGTTTTTGCTTATAAAACCTTTACTCCGTATGTGCAAACAAAGATGGCAGCGCCCACAGCCCAGCCTCCACAGTCACATTGTAAGATGATTGTGTTCAGTTCTCCAGATATAAATCGTGCTTGACTTTTCTGTTCAAAGATAAACAACCGGAACGATCCATCTACTTCTCACGCCACTATTACATTTCCCATAGGGCTTCATTGTAACATTTATGTCCAAAACAGAGTGAAAAATTAAATTCTGCAGCATGTGTCTGGGCTCAAATTCTTCATTGGTTCAAGATATGCAATTATAAAGAAAAACAAGTATACCTTGACCAGGTTGGTTTTTTTTAAATTCAATGCTTTTGTGAGACCTATCAATTTCCAGAGTAACGATTTGTCAACTATTCGCCCTAGATGCGGTTCGAACCAACAATTCTGAAATGACACAGAATTGGCCAGAAAGCTGGTATCAACATCAAATTTTTTAGTGGTGATTTCTAAAATACTGACCATTTAACTCATGCTAGCAAAAAACAAAACACTGCAGTACAAAGCCCTGAAAAAAGAAGAAAAAGAGAACTAAAGTTTTATTTCTACCTCCTTCATCTGTAGGTCCGGAGTACTCAAGGGAGATAATAGTGGTGTGAGTCCTGAAGAGGACTTTTTTTTTAAATTTAAGATTCTAAATTTTCATATTATGTAACAATACTCAATACAAGTTCAATAAAGCTAAATGCATCCCCATATCTGAACTAGTTCTGAAATAAAATAAGTTTTAGTGACACATGGTTTCAGTCAAAATGCTGCCATTTCATGTAAAAAAGCAAGAATTCACTACCCTACAGTCTAAATTTCATGATAACTTGACCAATTGTATCTAAAAAGGTCTGAAACTTTCACAACTACATGGTAAAATGAAAAGGTGTCTGAAAATGGGAAGAAAAACAGACATCTTGATTACAAAAAAAATGATATTGTGGAACAAAACTTATTAAACTTAACATATTTTAGATAAAATTTCAATATCAGAATGATATGGCAGCAGCACAAGCAAACAATTCAAGCTATTTTCATGCTAAAGTACTCCATTACCCTGTCTACACATCAATTCCAATATAAGAAGGGCAACACAGGCTCAATAGATAATGCATACATGACATTCAATGTAAAATTCTGCATATCTATAGCAATTTCTATAAAAATGGAGTACAAGCAAAAACTTCGCCAAATTCAATGATTCGACGCAGAATTTAATGCGACGACAACCGAAAACAACCGAAGTTAACCGTAAACTGGCCGCTTGGCAAGATTGCAACTACTGCCTTTTCATAATTAAACAATAAAAATTAGTACAAACTCCCAGTCCACTGTAAATATGCAATTTATTTCGTTTTGCAAACAATTCTATTTTTGTATTCAGAAATAAGTGGGTGGGGTAATAAATTAATGTAAATATCAGCTTAAAATTCACAATCTGAGCAATAAGCATGCCCACTGGAATTCAGTGTGATCTTGTAGATACTTCAACCTGAATTAAGGGTTGGTAGTTCTACAGAAATATGGCAAAACCACACATGATGGAGAGAGTGTCACAAATGGGATCTGTCTATGAGGACAGGTGTTCATGAAATATGAGACTGGACACTGCTCATAAACCTAAACTTAGGGCAAGGAAACACCAAAATGACCATCTACAGAGTAAACCAGCATTCTGCCATGCATTAGACATGATGTATCTCTCTTTTTGTTTCCACATTTAACAGAATACTAAATCATACATGGATAACATGAATATCAAGAAATCGACATATACAAAGTTTGGTCAATGTGTGTAATCTCTATCATAAATGCATGGGGAAAAAATGCAAATCTGCACCATCAGTTATATTGAAATGTTTAAAAACTCAGATTGTGTTCAACTATTCATAACATGTCCAAATTATAGTTTAATACCTTCTATTTAAAGAAATCAGCATTCCTCAACACTGCAACATGCAGATCTGCCAGTTTCTGTTAACGTCTCACGCCACTATTACATTTCCCATAGGGCTTCATTGTAACATTTATGTCCAAAACAGAGTGAAAAATTAAATTCTGCAGCATGTGTCTGGGCTCAAATTCTTCATTGGTTCAAGATATGCAATTATAAAGAAAAAAAAGTATACCTTGACCAGGTTGGTTTTTTTTAAATTCAATGCTTTTGTGAGACCTATCAATTTCCAGAGTAACGATTTGTCAACTATTCGCCCTAGATGCGGTTCGAACCAACAATTCTGAAATGACACAGAATTGTCCAGAAAGCTGGTATCAGCATCAAATTTTTTAGTGGTGATTTCTAAAATACTGACCATTTAACTCATGCTAGCAAAAAACAAAACACTGCAGTACAAAGCCCTGAAAAAAGAAGAAAAAGAGAACTAAAGTTTTATTTCTACCTCCTTCATCTGTAGGTCCGGAGTACTCAAGGGAGATAATAGTGGTGTGAGTCCTGAAATCTATGATTGAAATGCTACTGTTGTTTATTTTGTGGTAAGTAACGTAATACATATATTTACAGAAGCCCTAATAGATACATCATAATTATAATGCAGGGTCGGACTGAGAAGTTCTATGTAGCTGATATATCTATCTACTTATACTGCAACAACCTCTTGCAAGGATAACGTACATACTGTATGATCATTTGAACCTGAACAGCTGAAGCTGAAAGGGGTTCAGTACCTAGTAAATATCAGGTGGGGGTCTTTATAAAGATTTTTGTACTGTTTTATTTGGGGGTCAGGGGATGATGGGGTATTTGCTAGTAAGTAATCATTTCACTGAATTGAACTTGAGTTTGCTTCCTGAGTAGAACAAGTACTGAGGATTAATTTTTGAAAGGCATCAGGTCGAGTTGGGGATCAAACCGGCAACCTCTAGCATGAGTGGCCGGCACTATCCATTACACTACCACCTGCTTAAATTGAAACCTACCAGGTTGAAGTTAAAGGTTAAGTCACATACATGTAATATAAAAATTTGTATTGATGTCTGGTCTGTAGTTTTGCCATTATACCCACTGCAACAAAGTTTTCGAGGGGTAATAAACCAGTACTGGTTTCATAATGATTGGGAGTACTGAGTGTTGATTTTTGAAAGGCATTGGGTTGAGTTGGAGATCAAACCTGCAACATCTGGCATGAGCAGCCAACACTGTTGAGGTCACACTAAAAGGTTCAATAGCTTTTCACATAATATAGAAAGTGGTATTGATTTTATGGTTGTATGCAATTTTGCCATTATACCCACTGCAACAAAGATGTAGAGAGGTAAACTGGTACTGGTTTCATAATGACCATCCGCAGATAAAATACTGTCTAGCCTGTACTCCCTTTCTTGATACATGGATCTTATAAATTTTCCATAGTTGTTGCCATTGGATATTAATTAAAAGAGTGTACAAATATTGAATAAAAGTTTGCCAATTCAATGTGGGTTTATTCAAGTCTGCTTATTGACGACAGTTTAAATTTTACAAATTTAATATTTAAAAGCAAACATTTTGAAGCTAGAATTACTCTTAAGACTTAGAAATAAAACAGGATTGTGATCATAATTAATGTACAGTGCTTAAATGTAGCTTCAAAATGCATCCTTATAGTACAATGAAGTACATCTGTCTTTAAGATGGAAGATGTTGGTTCAATTCCAACTGAGGATATCTGTTGGAGGCTTTTAACTAAGCATTGTAAATCATTTTTGAATTTATGAAATTAATGAGGGTAGTGAATAAAGCTTTTATTTTTAAGTAAGTTTTGTGTTTATTTCATGAATGATAGCATAATTTTTAGTTGATCCGGTGATGAAAAACAGGCTAGTCTGAAGCTTGAACTAGACTAGGCAATGTTTTTATGCCCCGCCATTTTCAGTAGGAGGCATATAATATCACGCTGCCCGTATGTACGGAAATATATCTTTAACCAAATTTGGTGTGTGACTTCACTTTCAGGTAATACAGGTCAAGTTCTTATTTCGTTCTGGTCTTATGATTTTTGATGTAGTTATGCCCCTTTTTGGACTTAGATTATTGACAAATGTCAAGAATTGATTTCCGCTCGATATTTCTTGAAGGATTGGATTCATTTGATTCATATTAGGTAGAAAGACGTATGGTGATAAACTACAGCTCAAGTTCAATTTCCGTCTAAACCCCAGCATGTTTAATTAAGTGTTCTGGGCTCTGATTTTGGTGTTCTGGCCTCTGATTGGCTGATAGTTTCCGACCTCTAAAGTCTTTATTTATGGACCGATTTTGACGAAAAATTATAATTGGCTTTATATCAACAAGGCCCAGGTCATGTTCGACAATGGATGGAATTGGCACATATTAAATAGGTGATCTGGACTCTGATTGGCTTACGGTTTCTGACCTCTTGTGATAGTCAAACTTGCTGAAATTTGCGATAGCTGCCATCTACAATGTAGCTACAAAGCAGGGGCAACTGTGTCCCATGGACACATTTCTTGTTCATCTATCAATGAAAACTCAAAACTTTCCATTCTTGTATAATTTACAACAAATTTTCAAACTATTTCAGATGAAAGAATATTTATGATATTAATTTTTTATATTAAAAAATTCAGGAATATACATGTATCTAGCTACCAATTCAATGTCATTGTTTGAATAGCAGCTTTGTCCACAATCATGTTTAATAAGCGCAGCCTTGCATATTTTCATGGCTACCTAGACAACAGTAAATAAAGCATGAAACGTAATGTCCTACAAGCAAAGCAACATCATGGTGCCAGTGAAATGCAAACTGGTACTTTTTAGCACTACCCAACTTCAACTGATTTTCATAAAGAAATGAAGTGCAGTTTCTATATAGTTGATACAGACTGAATGATTGTATGCAATCATTTAAAAAATTTTTTATATAAATCTTCACCTCACTGAATGGAAAGTGTATGGGGTTTTGAAAATTTAAACCATAACAAACATTTAAAACAAAAGTCTACTTCATTGCACAATTAAAAGCCTTTATATGAAAAGTTAATGGAAGTCTATCAGTTTGTCAAAAGTCAGACTTGAACTGACATCTCAAGGTTGTACTTTCTTGTACTACAAAGATTTTCTCCCTGATAGACCTCCTGTGTCAATCTAAATAAAAATGATTACTTCTTTTCTGTATATCAATTTCTATAATAAAAACCATATTTAATATTGATACACAGAAGTTACAGAACAAATGTTTTTAAACCACTCTTTAATTGATATCAACACAAACAAACACTGTCATTTTTTTCTCAAAGATTAAACACTTGTTGAGACTACAGTGTAAGCCTTTAAGATAAATGCATAAAATATACATCAATCTGTATCAGTATGGTTTATTGAGGATGGCTACCATCACAGACCAATTATGGGGTGAATAAATCAGACATATACAATTCTTTGAGTGATCAAAATAAAAAAATAACACACACAACAAGTCCTACTCTGTTTGAAATGAACACAGATATATTATATAAAATGAAAATAAAATGAAAGATGAAAGGATATGTGTACAGAGTTTGGTCAAAATTGTTGTGAGTCCCTTTAATTTGAGGATGAAAGGATATGTGTACAGAATTTGGTAAAAATTGTTTTGAGTCCATTTAATTTGATGATGAAAGGATATGTGTACAGAGTTTGGTAAAAATTGTTTTGAGTCCCTTTAATTGGAGGATGAAAGGATATGTGTACAGAGTTTGGTAAAAATTGTTTTGTGTCCCTTTAATTTGAGGATGAAAGAATATGTGTACAGAGTTTGGTAAAAATTGTTTTGTGTCCCTTTAATTGGAGGATGAAAGGATATGTGTACAGAGTTTGGTAAAAATTGTTTTGAGTTCCTTTAATTTGAAGATGAATGGATATGTGTACAGAGTTTGGTAAAAATTGTTTTGTGTCCCTTTAATTTGAGGATGAAAGGATATGTGTACAGAGTTTGGTAAAATTGTTGTGAGTCCTTTTAATTTGAGGATGAAAGGATATGTGTACAGTTTGGTAAAATTGTTTTGTGTCCCTTTAATTTGAGGATGAAAGGATATGTGTTCAGAGTTTGGTCAAAATTGTTGTGAGTCCTTTAATTTGAGGATGAAAGGATATGTGTACAGAGTTTGGTAAAAATTGTTTTGTGTCCCTTTAATTGGAGAATGAAAGGATATGTGTACAGAGTTTGGTAAAAATTGTTTTGTGTCCCTTTAATTTGAGGATGAAAGGATATGTGTACAGAGTTTGGTAAAAATTGTTGTGAGTCCTTTAATTTGAGGATGAAAGGATATGTGTACAGAGTTTGGTAAAAATTGTTTTGTGTCCCTTTAATTGGAGGATGAAAGGATATGTGTACAGAGTTTGGTAAAAAATTGTTTTGAGTCCCTTTAATTTGAGGATGAATGGATATGTGTACAGAGTTTGGTAAAAATTGTTTTGTGTCCGTTTAATTTGAGGATGAAAGGATATGTGTACAGAGTTTGGTAAAATTGTTGTGAGTCCTTTTAATTTGAGGATGAAAGGATATGTGTACAGTTTGGTAAAATTGTTTTGTGTCCCTTTAATTTGAGGATGAAAGGATATGTGTACAGAGTTTGGTCAAAATTGTTGTGAGTCCTTTAATTTGAGGATGAAAGGATATGTGTACAGAGTTTGGTAAAAATTGTTTTGTGTCCCTTTAATTGGAGAATGAAAGGATATGTGTACAGAGTTTGGTAAAAATTGTTTTGTGTCCCTTTAATTTGAGGATGAAAGGATATGTGTACAGAGTTTGGTAAAAATTGTTGTGAGTCCTTTAATTTGAGGATGAAAGGATATGTGTACAGAGTTTGGTAAAAATTGTTTTGTGTCCCTTTAATTGGAGGATGAAAGGATATGTGTACAGAGTTTGGTAAAAAATTGTTTTGAGTCCCTTTAATTTGAGGATGAAAGGATATGTGTACAGAGTTTGGTAAAAATTGTTTTGTGTCCCTTTAATTTGAGGATGAAAGGATATGTGTACAGATTTTGGTAAAAATTGTTTTGAGTCCCTTTAATTTGAGGATGAAAGGATATGTGTACAGAGTTTGGTAAAAATTGTTTTGTGTCCCTTTAATTTGAGGATGAAAGGATATGTGTTCAGAGTTTGGTAAAAATTGTTTTGAGTCCCTTTAATTTGAGGATGAAAGGATATGTGTACAGAGTTTGGTAAAAATTGACAAATGGTGGATGACAGTGAGGATCTACTAACCATAAAAAGTAGTGTTTGCTGGATATAAATATGGGAACTTTATGCCAGTACAATATGCCATTATTATTACTAAACATATATATACAATCATCATCGGATGCCAACGCATAATCCATTTTGATACTCTCCATTCATCACAGTCCTGTGGGATATAACACTAGCTTTGCGTCATTTCTACCAAGCCACAATGCAACTTTATGATTGGTTCCTTCAAGATTTCATAAAGGAAACATTATCTAATTGCTACACTAGTTTCAAGCAAACAACATTTTGATAAGACAAAAAAATGTTAGGTGTATTTTGTTCTGTTCTGTTCAAATAAAACGATGCAGAGTAAGCGTAATTTCAGACGCGTGATAGATGGCGAGAATCAGAATTGTCACCAGTGGGTATCCGACGATGGTATATAATATGGAATGACAAATCGAGGAGATTATGCTTTGTTGGACCGACTGTTGTTCAAGAGGATATCCTAAAACATTTATATCTCAAGAGGATATCCTAAAGCATATATCTCAAGATGATGTCCTAAAACAAATATCTCAAGATGATTTCCTAAAACATATATCTCAAGATGGTGTCTTAAACATATCTCTCAAGATGGTGTCCTTAAACATATATTTCAAGATGGTGTCCTAAAACATTTATCTCAAGATGGTTTCCTAAACATATATCTCAAGATGGTGTCCTAAACATATATCTCAAGATGTTTTCCTAAACATAAGTATACTTCAACACTGTGTGCTAAAACATATATCTCAAGATGGTGTCCTAAACATATACCTCAAGATGATGTCCTACAACTTATATCTCAAGATGATGTCCTAAAACAAATCTCAAGATGGTGTCCTAAACATATATCTCAAGATAGTATCCTAAAACATACATCCCAAGATGGTATCCTAAAACAAATATCTCAAGATGGGTCCTAAACATATATCTCAAGATGGTGTCCTTAAACATGTATCTCAAGATGGTGTCCTTTAACATATATCTCAAGATGATGTCCTAAAACAAATTATCTCAAGATGATGTCCTAAAACAAATATATACCAAGATGATGTCCTAAAACAAAAATATCTTAAGATGATATCCTAAAACAAATATCTCAAGATGATGTCCTAAAACATATATCTCAAGATGGTGTCCTTAAACAAATATATCTCAAGATGATGTCCTAAAACAAATATATACCAAGATGATGTCCTAAAACAAAAATATCTTAAGATGATATCCTAAAACAAATATCTCAAGATGATGTCCTAAAACATATATCTCAAGATGGTGTCCTTAAACAAATATATCTCAAGATGATGTCCTAAAACAAATATATCTCAAGATGGTGTCCTAAAACATATATCTCAAGATGGTGTCCTAAAACAAATATATCTCACGATGGTTTTCTAAAACATATATATCTCAAGATGGTGTTCTAAAACATATATATCTCAAGAGAATATCCTAAAACATATATCTCACAATGATGTCCTTAAACATATATTTCAAGGTGTTGTCCTTACACAAATATCTCAAGATGATGTCCTAAAACATTTATCTCAAGATGATGTCCTACAACATATACCTCAATGTATTGATCTCAAGATGACAGATATATCAAAACATTTGTTTAGAGTAGAAATAAAAACAAGAAATGTCACTGGAAAATGTTGCATGCCCCTCAAACGGTCATTGAAAAATAACAATATAATTATGTTATAATAGGTAGCGATGTATCCATGAATATAAAAAATAATGGACTAAACATGCAACTTCTTGCAAGGGGGAGGAGTGGGGACAGGATTTTTTATTTGATTTTTTTTATATGAAAATAACTAGGGTCTGGGCAGCATAAAATTGAGGGGGCAAGCAGGGATGATAATATAGCAATTAATTTATCATGGCCTTATAGACAGGTTGTGTTAAAAGCAAGTGAGTGTCTCAATATGTTACAATATAAACAGATCAATAAAAAGTCACAGGTTAAATCCAATGCACTGATAAAATAACAATGAAAGGAAATTCAACAAAAGGGCTAAGATGGCCCTATATCGCTCACCTGACTGACCTTGAGTCACCCAACTTAAGTAGATTATATAATACATGTACACTTAAAATTCCAGAAAAAACGAGATGGGCAAAAATTTTGATTTGTTTTGAAGATGTAACAGATGCGTAGAAGAGCTCAAACTTGGTAGAGGTTAACTCATGGTAAATGTCAGTGAAATTACATTGAAGTCAGGTCAGTAGATTCTGACAAGTAGCTTTTGAAGTTTTTACTTTAGCTGCCTATATAGTAAACTAGCACCTCACTGTGGCGGTCATGTTTTTAACGGTTCAAACAAACTTGGTAAAGGGTCACCCAAAGAACATTTCTGCGAAATTGTTTTAAAATTGATCCGGTGGTTTCTGACAAGAAGTTTTTTTTAATTTTTTACTATAACTTATAAAGTAAACTAACCCCATCTCCTGACCGCCATGTTTTTTGACGAATCACTACCGTTTTAAGAAACTTGGTAGAGGATACCTCCAAGGAACAATTCTGTGAAATTATTTTAAAATCGATCCTGTAGTTTCTAACAGAAAGATATTTTAAGTTTTTACTAATTAAACTTGCCCCGCCCCCTGGCGGCCATGTTTTATGACAAATCAAGATGGCTTGAACAAACTTGGTAGAGGGTCACCCAAGGACCATTTCTGTGAAATTATTTTAAAATTGAGTTGGTAGTTTCTGACAAGAAGCTTTTTTTAAGTTTTTACTAAAGCTTATATAGTAAACTAACCCCACCCCCTGGCCGCCATTTTTTTTGATGAATCAAGATGGCTTGAACAAACATGGCAGAGGGTCACTCAAGGACCATTTCTGTGAAATTATTTTAAAATCGATCCAGTAGTTTCTGACAAGAAAATTGTTTAAGTTTTTACTAATTAAACATGCCCTGCCCCCTGGCGGCCATGTTTTTTGACGAATCAAGATGGCTTGAACAAACTTGGTAGAGGGTCACTCAAGGACCATTTCTGTGAAATTATTTTAAAATCGAGCCAGTAGTTTCTGAGGAGAAGTTGTTAGAAGCTAAAAGTTAACGACGGACAACAGACACCAGGCGATCACAAAAGCTCACCTGTGAGCCTTCGGCTCAGGTGAGCTAAAAAGTAATAAAATTCATGTATAACAAAATAACACTTACTCTGCTGAGACTGACGTTTTCCTTTTCTAGAGAAATCATAACCAGGATGTCATTGTTGTACTGGATCTCCTGGAGTCACCTGTAATGACAACACAATTATTCTGTAAATAGAACCACATGTTAATTTCCTTGGACTACATGGGTACACATATTCAACTATACATGTATGTATACATGATATTTAACTCAGTTATGTTTATTCGGGGATCATTACTGTGTCTCTCCACTTTTCTTTGAAAAGACTTGATACAAGGACTAGAAATTAGAAAAAGTACAATTTGAATGATAATGGCAAATATCCAACTTGACCTGTATTTTTTTTAAAATTATACAGCTACGAAAAATAAAGTATTTAAATACATAGACCATTACAAAGGTTATTGATCAGAAACCATTACTTTATGGAAAATTAAGTCGAAAAGGAACTTCACTAAAAATTTACCCAATGTGTAATTATCAAACTTTGGTCTATTGGTGTAACCAGACAACAACCTACTCCCTAAATAAATGTCTCTCCAGGTTCAACCATGACCTCTGACAGTCCAGCCACTCATCCTGAAATGTACAGCGAAGTAGATCACTGTTTTGTTCTGGAATTCAGGAGTATTATGTCTATCCGAGAATGGGAATGATAATTAGAAATTAAATAATAGCTGTCTAAGAATTATTATAAGTGCACTCGGAATTTTGGAAGCTAATCTCAAAATGGTATTTTAATATATATAAAAAAAAAGAACACCTAGAATGCTGGATGATGTAGCACTGGACAATTATTTTACACCCATCTTCAAAATCATAGGGCACTTGTGGTTACTGAGATGAAAAATGTATTAAAATAGTATAAAAAGGCCAATTATTCTGCTTAAATCAAAATTTATCTCGCCTTGTCCACTCGAGTGCCCTTAATGGTTCTTCTTTGAATGGCAGTGACACTGAATAAATGTTTGGCCTAAAGTCCGGGGCAATAAGGAAGTATACCACATGTGAAGCAATGACATAATCTGAGTCTTACAAGAGTCTTGCCGAACAGGTCGAGCATTCTGAACCAATCTTTAACAGGCAGTTTGATTGGTCCGACATGACGAGAGCTGGCAATGGTTGCTATTTTGATGTTGCTGTCATCTAGCTGTTGCTGGATTTCATCCATGCCACCAAGGATGGACACGTCCTTGGAATCCCTGTGAGGCAGTACAACAAACTCAGTAGCCTTCCAGGCATCGTCAACCTGTCACAGGAAATCAAAACATTATTATCACATAAAAAGAGTAAAAAATCCATGACACGTCTTTGATATAATCTAGTACAAGATCAGTTTTGATTCACTGCTCAGTGTTTTCTCTATGACTCAGCTCTTGAAGAAGTTTCTGCATATTTAAATCATGTTTACTTATCATGGCAAAATATGTTATTTTGAGACATTACATCATACAATGACTGACAGAAGTTAATGTACCCAATTTATTTCATTCCTAGAGGTGATATGTTAAATAAATGGTAAATATACCTTTTTCCTGCTTAATGTGGTAAAATAAAGCTTCCATTCATGCATATTTATGATTGAAATTAAAAAAACCCAACTCATTTAATAAATTCAATCATAAATGCATTAGCACCCTTGGATGCAAGATCCATGCTTTATATATATTTATATATCTTAAATATATCCTCATTGCAACATTTTCCCAAAGAATGGACTTTAAAACCATGTTCAATACATTATAGGTTACACATGGCATCCAGTTTGGTTTGGTGGAGGAAGACCTCAAAATAAAGCCAAGAAGAACCACTGTCTTTCTGCAGTAACTGGCAAAGAGTAAGAACAAAGCCGGGCATGTGCGGATAAAGTTTCTTGCTTAAGGAAAACACACACAGCCTTGGTGGAGGATCAAATCCATGACCCCTAGATTATTAGTCTGATGCTCTTCCACTGGACCATGCACTCTACACAAGGAATACTTGAGATCCTTTAGAAGAAAGATGCTTATACAATGAAGTGTTTATGTATTAATTTCAGAACTCTACAGCTTTTCTTTATATTTTCCAATCCCCCCCCCCCCCCAACTGCCCCTTTCCGCTTTGACTTCTTCCTGGTATGCTAACAGTTGAGATCTACTAAAATTTAAATATTAAGCTTCTTTTAAATAGAAGACAAGTGTATTTTAGCTTTTTTATTAAATACATCACCTACTAGTGCAGAGATAATACACCAATTGACAGTTCCGAGGTGCGATAATTGTAACCATTGGACACACCTTAAGTACTGTATCAAAGTCAAGGCGTGGTTCACAGTTTTTTTGCCCCCCAAGGTGATCCAGCAACAAGTATATAAAGATACTGTAGACACTAACTGTTGTTTTGTTAAAAAAAAAAAAAATAATACAATGAAAAGTTTTAATTTTTCATCTTATGACATTCAAAATGACATTTTTTACTTTGTTTGTTGCAAATACTTGTTGTTGTTTTTTCTACCAAATTACACTCAAAATGTTTTTGACTGAAGTTACCACCTTCAAGGACAATGTTTACAAGAGAATATTTTTCTACAGGAGAATTTTATATATGCACCGGTAACTGGTACCAAAATGGCCATCGATCTTTTTTGTGTACATGTTCAACCGGGCCAAATAACACATGATTGATGGAGTTTTGAGCTGTTTTGATGGGTGTTGTTGTATTTGGAATGACAATCTATCAAATACAAAAAGGTAAGCAGAGAAAAATGATTTTGCTATTTTTTTTACAGTTATTTTACGGTAAATACACTGGTAATACGGTCAAGGAGCATATAAACACATTACCTTTGATGATCATAATGCAGTTTGACCATTTTCCTACTCAAAATTAGAGATATACATACAATAAGAGACTCACAATCTTGAACTTTATTTATTCCATATAGAAAAAAGTATTTTTTGCATATGCCATATGGGTACCCCCTAACAGACCCTCTCTGATGAATTGTAATGGACAAAGCGTTATTCGTGAGAAATATTTTCCAAACAAAATATTATTGAGCTATCAACTGGTTCGTGATTTTTTTGCTCTTTCTCATTTTTGCATCTGACTTATTTCAACAGTTATCATTTTAAATTAATGTTTGTTTACATTTGTTTCCGGAAGTGATCGCCATTGTGTCAGTTCAGCCGAAGTATTTTTAAAAACTTTGTTTTGATTGGTCAATACGGACACCTCAGAATCAATCGGAACATCGCTTGGCAATTTCCGTAAACCGTTCGAACGTTCCAATTGGGCCAAATTTGGCGCGATCTATTCTCGATTTTCACGAAATTTTAGAAGCAAGACAAAATGGCAGATGGTTGGATACTGCAGAATTTTTATGTTTTTGTATTATTTTGCAATTACACCGGACAATTTTCGATGCTTTATCCTTTGGGAAGAAGAATGACATTCCAGCAACTGAGAGGAAAATTGCCTTGGAAACAAGTCGGTTCTACTGGACCAGGTATGTTCTCAGTATGATTTTGTTACCGGTTTTCGGTCACTTAACGTCTCGCACACCATTAATTTTGTACTGTTCTACATATAGAGACATGCACTCCTGGAACACTGGATACATTACCAATAGTTCTAAAAGTGCCTTATTCCCATAGATAGTCCTGTTGGTCCAAATATGCAGAAAGAAAACATGGGGTTGACCAGGTTGCTTTTTCACAATTCCGATGGCTTGATGGCACCCCTTCATTTTTGACAATTCTGCCCATTTGTTGCAGTGTATCACTACGCATCTTTAAACTGTTATAGCATCATCAAACAGTTCCCAGGGTTACCCAAACTTTGTAGAAATCATGAAAATGTTCCCATATGCACAAAGAAATCTGACATTTTATGCATTTTTAACAAAAAAATTCCCTAACCGCTTTACACAGGTCTAATTTCTTGGGTGTAATAATCTTGCTATCGTCATGTAAGGGAGGTAATTGTTCAGTGAGACCTTGAAGAGTAGAAATTGTCATGACATGTGACTGAAATTTTTGTCGAACAAACCTTTACCATTTCTAAATATAAAAATACGCCTTTTGAATTCATCGCGCAACTGTATTCGAATTCTTGCACCAAAATAAGATGGTGGTCACACATGCATAAATCAGTTTCGGACGACTCGAAAACAGGAAAAACTGCCAAAAAATTTTAGCCATTGTACCTTAATAAAATTATTCTAGAAAAAGATATACTTTGAAAATGTCCTTGTATTGCCTCCTATAGTGTATCTTTCTGACTGCATATTAATTTTATTGTATATGCAACATTACATAACTTAAGTGTCAAAATACATGACCATATATGGATAAATAGTTGTTTTTGCTTCAAATAATGCTCTGTTTTGTTGCAAAACTATATATTTGACTTTTTTATATCTATAACAATCAAATATTAATGTTTGAAGGTGCCCAGCGATAATTTGCATATCACTGACACTAACCATGCCCCCTTTTTCAATTCATGAATGAATAACATACTTGTGTACATGCATTAGATTGATTATCAACTATGACTATATCCCTTACCAATTGAGGTATCTATAAGGCATATATTAAATTCCAATACTGTTTTGTTTATTTTATCAATATAAATAGCAAATGAAAGTAAAGTGTGCATGAAAGTCACTTTAAAGCAAGAAAATGAAACAATGAATGAAAATGAGACAAAATATGGATACCGCATATTTGGCTTGACCGATAAGCTCATTGCAAAAAGACGGTTTGCTAAAGCGCATCTCTTTACGACAAATTAGTTTGAAATAAATATATCAAAGAATATCGAGATAAGAAATACTTGTCGCGAGATGACTCGTTATTTTACAGATTTTCCAAAACTGGCATAAAAAATGGGCCGTTAAAATAGAGTTGTTGCAATAATTATATGAAAATTAGAAATTGTCATTTTGGAGAATGCTATGCTGTTGAATGTGGAGAAAAATATTGTACACATTCAATAACAGACAGAGAAAAAACATCATCTTCAATGAGAAAAATCTATATTCTATAGCAAGCATCAGGCCACAATTAAAAATATCTCTGTTTCCCCTTGCCCGACCCTAGATTTTAGAACTGGGTAGGTAGGTAGGCTTTTTTTTTTTTTTTTTTTTTGAAATCCATAAAAAATGTACAAGATAAACAGAGAAACTCAACATTTTATTAACTGATATGGCTATTCCAATAAAACATGATTTATATTACATGTACTAATTGTGCTTAATACTAACTGTATTACTCCTAAAAGTGAAGGATTGAAAACTAAGAAAAACTGTAAAAATGACTAGTATTTGTATAACATATATATATATATAATAAACTGAACTGTGTTTATTTTGATTGACAAAATGAAACTGTATATATAATGACTAGTATTAGTAAATTGGATTGCAGTTACTAAAACTGTTGGCATGTAAAAATGCCTACAGAACTATATTAAAAAAATAACTGTATATAGAATGACTAGTATTAATCTGTTGTTATTTAATATAGTTCATAGGCATTTTTAAAGTTTTAGTAACTGCAGTCCAATTTACTAATATTAGTCATTCTATATAAACAGTTTCTGAACATTGTTTCAAAATCAAAATAAACTAGCAGTAGTAGTATATTTAAAGTAGCAGCAGCAACAGCAGCAAAATAGTAATAAAGTAAATAAAATATAGTTCACAAGCAATTTGCCTATGAACTATATTTTACTTACTCTACTACTAATTTGCTAAAACTATACTTAATACTACTAATACAAAGTTTATTTTGATATTAAAAAAAATTATATAGAAGGTAAACTGGACTGCAGTTACTAAACTTATTGGCATTTAAACATGCTATATAAAACTATATTAAACATTGAATGAAACTGGCAACAAATTCACAAAACTTTGCAAAACAAAAACCTTAAAATAAAAAGTAGACAACATTCCTGTCTGACAGATTAGTTGAGCTCATGTACAAGATGTACAGAAAAATAACAAATGCTCAAAAGCGTTTTCAATGTTCTGTCAGAAAGCACACACTGTCTGTCAGACAGAGAGTAATATAAAAGAAATGTTCTCTCAACTGAGCACAATGAAAAGTTTTTGGTTCATCGTATTATTCCCAAACAGTCTCTGCAAGGTCTGAAACAGAATATTAATGCTGAGGCTGGTTGTGGCATGTACATTCCAAATGTCTACTTTATAGGATTTCTTTTGGGGATTTCTTTCCCAGCCTGCAAGCATGCATTGCATACTGGTAGTACCACACGGTACTTCTGGAGCAATTCTTGTGATCTGTCTGCAGGAGAGCCACCACACTGAGCACAGATGTCTGGCCGACCAACACTGGAAGCATAGAAGGCAAACTCTACAGGGGACTGGCAACATAGCTGAAGCCTCACAAACACTTTTCCCTGCAGAACGTCCCCTAGAACAGAATAGCATATATTAACAAACACATAAAAATGTAGTGGCAGTCTGAAATTCAATATTAAAATATGCATCCTGACATTTTATTATCAAGTTTTACAATAAATAGAATACACTCTAACAGGTATAAAATCTAAAAGTTAACATTGTCAGGCTTGGATTTTACTTAACATATTCTGTACCTGGCATTTAAATATATTAAAAACATGTTGCACAGAGACATCAACTTATACCTTAGAAGGCACAGCAAAACTGACCAAACAAGAAAAATATAAGATCTCTGACACACTGGGAAACCCCAATGTCTGTCAAAACATGTACAAACTAAAAGTGAACTCTGTAGGAGAGGCATTGAACTGTCTGTACAGCTCCGGAATAATTATAACACTTATTAAAGTCAACAAAATCAAAACCAAAATATTAATTTACCATCAGGTGTGATCACAGACCCACAGGAGTAATCATATCTCTCCAAAATATGATTCAGGGCCCGTCCATCTCTGGTAGACAGCTTTAGTTTTCCATATATGCACCGGGGTTTTCCACACTCTGTACAGATAACTGTTCGTCTCATTCTGAGCCACAAGTATACTATTCTTGCAACCCTGAAGAATAAAACAGTGCAAGTTGATATATTAAAGGATGCCCAGTTCAATGGTTGTGTTGTAGTTTAACACCCTTTTCTCAACAATCTATCAGTTAAAACGAGACGGCTAGTATCTGGAAGCGACAGTGAGTCCTATGCTCGGTTTCTGCCTAAATGAAATATTGAGCCCAAAACATCCGACCTGATATTTCACCCGGACATATTATACTGAGTTATGTGTCTCCAGATTTTTAAAATGGTCAGTGAAAATCCCATTTTAATATAAATGATATGACTTGCTGAAGGTCACTCCATGACACTGCACAGTCTCCAACCCCAACTGTGTGATTATAAGGCAGGCGCTGACTGTCAGAGTTTGAAAAATATGTGTCCAAAATTAGAAAAGTATTGAAACCTTTATCATACAGCCATATAAACTTGTATAACATTTACTAAAACCTACTTGTTGCTCCTCTGCAACTGCAATTGTTGTTTGCCCTCTTCCGGATGGCCGATCTTTATCTGTGGTATCCCGACCGATCAAACTCTCGAACTGTTTGTAGTGTTCTCCTGTTTGGTCAAGCACTGGATCTGGCAACCAAGCCCAAGTTCTAGTGGCAGGAGGACAACAAGTTTCTTCTCCACATCTTCGAATTTGAAAGGAATAATGGCGTTCCTTGCAATGTTTAGCTGAAAATACAGATTAAAAGATCTTTAAATTTTAAAAGAAACCAAAATAGAATTCAATGCAAATGATATGTGCATGTCAGATTGCATATCCCCAAACTTTTAAGGTTATATCACTAAAATAGTGCTAAGTTGGATTAAATTTTAGCAATGTTTCCTTCTCCAAATGAAAATTCTTTGGGTATATTAAATTTGGTTCTGACATGGAGCTGGGAATCATTCCAACAGTGTCCGACTTAGTAGTATTAAAGCAAAACAACTAAAGACTTGGCTTGGTACAGAGCTTTAAAATTAGCATCATTTCAGATGTATAAAAATAAATCTAAAACTGTGTAATCTGACATAAATTTTCTGACAATAGGTTTTACTTTTTACGGATTCCACGGATACTTTCAAGTATTTTCTGACCTACTTAACCCAACTTAGTACTATCATTTTTAGTCAATGCCAGGAAAGATCCAGCCAGGGCATGAACCCCATACTGCATTGAATACTTACCTTGAAATGCCTTCAGCTGATTCGCATGAGTAAGGTTCTGCTGTTGATAATGGCCAATTCGAATAGTAGGGTCTATCAAAGTGACCTCTGCCTCTGCAAGCTCCACCTCATCATCAGCTGCATGGGGGTAAACCTGAAAGGGTATGTCCTTGAGCTGAACTCTTCTTGCTCTAGAAGACAGCATTTCAATCATAGGCTGGATTGACTGAATCCACTCGGCTTTAATGTTTGGGTTTTTTTCTGCTTTTTTCCGAATGTCATTCATACTTCCACAACTTCGAAGTGCAGTTTCTACATCAGAAGATGCCAATTCTCGCGCTAGAGCTGTGTTTTGGAAGGCTAAATTCAATAGTGACATTATACGCTCTGCTGGGTTGGCCCATGAGTGCCCCGGAGCAGTGCGACAGGCGACAAGGAACTCCAGACCAAGCCTCTTGAAGAGTACTATCAAAGAGAGTTTCACCGATCCATATGTCACACGGTGGTCTGGTCCCCCATCTGTATACACAAAGAGTGCAGGTTTCTTCTCCGGTTTGGCTTCTAATATGTGCTGTAATTCAACAATGTGTCTAAATGGTGTGCTCGGTTGAAATATACTGTCTTTCAAGGTCAATGAAACTTGCCCCCTGTAAAAAGTTTCTATGACATCAGATGGAATGTCAACATCAAGGACAACGGAAGGAGTGATGGAGCCTTTGCTTTGTATATCATGGTCTAAGCAGGACAGTAATGAATTCATAGGGACAACTGATTTCTTGCCTCTCACTCCTGAAGACGTAAACTGTCCTGGCTCACCAAAGTCTACCTTAGACTTGTCATCCATGCACACAAAGGTGCAGTTGTCGCGAAAAGTAGTTGCATACTGCCTAGAGTATTTGAACAAACTAGCACAGTAGTGGTCATCTTGATGACTTGCTCGGAGCTGTCTTGTCTGAACCTTCAACCTCAGTGGCACTCTTCCCTTGTAAAGCTTTGCAACATTTGTATGGGCATTTTTAGGTACAAAAGCAAGCAGAACCGTAGATTCACTTGGAATAGGAGTTCCATGAGGAACTTTATCCCTCACTTGATTCACCAGGTCACGAACAGATAAGAATCGAGATATATGTTCTACATTATGCCTTCTTTCATCTGCTGCAACCATATCTTCGACTTCTTTTTCCAGAGCACTGAAGAAAACATCGAATGTATCCCCTGGACGACCCTTATTTAAATGCCGCAGGTCTACCACAAGATCAGGGTCTGAACCAAGAACAGCCAGACGTACACGTTGATCGATTTCCTTGTTTTGATCGGCTGAAGCATCGTTTGTCAAAGTTGAATAAATTGACCTCAAAATATGAGGAGGGATACGACTACCTGCGATGTTTCCATAATTTAGATAAAACTCTTTCCTCATCTGTCTTGTGTGATACTCTGGCAATTTACCGCGTAGTTCATGCAAAACATTACTATCCCTTACAAACAGCTCCTCTGAAGTAATATCTTCTGGAACTTTCCAGATAAAACTGATCACCCCAAGACCTCCACCTGGGTCGTAGCGCAAAACATGAACAGGTATGGATACTGTCAAGTTTGCAAAGAATCTGAATTTCTGATCAGGAGCATTAAACCTGCCATTAGATAAATGGATTTCTTCATCAAAATATAGCGGTTGATAGAAATCCAAACCTAACACTGCGCTATCTAATCTCTGGTAAAGTGGTGAAACAGGACACTTTCCAGCACGATGTGCAACAGAAATGTCTGAATCAACTTGTCTCACGGGTTCCATCTGTAGCTGTCTTGACTGCTGCTTTTCATTTGCCTTGTTCAGGTATCGAGCGTAAGAATCTAGGCTGAGAGCAAAGGCTTCAATATCATCTTTCATAAGCCAATTTTGGGCAAACGGTCTTGTAATTAATGTAAATAAGCACTGACTTTGAAGTTTCAAGTCCTTGGAAGAAAGTTGTGGCCGTTTCTGTTTCTTTCTTTTGTATTGATTCACATTATCATACTTCAGGAACCTATATCAAGGTAAAACAGAATGATGTCTACCACTGATAGTGTTAATAGAAAATACAAACTGTTAACATGAACAAGTATACCTCTGACAGTGTTGGCACAGTGGAGAGAGAGATTTGTTTGTTTCTTGTTAAAGTCACTTTCAATCCGCAGACATGGCGTCAGTAGCTGCTGGATGTTCCATACCTAATCTCAGAAGAAGTCGAAAATAGATTTTCAAGATGGCTGCCATGGCGGCTATGTTCAATGGATATAGAATCACAACAATTTGAACAACCGTGAACCTTATTACGCATTGCCCCATCAGATGCCTCCCACCAAGTTTCATGTCAATCCAACCATTGGTTTGGGAGAAGACGTAAAATGTGAAAAGTCTATTAAACAGACTGACAGACAACACGCCACGACATAAGCTCTCCTGGGCCTATAGTGAGCTAATATTAATCTGTTTCTAAAGATGACAGACATTTTGAACCTGAAAACTATAAAGATTTATACATTCAGAAGAGTAATATGGTTTTCATATTGTCTGAGACTATACCAGGTACGCACCTTTCTGGAATATGTTTAACATCAGCTGGCAGGTGTCTAGCCCTTTCCTCAATGGTGTCCATGTTGCCACTGACATACCAAATGGCATTTACCAAGGTCTGTACTTGATTGGATATGGAGTGTTGTGTCATTTGTGTTGGAAATTTGTCGCCACATTCAACTAGCTCTTTAACTATTTCATTGAAGAGCTCATCTTTAGCTGAAAATAAAAATAAAAACTTCAATGTCACATACTTCGGACAGTGTTTGGCATAATCACATCGTACATTAAAAACTGAAATATATTTTAAGTCTGTGTGTGTGTGTCTGTCTGTCTGTTTGGTGTGTGTGTGTTTATAAATCATAATAGTTCTATATATAGAACTTCATGATTTTAAACATTTTGATTTTATTGTATATTGAATATTTTATCTTTTCATGTCCATCTTTGTCGTGTGTGTGTGTGTGTGTGTGTGTGTGTGTGTGTGTGTGTGTGTTACTGTTAGTTCTATATAATATAGAATGCAATTTCTGACAGATTTAAACATTTTGATTTTAAAATAGTATATTCATGAATATTTCATTTACTGATATATTGACATTTTATCTTTTTTAATATGGAACACATTTTCATGAAATTTCAAATATTTATAAAAGTTATTTGTGTTTGTTGTGTGTGTGTTCATGGAATGATTGTCATACCTGTAAATCGATTAGCAGTTTGGTCTCTCAGTACTGGATTTTTCTTAGTCGAAGAAGAAGCCATTAACACAGAGAATGCTGTCTGTCGACTAGTCGTGGATGAGGCTTGAGAGTCAGTAAAGCCCACACTCTCGTCCCGCTTCACTCTGAAGTTTACATACTTCAAACTCTTGTTAAACTCCTTTACAACTCTGATTGGTTCTTCACAATCTGGGAAAAAGTTGGTCGTGCCGTCAGCCTTTTCCGACAAACACACAGACACAATGTCAGTTTTGTGATTTTCAAATGCGGCTTCGTCGGCGACATCGGAAAATATTTTGCTCCAGGGGCTATCTGTAGAATATTCTAGTATCCTGTTCTGGCATATATTTTTACTCTTGCTGCCGCACACAGCAGAAGCTGAAATACAGAGCGTGAAATAATCTTCGTCCGCTTCACAAGTTTTCCTTTTATATGACGATGCCATCTTTCTACGTCGATCATAATCAGGTAAACGTTGTAGAACACCGCAAACCGCGCATGCCACATATAAAGCAAGCGTTTCTTTCACATGGATCAGTTCAGACTAAAATACGGAGCCTACAAACACTGAAACCCGGCCCGGAATCGGTCGGAAAAAAAAAAATCAGAATTTTTTTTCCAAATAATTTTTTCAGTCGGTGCTTTTTCCGTGGGTCGGTCGCGCAAGGGGAAACAAACACTATTTTTATTTTGGCCTCATGTATTTTAATTTGAGAAAAAAAGTAAGAACAACCGAAAGAAATCAGATGATGGTACAAAAGTTTCAAGCACAGGTTAACTAAACGCTGAGAATTTATCACACAAACTGTTTCGCGTTAT
This sequence comes from Panopea generosa, assembly GCA_029582155.1. Lineage (NCBI taxonomy): Eukaryota > Metazoa > Mollusca > Bivalvia > Adapedonta > Hiatellidae > Panopea > Panopea generosa. The sequence goes on from CM055894.1 coordinate 5,207,842, forward strand.
TTCAAAAATGTCGCATTTTACCATATACCTGAACGTCCAAGAGTAGGTAGATACTGTGTATAAGCCAGGCCCAGCCGTATTAATATCAACAATGAGGAGAGAAAAAATGACAGTAAAACATAAATGGCAGTCATACGCCATACCATTAAAATGAAACGCGACAGTTTGGTGGTCGGTATATCGAAAACTGGATACAGAGCTGTTGATAACAAATATCAATGACAAAATAATGAAACAGGAAATTTCTCCATAATTCATGATCAATATAATATTTATTGATAAACAGCGAAGTAAAAACAATATTGCTCATACGGGACCAACCGTATTGTCAAAAAGAATGCGCTAAAGAGTGGAAACAGTATCGTGACAAATGTTACCATTTTTATGTGGGTGGGGTATGAATTATACATAAATAATGAGTTTCTAACACAAAAAAATGGTTTAACTTACATGAATCATGAAATCTGGATGCAGTGAATGCTCTAGACATGCTTTTGTTGTGATATATTAGCATCACTCTCTCTCTCTGTGACTTCCAAGTGTTTTAATGACAAACTTTTATTCATTTTAGCCAGGATTTTGAGACATATGGCTAAAATCAAGTCTTATCACATGATGCAGCAAAGCATATTTGCATACATGATCATTTCTTTTTCAGTTAAATAGATGATCTTACTTTGTGTTCCTTCCATTGAATTGAATAAATCCTGATTCCAACATTTCCATTACAAATTTTCAGCTGCTCAGTCTCATTGCCCTATTTGCTTTACTGTTTTAGCTTCAAGTTTGGTTTTGCCTGTCTGACAACTTCTCTATTTCACTCAGTCGTCCATTTTTCACAAAAATACATTTATTTTTCCATTTAGAGGTTTCAAATACAGTATTACCTCATAGAAAGTGACATATTTTGAAAAACAAAGTAAATCAGAATCACAAAGATGAAGTTTCCTCCCAGCATCTACCGAAAATGATCTGGTTCTTGGACGTCTCACACACCAATTAATTTTGTACTGTTCTACATATAGAAACGTGCACTTCTGGAACACTGGATACATTACTAATGGATCTAGATGTGCCTTATTTCCATAGATAGTCCTCTGTTGGTCCAAATATGCAGAAAAAAACATGGTGTTGATCAGGTTGCCTTTTCACAATTTCGATGGTTTGATGGCACCCCTTCATTTTTGACAATTCTGCCCATTTGTTGCAGTGTATCGCTACGCATTTTTAAACTGTTATAGCATCATCAAATAGTTTGCAGGGTCACCCACACTTTGCAGAAATCATGAAAATGTTCCAATGATCCCATATGCACAAAGAAATATGACATTTTTTGCATTTTTAACAAAAAAATTGCCCAACTGCTTTACACAGCTCTAATTTCTTGGGTGTAATAATCTTGCTACGATCATGTAAGGTAGGTAATTGTTCAGTGAGATCTTAAGAATCGCCAATAGATATCATTGCTAAAAGGATGTTGACACTAAATGCGTTTAAATAACTATAATATAATAATTTTCTACCAAAAAGATAAAAAATACATGGCTCCATCGTGTTGCGACATCTCATTAGATTACAGGAAGTGTGTTCTTTCACTTTTAAATAAAAATAAATCTACATTAACAAGCAGTTGCGGTGGAATTTGAAATCGCGGAGTTCCATCCCTCGTCTATATTGTAGTGTATATGATTATGTCACCATTAATATTAGATCACAGTAAACTAAATATACTCAATTCTGTGGCCAGGTTAAGGCATCCATATCGGAGTTCAAATCCTAGTGAAAACACTTGGGTTTTGTCTGATGCTGTCCATTGCTCACCCAGCAGCTAGCAAAATTGAGAGCTACCGAATGTCTAACAGCCTGACCCTTGGAAGGAAGGCTTTCGGGAAGTAATTGTGTACAGCATAAAGGTCTTATAAGGCCAGTGTAGCTGACTCATGATTAGAGCTATGTGTGGTGTCCTTGAGCAAGATGCTTTTCAGCATAATTATGATTAGTACCGGTTCTTACCAGGAAGACTTCGAGCATGATTTGCCTGAGTGTAAGAACTTGTTTCACAGTCAAAGTAAAATAAATAAGTTTTAAACTGTGCATTATAATCATTATACTATTAATGGAAAGATGGTAAATGCAAAATAAAAGAGCCAACACATTTGTTTCGGCCATATGACTTTTGAGTGATTGGAAAGATGGGACAAGGTTAGATAATTTTTTAAGCTGATGAGTAATTACTCCTCAAAATCAGAGTAGATGAGCATTGTTGAATTTTTCAGAAAGTGATGAGTATTGTGCATATGATATACAACCAGTGAGGAGATGACACTTTAATGTTAAATCATAATCAAATTATTGTTTTTATCAACGGCTTGCTAGGCAAACTGCAATTGCCATAAGACTGTCCTTCAAAATAAATTGTTTGCCATACTCCTCCCTTCTCACTCATACCGGTAATTGCAGCTACCCAAACTTTATTATTGACTTTCAAAGCATTCAATTATTTTTTCACAATTTATCCATTTTTCTTAAAAATGACTGCAAAATAAAGCAAATCTACCTACCCACATGATAAATACTAGGTTGGAGCATAGCAAACAAATGTTTTTTTAAGGATAGCCTTACATAATGGTTTTGTCATTTTTTTAAGAACCATCGTTGGTCTTTTTTGTTTGAATGCAGGTTACTTGATTAACCATTTTCTTTAATACCGTATATTCCCTAATTTACGCCCCCGGGGGCGTTACATTTTACAAGGTGGGGGCGTTTATAAAAGATAAGAAATTCAAATTTAACAACAGTTAAAAATACAATAAAGCCTTGGAAAAAACCTTAAATCCGGTTTAAATCCCCGAAAAATTGGTTCAGAATTATTTGAGAGTGAATAAAATAATCGACATAGGATGAAAAAAAGCTGAAAATCTGTATGAAATTACTAGTCTGAGTACTGGAATATCTGAATTTATGGTCAGTGTACTCTTCACTTTAAATCACTTGGACGCTTGCTCTTATCAATGTGGAACAATGAGCTTTCAGCGTACACAGACTAACCGCATTGTCAACATTTTGTATTGTTTTAATTGGCAGACGGTATTTTTACTAGTATTAAACAGCAAAAATGGGGAAATATTTGTTCAACCAAAAGTTGCTAAGTGGTCACCCAAGATATAAACAATAAGTTAAAGAGTTCAAAGGTAATAAACACTCTGCTAATTCTTGTCTGTGTAACAAAATAATCGATCAGGGAAAGATGGACGAATATGCACTCGAATCGCATATGCGTTTTATTTTTTGATTTTCCAGAAAAATAGGTGGGGGGGCATTTATTAGATGGGGGCATTTATAAGGGAATATACGGTATACTACTGACCTAGACTGATTAAGTAAGTTTTGAATGGACAGCTTTATTATTATTTGGCGATTAGATCTGCTGTCCATGAAAATTTTTTCCTTAGAGACGTGTAATGTGTCACTAACTCCTGACCTTGACCTAAGCAGAAACATCAGCTTTTTTGATGAAAAATAAACTTAATTTAGCTTGTATTTGAGTTTTTTTGCATCATGTTTACAGTTTATTTGTTGACAATCAGTTTATTGATGCTTTTATTTTGTGGCAAAATGAGATGGGGTGGTATTAAAACTCAGTCATGTTCCAACTGGCCCAGCCACATTCCGGCTGCAAAGACAAAACAAGTTCTGGCAGAGTTTTACTGGTAACTTTCTATTCCTATATCTTATTTGACCGCCAAACCTACATTAAAAAAATTGTTACTAGTCACAATTGAGTGGTAAAAATTCCCAATTGAAAGCTTCAATAGTTGTAAATTGAAACTTCCATAATTCCTTGATAAAATAAACAAAGTTTTCCCCATTCTGAATTGAGCAATATATTGATTTTTCAAAAATAGCCAGAGAAGCAAATGTACACATTTTTGGAAGGTGAGCGAAGCTTTATAAAAATTCAAAGATACAATATGTGAAGCATACAATTTCCATTTAAATGTGATAGAATACACTTATCCCGCTGTGCTCTAAAAATGCGGCAATTTTCTTTGATAAAAAAATTGTTTTACACATTTACTACTATGTATAGTGACGTCATCTGGTGGGGGGGGGGGGGGGGGTGCTATAATCTCTAACATCATTTGACTGTATTCAGGTGTAATCATTGACAGGGTGAAATATTGACATGTTTTCGATATAATAACTTGTAGTTGGAGTAAAAAGTGATTGTTAGTGTAATTTCATTTACTATTGAATGTCCTCTTTGATTTTGATAGTAAAATAAAGAAATTAGGTTCGGGGCTATTTTTGTTGTTGACAGAAAAACGCGCCAATCTGTCATCTTATGCAAGCAGTGTTTTGATGTTGATGTACAGATCCACCGCTCAAAGTAATTGATTTATATATACATATATTTACCCTTATCATATACTGTTGTTTTGCTGATAATTAGTTTACAGTGTTTTTTTCGGCCATTTTTATAGCCGTTATTGGGTCATATTCCCAATGGCAAATAGTATCTTTTTTTCCCAATTGAATGGTAAAAATTCCCAATTGAAAGCTTCAAAAATGTAAATTGAAACTTGCCATACTTCCTTGATAAAATAAAGAAAGTTTTCCCCATTCTGAATTTAGTATGACATTGATTATTTAATTAAATGGCCTGATAAGCAAGTGTACACTTTTTATAAATATATAAATATATTTAATACAAAAAAATTTCCCAATGTTAATGAAAATGCCGCTAAAATTCCCAATTCCAAGGGTATGGGTCATCTTCCCAAAATGGTGAAATAAAACACTGGTTTATCCAAACATATTTAACCGTTAATTAGGTCATCTGACCTTTATGTTTGTTGTGTCTGTGTGGTATTTTTACTTTGATTAAATCTAGGTCACGCAAAACCGTTTATAATGCAATTAATTGATAATTTATATTGTTGATTGAAAGCTTTATGAGAATCGATTGATTGATTGATTGAATATTTAGCGTCATTTTTATGCCATCGAGGGCTAACAGACGATCAGTTAACCTAACCACTGTTTCCTGGGATTAACCAGTACTCGAGCACATCCCATCTCCGCAAGTAACTGATAACTTTCCCACTTGAATCAGTGGTGAGAGATGAATGATAATGAGACACAATGTCGTATGTCAATCATCACGGAGACTGTTGCCGGGCGGGGGATTCGAACTCACGACCCCTGGATTGATAGTCAGACGCGTAACCGACTGAGCTAATCGGGCCCGGCTATGAGAATCGAACATAAATAAAGTCGATATTCACGTAAATCTGTAAGTAGGTCATGTTTGTTTTGTTCTGGACAAAGAGTTCTGGATAATGTGTGGTATATTCTCAGACAATCAGGAGCATTTTGTGCTGAATGCGTTTAGTTATCCATAAATCATTACTATTGAACTGGAGGTATTAAAATTGACGAGTTGTAGCACAAAATATATGATTGCCAGACTGAAGATGATTCATGGAAAAACAAAACCTGGAGTTGAAGTTTATATATATATATATATATATCTTGAACTGAATCATTGAAATTCTTGCTTGAGGAGTTGGACAAGTTAAGAGTTCAGATGACTCATTTGATCAATACTCTATCAAAAAGTCAAACGTCAGAATATGAAGGTTTGTTTGTCAAGCTTTCATATAGGTTGTTCATGTTGATAACTTTTATATGGATATGTGGAAAGGTTTCCTGGACCACCACATTACCAGTTTACAAAATTCCCTGTAAATGGCAATTTTCACCAGGGTCATCGAATATTCAGACAATTTTCACAGGGAAGACGGTCTGTACCATGTTGTTCAGCATTTTTTGCAAATGCAATATTAAAACAATTTGATAGGTACTGTTGGAAAAATATTGATATGGACTCTGTATTGTATGCAGGAGATTATTTATACAGATACACAAAAGAAATATCAAACACACCACATTTTCTAAATCCCAATGAATTGCCTTCTTACTTAACATATCAGAAATCTAACTATGTTTTCCAATTTCCCGAACCTACATTGCGAATTAACACAAGCAGCGAGCCTTGCCACAGGCCTTTGAGGCCTTTGATTATGAAGTTCGAACAATTATATTTAATGCATAACTTTTCCCAATGTTAATGAAAACGTCACTAAATTTCCCAATTCCAAGGGTATGGGTCATCTTCCCAAAATGGTGGGGGAAAAAACACTTAGGCCGAGTGGTCTAGGGCGCCGTCTCAAGATCACTTACCTCCTACTGCTAATGTTGTAGGTTTGAGTCCTGCTCCAAAAACTGTGAGAAAATTTTCCAGTTACTTGCGAAAGGTCGCTGCTTCTACTTAGTCTGAAGTCTTCTTCCACCAGTTAAACTGGATATGCCATGTATAACCTGAAATGTGTTGAAAATGGCGTTAAACCCCATTAAAAAACCAAAACCAAAAACCATTGTAGATTGAAATGTTCAATTTTGTAACTTGATGTTTGTTTTTGCATATTTTTCTATCATATGTGAAACAACACTGCATTGAAACAACACTGCAAGATGCTTTATTTGACACATTAAAATCATGCAAAATCTTTTACTTTTTGTTTCAGTAATACTATAAGTTATGCAGTGTTCATTACTTTAATGTATATTAATATTTTGAACAGGAAACTGTTGGGCAAACCAGGCAGTTTTCGCTAAATTGAAATTCACTAACCCACCCTCATTTTGATCCATTTCAGACATTGATATACCCTCAAGAAGGAATAAAAGGAGTGTGTTACCGAAATGCTGGAAGAACTGGTGCTCCAACAGCAACATGAATTCAACAGACTTGCCTTCTTGCCTAAGGTCGTATGGTAATGGTGCAGGCAGTGAACGCCTGTGATTTCTTAGGCAGTAGAAATCTTAAGTGTAAGGTTAAACCAGTGACATTCTTAACTTTTAAAACTAGATGCAATTTAGATAAAACAAATTACCTACTATTCAAACTGGATTGTAGTGCAATGTGTGCCAACACAGAACAATTTAAGAATTCCTTTGTGAGAACTGTATAAGTGGAACCAGCTAGAAGAGAGCACAACCAATTCCCAGACAGTTGAGGCCTTAAAGACTTGCCTCCAGAGCTGATACTGAACTCTCTCATCTCCTTTAGTTATCTACCAGTATTTGGGAAATACTACATATGTTACAGATACAGGTAAAACAGACAGTTCAGCACTGTCATTTACAAGTATTTGCTAAGAAATGGACATCAAGAAAATTGTCATTCTGGAATATGTAATTATTTGCAGGATTTTTACATACTTTTTTACGTTAACATGGTTTGCACAGATCTTGAAAAACCCTTCTAAAAACAAATTTGTCTTTAAAAAGTCCTTAAAAGTACAATAAAGCCCTGGAAAAACCCTTAAATCCGTTTTAAATCCCCGAAAAAGAGGTACAGAATTATTAGAGAGTGAATGAAATAATGAACATTGGATGAAAAACAGCTGAAAATCTGTACAAAACTGCAAGTCTGCATACTGGAATATCCGAATTTATGGTCAGTGTGGATGCTTGCGCTTATCAACGTAGAACATTGAGCTTTCAGCGTACACAGGCTAACCACATTTTCCAAAATTTTGTAATGTTTTAATCGATGGATGGCATTTTCACCAGTTTTAAACAGCAAATATGGGGAAGTGTATATTCAACCAAAAGTGGTTAGGCTTTGCTTATAGAGAATATAAAAAATTGATGGTTACGCATTATATTTCCTTGATATAAGATGTCCTTAAATTTGAAAAAAAAATTGGGATTTTCACTAAAAACTTGTATGAACCATGGTTAATGTTAGCATTAACAAATGAGATATAAAAAAGATATTCCTTGGGCTGGCACCAGACATAAACTCTTTCTGCTTGCCCATTCCAGGCAGTTTTAAATGTTCATTGTCAGACTCCAAATATTCTTACAAGTGTGGAATTTATTTTTGTATTAACCTCTTTTTACAGTTACCTCAGAAACAGTCTGGTCTCTGGGCTGATTAAATATTATAGTTATTTGGACAAAGGTATTAGTCTGTTAATGCTCAGGTGAGCTTGTGTGATCGCCTGGTGTCCATCGTCTGTCATTAACTTTTAACTTTTAACAACTTCTCCTTTGAAACCACTGGGCCAATTTTAAAATAATTTCACAGAAATGTTCCTTGGGTGACTCTCTACCAAGTTTATTCAAGCCATCTTGATTCGTCAAACAACATGGCAGCCAGGGGGTGGGGTTAGTTTTATGTAAAGTTACTCCCCTTGTTTTATAGCATAAATGTCTGTATATAGCAATTATTGTAAGAAGAGGTAATAAACTCTTTAAATAAACTTTTTTTTGCTGTTATTATACAATTTTATACCAGATATAAGTTTTAAAAGATAATTCATCATAAAAAGATGAATGATACAATTATAATCAATGATTGAAATATTATTCATATTATTCAAATATCATGAACCATTTTTAGCTCTACTGGCCAAAGGCCAAAAGTGCTTATGCAATGGTGCGTTGTCTGTCGTCTGTTAGCAGCACTTTCTCTGAAACCACTAGGCCAATTAAACTGAAACTTCACATGGGTGTTTCTATTGCATAGGAGACTATACAGAAGATTTTTTTTTTTGATCTGAAATTCAAGATGGCTGCCATTACTAAAAATAGTCTAAAACTTAAAAAATCTTCTTCTCATGAACGGCCCAACAGATTTTCAAAATGTTTATGTAGTAATGATGACCAACTATAGTTCTGTTAGAATGGTGTCCCTAGAGTTCAAAATGACCCGCCCCGATGTTTCTATTACATAGTAGAATTTCAAAAAGTGCAATGGCCACTATGAGTCAGTAGAGCGTCCTCAGGCCCTCTTGGGCCTCTTGTTTTTACAAGTTTTACATCTTGTAGTGTTTTGTCTCATCATTTACACAGTTTCAGTTGTTTAACTAGACAAATAGTGCTTTTATTTGAAAAAAATACCGTTTTACACAAAGAGGCAATAACTTTCAACCAGACTATAGAATAAATCCAAATTCTGTTGATGTTGCTCTTAATACTTGACAAATATTGTTAAATTAAAAAAATATCATAATCTTTTTTTTTTTTTTATATATATATATATATATAGTTACTCGCATGAAAATACCGACAAAACTTTTGGAACTTGGTATATATGTATTGTTGACGAAAATGTTGCTTTGTATTTTGAAATATATGCATTGCTGGTGAGTGTTGTTTTGTATTTGGAAATATGTGCATTGTTGGTGAGTGTTTTGTATTTGTGAATATGTGCATTATTGGTGTGTTGTTTTGTATTTGTTAATATGTGTATTGTTGGTGAGAGTATTGCTTTGTATTTGGGAATATGTGTATTGTTGGTGAGTGTTGCTTTGTATATGGGTATATGTGTATTGTTTGTGAGTGTTGTTTTGTTTTTGTGAACATGTCTATTGTTGGTGAGAGTGTTGCTTTGTATTTGGGAATATGTGTATTGTTGGTGAGATATGTGTTGTTTTGTATTTGGGACTATGTGTATTGTTTGTGAGTGTTGTTTTGTATTTTGGAATATATGTATTGTTGGTGAGATTGTTGCTTTGTATTTGGAAATATATGCATTGTTGATGAGTGTTGTTTTGTATTTTGGAATATGTGTACTGTTAGTGAGTGTTATTTTGCAATTGGAAACATGTGCATTGTTGGTGAGTCGTTTAGTATTTGGGAATATGTGTATTGTTAGTGAGTGTTATTTTGCAATTGGAAACATGTGCATTATTGGTGAGTGTTGTTTTGTATATGGGAATATGGACATTGTTGGTGAAAATGTTGCTTTGTATTTGGGAATATGTTCATTGTTGGTGATCAAACAGTTGTACAAGGTTGTACATTATACAAATCACTTTTATCAACCCAGCCGTACAAGGATGTACATTATACAAACCATTCTTCCCCCTGAGGTCTTGCTGTCCAGTGTACAGAATACATACAGGAAATAAAGGGACTATGTATCATATTGAGCTGTGCATTCTTTGCAAGCTGAGGTGGGGACGTGGAAAATACTTGGTCGGAAAGTTGTTTAGCAGGTTTTAAAATTGTTAAAAACCCTGATATAATTATGTGTGTGCCCTTTATCTCCTGACCATGATCTGTGCCACTTTTGCTTGCCGGGGACCCCCTGAGGTCTTGCTGTCCGGTGTACAGAATACATACAGGAAATAAAGGGACTATGTATCATATTGAGCTGTGCATTCTTTGCAAGCTGGGTTGGGGACTTGGAAAACACTTGGTTGGAAAGTTATTTAGCAGGTTTTAAATTGTTAAAATCCCTGATATAATTACGTATGTGCCCTTTATCTCCTAATCTGTTAGTGAGTGTTGTTTTGTATTTACAAATGTGTATTGTTGGCGAGAGTGTTGTTTTGTATTTGGGACTATGTGCATTGTTGGTGAGAGTGTTGTTTTGTATTTGGGACTATGTGCATTGTTGGTGAGTGTTGTTTTTTATTTTGGAATATGTGTATTGTTGGTGAGTGTTTTGTATTTGTGAATATGTGCATTATTGGTGAGTGTTGTTTTGTATTTTGGAATATGTATTGTTGGTGAGTGTTTTGTATTTGGGAATATGTGCATTATTGGTGTGTTGTTTTGTATTTGTTAATATGTGTATTGATGGTGAGAGTGTTGCTTTTTATTTGGGAATATGTGTATTGTTGGTGAGTGTTGGTTTGTATTTGGGCATATGTGTATTGTTGGTGAGTGTTGCTTTGTATTTGGGACTATGTGGTGTTGGTGAGTGTTGCTTTGTATATGGGTATATGTGTATTGTTTGTGAGTGTTGTTTTGTTTTTGTGAACATGTCTATTGTTTGTATTTGGGAATATGTGTATTGTTGGTGAGATATGTGTTGTTTTGTATTTGGGACTATGTGTATTGTTTGTGAGTGTTGTTTTGTATTTTGGAATATATGTATTGTTGGTGAGATTGTTGCTTTGTATTTGGAAATATATGCATTGTTGGTGAGTGTTGTTTTGTATTTTGGAATATGTGTACTGTTAGTGAGTGTTATTTTGCAATTGGAAACATGTGCATTGTTGGTGAGTCGTTTAGTATTTGGGAATATGTGTACTGTTAGTGAGTGTTATTTTGCAATTGGAAACATGTGCATTCTTGGCGAGTGTTTTGTATATGGGAATATGGACATTGTTGGTGAGAATGTTGCTTTGTATTTGGAAATATGTTCATTGTTGGTGATCAAACAGTTGTACAAGGTTGTACATTATACAAATCACTTTTATCAACCCAGCCATACAAGGATGTACATTATACAAACCATTCTTCCCCCTGAGGTCTTGCTGTCCAGTGTACAGAATACATACAGGAAATAAAGGGACTATGTATCATATTGAGCTGTGCATTCTTTGCAAGCTGGGGTGGGGACGTGGAAAATACTTGGTCGGAAAGTTGTTAAGCAGGTTTTAAAATTGTTAAAAACCCTGATATAATTATGTGTGTGCCCTTATCTCCTGACCATGATCTGTGCCACTTTTGCTTGCCGGGGACCCCCTGAGGTCTTGCTGTCCGGTGTACAGAATACATACAGGAAATAAAGGGACTATGTATCATATTGAGCTGTGCATTCTTTGCAAGCTGGGGTGGGGACGTGGAAAATACTGGGTTGGAAAGTTGTTTAGCAGGTTTTAAAATTGTTAAGAACCCTGAGATAATTATGTGTGTGCCTTTTATCTCCTGACCATGATCTGTGCCACTTTTGCTTGCCGGGGACCCCCTGAGGTCTTGCTGTCCGGTGTACAGAATACATACAGGAAATAAAGGGACTATGTATCATATTGAGCTGTGCATTCTTTGCAAGCTGGGGTGGGGACATGGAAAATACTTGGTCGGAAAGTTGTTTAGCAGGTTTTAAAATTGTTAAAAACCCTGATATAATTATGTGTGTGCCCTTTATCTCCTGACCATGATCTGTGCCACTTTTGCTTGCCGGGGACCCCCTGAGGTCTTGCTGTCCGGTGTACAGAATACATACAGGAAATAAAGGACTATGTATCATATTGAGCTGTGCATTCTTTGCAAGCTGGGTTGGGGACTTGGAAAACACTTGGTTGGAAAGAAAGTTTTAAATTGTTAAAATCCCTGATATAATTACGTATGTGCCCTTTATCTCCTGATCTGTTAGTGAGTGTTGTTTTGTATTTACGAATGTGTATTGTTGGCGAGAGTGTTGTTTTGTATTTGGGACTATGTGCATTGTTGGTGAGTGTTGTTTTGTTTTTGGGACTATGTGCATTGTTGGTGAGTGTTGTTTTTTATTTTGGAATATGTGTATTGTTGGTGAGTGTTTTGTATTTGTGAATATGTGCATTATTGGTGAGTGTTGTTTTGTATTTGTTAATATGTGTATTGATGGTGAAAGTGTTGCTTTTTATTTGGGAATATGTGTATTGTTGGTGAGTGTTGGTTTGTATTTGGGCATATGTGTATTGTTAGTGAGTGTTGCTTTCTATTTTGGACTATGTGGTGTTGGTGAGTGTTGCTTTGTATATGGGTATATGTGTATTGTTTGTGAGTGTTGTTTTGTTTTTGTGAACATGTCTATTGTTGGTGAGAGTGTTGCTTTGTATTTGGGAATATGTGTATTGTTGGTGAGATATGTGTTGTTTTGTATTTGGGACTATGTATATTGTTTGTGAGTGTTGTTTTGTATTTTGGAATATATGTATTGTTTGTGAGATTGTTGCTTTGTATTTGGAAATATGTGCATTCTTTGCAAGCTGGGGTGGGGATGTGGAAAATACTGGGTTGGAAAGTTGTTTAGCAGGTTTTAAAATTGTTAAAAACCCTGATATAATTATGTGTGTGCCCTTTATCTCCTGACCATGATCTGTGCCACTTTTGCTTGCCGGGGACCCCCTGAGGTCTTGCTGTCCGGTGTACAGAATACATACAGGAAATAAAGGGACTATGTATCATATTGAGCTGTGCATTCTTTGCAAGTTGGGGTGGGGACATGGAAAATACTTGGTCGGAAAGTTTTTTAGCAGGTTTTAAAATTGTTAAAAACCCTGATATAATTATATGTGTGCCCTTTATCTCCTGACCATGATCTGTGCCACTTTTGTTTGCCGGGGACCCACTGAGGTCTTGCTGTCCGATGTACAGAATACATACAGGAAATTAAGGGACTATGTATCATGTTGAGCTGTGCATTCTTTGCAAGCTGTGGTGGGGACGTGGGAAATACTTGGTGTATGTGCCCTTTATCTCCTGACCGTGACCTGTGCCACTTTTGCTTGCCGGGGACCCCCTGAGGTCTTGCTGTCCGGTGTACAGAATACATACAGGAAATAAAGGGACTATGTGTCATATTGAGCTGTGCATTCTTTGCAAGCTGGGTTGGGGACTTGGAAAACACTTGGTCGGAAAGTTATTTAGCTGGTTTTAAATTGTTAAAATCCCTGATATCATTATGTATGTGCCCTTTATCTCCCGATCTGTCAGTGAGTGTTGTTTTGTATTTACGAATGTGTATTGTTGGTGAGAGTGTTGTTTTGTGTTTGGGACTATGTGCATTGTTGGTGAGAGTGTTGTTTTATATTTGGGACTATGTGTATTGTTGGTGAGTTATGTTTTGTATTTTGGAATATGTGTATTGTTGGTGAGTGTTTTGTATTTGTGAATATGTGCATTATTGGTGAGTGTTGTTTTGTATTTTGGAATATGTATTGTTGGTGAGTGTTTTGTATTTGGGAATATGTGTATTGTTGGTGAGTGTTCGTTTGTATTTGGGCATATGTGTATTGTTGGTGAGTGTTGCTTTCTATTTGGGACTATGTGGTGTTGGTGAGTGTTGCTTTGTATATGGGTATATGTGTATTGTTTGTGAGTGTTGTTTTGTTTTTGTGAACATGTCTATTGTTGGTGAGAGTGTTGCTTTGTATTTGGGAATATGTGTATTGTTGGTGAGATATGTGTTGTTTTGTATTTGGGACTATGTGTATTGTTTGTGAGTGTTGTTTTGTATTTTGGAATATATGTATTGTTTGTGAGATTGTTGCTTTGTATTTGGAAATATGTGCATTCTTTGCAAGCTGGGGTGGGGACGTGGAAAATACTGGGTTGGAAAGTTGTTTAGCAGGTTTTAAAATTGTTAAAAACCCTGATATAATTATGTGTGTGCCCTTTATCTCCTGACCATGATCTGTGCCACTTTTGCTTGCCGGGGACCCCCTGAGGTCTTGCTGTCCGGTGTACAGAATACATACAGGAAATAAAGGGATTATGTATCATATTGAGCTGTGCATTCTTTGCAAGCTGTGGTGGTGACGTGGGAAATACTTGATGTATGTGCCCTTTATCTCCTGACCGTGACCTGTGCCACTTTTGCTTGCCGGGGACCCCCTGAGGTCTTGCTGTCCGGTGTACAGAATACATACAGGAAATAAAGGGACTATGTGTCATATTGAGCTGTGCATTCTTTACAAGCTGGGTTGGGGACTTGGAAAACACTTGGTCGGAAAGATATTTAGCTGGTTTTAAATTGTTAAAATCCCTGATATCATTATGTATGTGCCCTTTATCTCCTGATCTGTAAGTGAGTGTTGTTTTGTATTTACGAATGTGTATTGTTGGTGAGAGTGTTGTTTTGTGTTTGGGACTATGTGCATTGTTGGCGAGAGTGTTGTTTTGTATTTGGGACTATGTGTATTGTTGCTGAGTTATGTTTTGTATTTTGGAATATGTGTATTGTTGGTGAGTGTTTTGTATTTGTGAATATGTGCATTATTGGTGAGTGTTGTTTTGTATTTTGGAATATGTATTGTTGGTGAGTGTTTTGTATTTGGGAATATGTGTATTGTTGGTGAGTGTTTGTTTGTATTTGGGCATATGTGTATTGTTGGTGAGTGTTGCTTTGTATTTGGGACTATGTGGTGTTGGTGAGTGTTGCTTTGTATTTGGGTATATGTGTATTGTTTGTGAGTGTTGTTTTGTTTTTGTGAACATGTCTATTGTTGGTGAAAGTGTTGCTTTGTATTTGGGAATATGTGTATTGTTGGTGAGATATGTGTTGTTTTGTATTTGGGACTATGTGTATTGTTTGTGAGTGTTGTTTTGTATTTTGGAATATATGTATTGTTGGTGAGATTGTTGCTTCGTATTTTTGAAATATATGCATTGTTGGTGAGTGTTGTTTTGTATTTTGGAATATGTGTACTGTTAGTGAGTGTTATTTTGCAATTGGAAACATGTGCATTGTTGGTGAGTCGTTTAGTATTTGGGAATATGTGTACTGTTAGTGAGTGTTATTTTGCAATTGGAAACATGTGCATTCTTGGCGAGTGTTTTGTATATGGGAATATGGACATTGTTGGTGAGAATGTTGCTTTGTATTTGGGAATATGTTCATTGTTGGTGATCAAACAGTTGTACAAGTTTGTACATTATACAAATCACTTTTATCAACCCAGCCGTACAAGGATGTACATTATACAAACCATTCTTCCCCCTGAGGTCTTGCTGTCCAGTGTACAGAATACATACAGGAAATAAAGGGACTATGTATCATATTGAGCTGTGCATTCTTTGCAAGCTGGGGTGGGGACGTGGAAAATACTTGGTTGGAAAGTTATTTAGCATGTTTTAAAATTGTTAAAAACCCTGATATAATTATGTGTGTGCCCTTTATCTCCTGACCATGATCTGTGCCACTTTTGCTTGCCGGGGACCCCCTGAGGTCTTGCTGTCTGGTGTACAGAATACATACAGGAAATAAAGGGACTATGTATCATATTGAGCTGTGCATTCTTTGCAAGCTGGGGTGGGGACGTGGAAAATACTTGGTTGGAAAGTTGTTTAGCAGGTTTTAAAATTGTTAAAAACCCTGAGATAATTATGTGTGTGCCCTTTATCTCCTGACCATGATCTGTGCCACTTTTGCTTGCCGGGGACCCCCTGAGGTCTTGCTGTCCGGTGTACAGAATACATACAGAAAATAAAGGGACTATGTATCATATTGAGCTGTGCATTCTTTGCAAGCTGGGGTGGGGACATGGAAAATACTTGGTCGGAAAGTTGTTTAGCAGGTTTTAAAATTGTTAAAAACCCTGATATAATTATGTGTGTGCCCTTTATCTCCTGACCATGATCTGTGCCACTTTTGCTTGCCGGGGACCCCCTGAGGTCTTGCTGTCCGGTGTACAGAATACATACAGGAAATAAAGGACTATGTATCATATTGAGCTGTGCATTCTTTGCAAGCTGGGTTGGGGACTTGGAAAACACTTGGTTGGAAAGCAGGTTTTAAATTGTTAAAATCCCTCATATAATTACGTATGTGCCCTTTATCTCCTAATCTGTTAGTGAGTGTTGTTTTGTATTTACGAATGTGTATTGTTGGCGAGAGTGTTGTTTTGTATTTGGGACTATGTGCATTGTTGGTGAGAGTGTTGTTTTGTATTTGGGACTATGTGCATTGTTGGTGAGTGTTGTTTTTTATTTTGGAATATGTGTATTGTTGGTGAGTGTTTTGTATTTGTGAATATGTGCATTTTTGGTGAGTGTTGTTTTGTATTTGTTAATATGTGTATTGATGGTGAGAGTGTTGCTTTTTATTTGGGAATATGTGTATTGTTGGTGAGTGTTGTTTTGTATTTGGACATATGTGTATTGTTAGTGAGTGTTGCTTTCTATTTGGGACTATGTGGTGTTGGTGAGTGTTGCTTTGTATATGGGTATATGTGTATTGTTTGTGAGTGTTGTTTTGTTTTTGTGAACATGTCTATTGTTGGTGAGAGTGTTGCTTTGTATTTGGGAATATGTGTATTGTTGGTGAGATATGTGTTGTTTTGTATTTGGGACTATGTATATTGTTTGTGAGTGTTGTTTTGTATTTTGGAATATATGTATTGTTGGTGAGATTGTTGCTTTGTATTTGGAAATATGTGCATTCTTTGCAAGCTGGGGTGGGGACGTGGAAAATACTGGGTTGGAAAGTTGTTTAGCAGGTTTTAAAATTGTTAAAAACCCTGATATAATTATGTGTGTGCCCTTTATCTCCTGACCATGATCTGTGCCACTTTTGCTTGCCGGGGACCCCCTGAGGTCTTGCTGTCCGGTGTACAGAATACATACAGGAAATAAAGGGACTATGTATCATATTGAGCTGTGCATTCTTTGCAAGTTGGGGTGGGGACATGGAAAATACTTGGTCGGAAAGTTGTTTAGCAGGTTTTAAAATTGTTAAAAACCCTGATATAATTATGTGTGTGCCCTTTATCTCCTGACCATGATCTGTGCCACTTTTGCTTGCTGGGGACCCCCTGAGGTCTTGCTGTCCGATGTACAGAATACATACAGGAAATTAAGGGACTATGTATCATATTGAGCTGTGCATTCTTTGCAAGCTGTGGTGGGGATGTGGGAAATACTTGGTGTATGTGCCCTTTATCTCCTGACCGTGACCTGTGCCACTTTTGCTTGCCGGGGACCCCCTGAGGTCTTGCTGTCCGGTGTACAGAATACATACAGGAAATAAAGGGACTATGTGTCATATTGAGCTGTGAATTCTTTGCAAGCTGGGTTGGGGACTTGGAAAACACTTGGTCGGAAAGTTATTTAGCTGGTTTTAAATTGTTAAAATCCCTGATATCATTATGTATGTGCCCTTTATCTCCTGATCTGTAAGTGAGTGTTGTTTTGTATTTACGAATGTGTATTGTTTGTGAGTGTTGTTTTGTTTTTGTGAACATGTCTGTTGTTGGTGAGAGTGTTGCTTTGTATTTGGGAATATGTGTATTGTTGGTGAGATATGTGTTGTTTTGTATTTGGGACTATGTGTATTGTTTGTGAGTGTTGTTTTGTATTTTGGAATATATGTATTGTTGGTGAGATTGTTGCTTTGTATTTGGAAATATATGCATTGTTGGTGAGTGTTGTTTTGTATTTTGAAATATGTGTACTGTTAGTGAGTGTTATTTTGCAATTGGAAACATGTGCATTGTTGGTGAGTCGTTTAGTATTTGGGAATATGTGTACTGTTAGTGAGTGTTATTTTGCAATTGGAAACATGTGCATTCTTGGCGAGTGTTTTGTATATGGGAATATGGACATTGTTGGTGAGAATGTTGCTTTGTATTTGGGAATATGTTCATTGTTGGTGATCAAACAGTTGTACAAGGTTGTACATTATACAAATCACTTTTATCAACCCAGCCGTACAAGGATGTACATTATACAAACCATTATTCCCCCTGAGGTCTTGCTGTCCAGTGTACAGAATACATACAGGAAATAAAGGGACTATGTATCATATTGAGCTGTGCATTCTTTGCAAGCTGGGGTGGGGACGTGGAAAATACTTGGTCGGAAAGTTGTTTAGCAGGTTTTAAAATTGTTAAAAACCCTGATATAATTATGTGTGTGCCCTTTATCTCCTGACCATGATCTGTGCCACTTTTGCTTGCCGGGGACCCCCTGAGGTCTTGCTGTCCGGTGTACAGAATACATACAGGAAATAAAGGGACTATGTATCATATTGAGCTGTGCATTCTTTGCAAGCTGGGGTGGGGACATGGAAAATACTGGGTTGGAAAGTTGTTTAGCAGGTTTTAAAAGTGTTAAAAATCCTGATATAATTATGTGTGTGCCCTTTATCTCCTGACCATGATCTGTGCCACTTTTGCTTGCCGGGGACCCCCTGAGGTCTTGCTGTCCAGTGTACAGAATACATACAGGAAATAAAGGGACTATGTATCATATTGAGCTGTGCATTCTTTGCATGCTGGGGTGGGGACATGGAAAATACTTGGTCGGAAAGTTGTTTAGCAGGTTTTAAAATTGTTAAAAACCCTGATATAATTATGTGTGTGCCCTTTATCTCCTGACCATGATCTGTGCCACTTTTGCTTGCCGGGGACCCCCTGAGGTCTTGCTGTCTGGTGTACAGAATACATACAGGAAATAAAGGGACTATGTATCATATTGAGCTGTGCATTCTTTGCAAGCTGGGTTGGGGACTTGGAAAACACTTGGTTGGAAAGTTATTTAGCAGGTTTTCAATTGTTAAAATCTCTGATATAATTATGTGTGTGCCCTTTATCTCCTGATCATGATCTGTGCCACTTTTGCTTGCCGGGGACCCCCTGAGGTCTTGCTGTCCGGTGTACAGAATACATACAGGAAATAAAGGGACTATGTATCATATTGAGCTGTGCATTCTTTGCAAGCTGTGGTTGGGACGTGGGAAATACTTGGTGTATGTGCCCTTTATCTCCTGACCGTGACCTGTGCCACTTTTGCTTGCCGGGGACCCCCTGAGGTCTTGCTGTCCAGTGTACAGAATACATACAGGAAATAAAGGGACTATGTATCATATTGAGCTGTGCATTCTTTGCAAGCTGGGGTGGGGACGTGGAAAATACTTGGTCGGAAAGTTGTTTAGCAGGTTTTAAAATTGTTAAAAACCCTGATATAATTATGTGTGTGCCCTTTATCTCCTGACCATGATCTGTGCCACTTTTGCTTGCCGGGGACCCCCTGAGGTCTTGCTGTCCGGTGTACAGAATACATACAGGAAATAAAGGGACTATGTATCATATTGAGCTGTGCATTCTTTGCAAGCTGGGGTGGGGACATGGAAAATACTGGGTTGGAAAGTTGTTTAGCAGGTTTTAAAAGTGTTAAAAATCCTGATATAATTATGTGTGTGCCCTTTATCTCCTGACCATGATCTGTGCCACTTTTGCTTGCCGGGGACCCCCTGAGGTCTTGCTGTCCAGTGTACAGAATACATACAGGAAATAAAGGGACTATGTATCATATTGAGCTGTGCATTCTTTGCATGCTGGGGTGGGGACATGGAAAATACTTGGTCGGAAAGTTGTTTAGCAGGTTTTAAAATTGTTAAAAACCCTGATATAATTATGTGTGTGCCCTTTATCTCCTGACCATGATCTGTGCCACTTTTGCTTGCCGGGGACCCCCTGAGGTCTTGCTGTCTGGTGTACAGAATACATACAGGAAATAAAGGGACTATGTATCATATTGAGCTGTGCATTCTTTGCAAGCTGGGTTGGGGACTTGGAAAACACTTGGTTGGAAAGTTATTTAGCAGGTTTTCAATTGTTAAAATCTCTGATATAATTATGTGTGTGCCCTTTATCTCCTGATCATGATCTGTGCCACTTTTGCTTGCCGGGGACCCCCTGAGGTCTTGCTGTCCGGTGTACAGAATACATACAGGAAATAAAGGGACTATGTATCATATTGAGCTGTGCATTCTTTGCAAGCTGGGGTGGGGACATGGAAAATACTGGGTTGGAAAGTTGTTTAGCAGGTTTTAAAAGTGTTAAAAATCCTGATATAATTATGTGTGTGCCCTTTATCTCCTGACCATGATCTGTGCCACTTTTGCTTGCCGGGGACCCCCTGAGGTCTTGCTGTCCAGTGTACAGAATACATACAGGAAATAAAGGGACTATGTATCATATTGAGCTGTGCATTCTTTGCATGCTGGGGTGGGGACATGGAAAATACTTGGTCGGAAAGTTGTTTAGCAGGTTTTAAAATTGTTAAAAACCCTGATATAATTATGTGTGTGCCCTTTATCTCCTGACCATGATCTGTGCCACTTTTGCTTGCCGGGGACCCCCTGAGGTCTTGCTGTCTGGTGTACAGAATACATACAGGAAATAAAGGGACTATGTATCATATTGAGCTGTGCATTCTTTGCAAGCTGGGTTGGGGACTTGGAAAACACTTGGTTGGAAAGTTATTTAGCAGGTTTTCAATTGTTAAAATCTCTGATATAATTATGTGTGTGCCCTTTATCTCCTGATCATGATCTGTGCCACTTTTGCTTGCCGGGGACCCCCTGAGGTCTTGCTGTCCGGTGTACAGAATACATACAGGAAATAAAGGGACTATGTATCATATTGAGCTGTGCATTCTTTGCAAGCTGTGGTTGGGACGTGGGAAATACTTGGTGTATGTGCCCTTTATCTCCTGACCGTGACCTGTGCCACTTTTGCTTGCCGGGGACCCCCTGAGGTCTTGCTGTCCGGTGTACAGAATACATACAGGAAATGAAGGGACTATTTGTCATATTGAGCTGTGCATTCTTTGCAAGCTGGGTTGAGGACTTCGAAAACACTTGGTTGGAAAGTTATTTAGCTGGTTTTAAATTGTTAAAATCCCTGATATCATTATGTATGTGCCCTTTATCTCCTGATCTGTAAGTGAGTGTTGTTTTGTATTTACGAATGTGTATTGTTGGTGAGAGTGTTGTTTTGTGTTTGGGACTATGTGCATTGTTGGCGAGAGTGTTGTTTTGTATTTGGGACTATGTGTATTGTTGTTGAGTTATATTTTGTATTTTGGAATATGTGTATTGTTGGTGAGTGTTTTGTATTTGTGAATATGTGCATTATTGGTGAGTGTTGTTTTGTATTTTGGAATATGTATTGTTGGTGAGTGTTTTGTATTTGGGAATATGTGTATTGTTGGTGAATGTTCGTTTGTATTTGGGCATATGTGTATTGTTGGTGAGTGTTGCTTTGTATTTGGGACTATGTGGTGTTGGTGAGTGTTGGTTTGTATTTGGGTATATGTGTATTGTTTGTGAGTGTTGTTTTGTTTTTGTGAACATGTCTATTGTTGGTGAGAGTGTTGCTTTGTATTTGGGAATATGTGTATTGTTGGTGAGATATGTGTTGTTTTGTATTTGGGACTATGTGTATTGTTTGTGAGTGTTGTTTTGTATTTTGGAATATATGTATTGTTGGTGAGATTGTTGCTTTGTATTTGGAAATATATGCATTGTTGGTGAGTGTTGTTTTGTATTTTGGAATATGTGTACTGTTAGTGAGTGTTATTTTGCAATTGGAAACATGTGCATTGTTGGTGAGTCGTTTAGTATTTGGGAATATGTGTACTGTTAGTGAGTGTTATTTTGCAATTGGAAACATGTGCATTCTTGGTGAGTGTTGTTTTGTATATGGGAATATGGACATTGTTGGTGAGAATGTTGCTTTGTATTTGGGAATATGTTCATTGTTGGTGATCAAACAGTTGTACAAGGTTGTACATTATACAAATCACTTTTATCAACCAAGCCGTACAAGGATGTACATTATACAAACCATTATTCCCCCTGAGGTCTTGCTGTCCAGTGTACAGAATACATACAGGAAATAAAGGGACTATGTATCATATTGAGCTGTGCATTCTTTGCAAGCTGGGGTGGGGACGTGGAAAATACTTGGTTGGAAAGTTGTTTAGCAGGTTTTAAAATTGTTAAAAACCCTGATATAATTATGTGTGTGCCCTTTATCTCCTGACCATGATCTGTGCCACTTTTGCTTGCCGGGGACCCCCTCAGGTCTTGCTGTCCGGTGTACAGAATACATACAGGAAATAAAGGGACTATGTATCATATTGAGCTGTGCATTCTTTGCAAGCTGGGGTGGGGACTTGGAAAATACTGGGTTGGAAAGTTGTTGAGCAGGTTTTCAAATTGTTAAAAATCCTGATATAATTATGTGTGTGCCCTTTATTTCCTGACCATGATCTGTGCCACTTTTGCTTGCCGGGGACCCCCTTAGGTCTTGCTGTCCGGTGTACAGAATACATACAGGAAATAAAGGGACTATGTATCATATTGAGCTGTGCATTCTTTGCAAGCTGGGGTGGGGACATGGAAAATACTTGGTCGGAAAGTTGTTTAGCAGGTTTTAAAATTGTTAAAAACCCTGATATAATTATGTGTGTGCCCTTTATCTCCTGACCATGATCTGTGCCACTTTTGCTTGCCGGGGACCCCCTGAGGTCTTGCTGTCTGGTGTACAGAATACATACAGGAAATAAAGGACTATGTATCATATTGAGCTGTGCATTCTTTGCAAGCTGGGTTGGGGACTTGGAAAACACTTGGTTGGAAAGTTATTTAGCAGGTTTTCAATTGTTAAAATCCCTGATATAATTATGTGTGTGCCCTTTATCTCCTGACCATGATCTGTGCCACTTTTGCTTGCCGGGGACCCCCTGTGGTCTTGCTGTCCGGTGTACAGGATACATACAGGAAATAAAGGGACTATGTATCATATTGAGCTGTGCATTCTTTGCAAGCTGTGGTGGGGACGTGGGAAATACTTGGTGTATGTGCCCTTTATCTCCTGACCATGACCTGTGCCACTTTTGCTTGCCGGGGACCCCCTGAGGTCTTGCTGTCCGGTGTACAGAATACATACAGGAAATAAAGGGACTATGTGTCATTGAGCTGTGCATTCTTTGCAAGCTGGGTTGGGGACTTCGAAAACACTTGGTCGGAAAGTTATTTAGCTGGTTTTAAATTGTTAAAATCCCTGATATCATTTTGTATGTGACCTTTATCTCCTGATCTGTAAGTGAGTGTTGTTTTGTATTTACGAATGTGTATTGTTGGTGAGAGTGTTGTTTTGTGTTTGGTACTTTGTGCATTGTTGGCGAGAGTGTTGTTTTGTATTTGGGACTATGTGTATTGTTGGTGAGTTATATTTTGTATTTTGGAATATGTATATTGTTGGTGAGTGTTTTGTATTTGTGAATATGTGCATTATTGGTGAGTGTTGTTTTGTATTTTGGAATATGTATTGTTGGTGAGTGTTTTGTATTTGGGAATATGTGTATTGTTGGTGAGTGTTCGTTTGTATTTGGGCATATGTGTATTGTTGGTGAGTGATGCTTTGTATTTGGGACTATGTGGTGTTGGTGAGTGTTGGTTTGTATTTGGGTATATGTGTATTGTTTGTGAGTGTTGTTTTGTTTTTGTGAACATGTCTATTGTTGGTGAGAGTGTTGCTTTGTATTTGGGAATATGTGTATTGTTGGTGAGATATGTGTTGTTTTGTATTTGGGACTATGTGTATTGTTTGTGAGTGTTGTTTTGTATTTTGGAATATATGTATTGTTGGTGAGATTGTTGCTTTGTATTTGGAAATATATGCATTGTTGGTGAGTGTTGTTTTGTATTTTGGAATATGTGTACTGTTAGTGAGTGTTATTTTGCAATTGGAAACATGTGCATTGTTGGTGAGTCGTTTAGTATTTGGGAATATGTGTACTGTTAGTGAGTGTTATTTTGCAATTGGAAACATGTGCATTCTTGGTGAGTGTTGTTTTGTATATGGGAATATGGACATTGTTGGTGAGAATGTTGCTTTGTATTTGGGAATATGTTCATTGTTGGTGATCAAACAGTTGTACAAGGTTGTACATTATACAAATCACTTTTATCAACCCAGCCGTACAAGGATGTACATTATACAAACCATTATTCCCCCTGAGGTCTTGCTGTCCAGTGTACAGAATACATACAGGAAATAAAGGGACTATGTATCATATTGAGCTGTGCATTCTTTGCAAGCTGGGGTGGGGACGTGGAAAATACTTGGTCGGAAAGTTGTTTAGCAGGTTTTAAAATTGTTAAAAACCCTGATATAATTATGTGTGTGCCCTTTATCTCCTGACCATGATCTGTGCCACTTTTGCTTGCCGGGGACCCCTTCAGGTCTTGCTGTCCGGTGTACAGAATACATACAGGAAATAAAGGGACTATGTATCATATTGAGCTGTGCATTCTTTGCAAGCTGGGGTGGGGACATGGAAAATACTTGGTTGGAAAGTTGTTTAGCAGGTTTTAAAATTGTTAAAAATCCTGATATAATTATGTGTGTGCCCTTTATCTCCTGACCATGTTCTGTGCCACTTTTTCTTGCCGGGGACCCCCTGAGGTCTTGCTGTCCGGTGTACAGAATACATACAGGAAATAAATGGACTATGTATCATATTGAGCTGTGCATTCTTTGCAAGCTGGGGTGGGGACATGGAAAATACTTGGTCGGAAAGTTGTTTAGCAGGTTTTAAAATTGTTAAAAACCCTGATATAATTATGTGTGTGCCCTTTATCTCCTGACCATGATCTGTGCCACTTTTGCTTGCCGGGGACCCCCTGAGGTCTTGCTGTCTGGTGTACAGAATACATACAGGAAATAAAGGACTATGTATCATATTGAGCTGTGCATTCTTTGCAAGCTGGGTTGGGGACTTGAAAAACACTTGGTTGGAAAGTTATTTAGCAGGTTTTCAATTGTTAAAATCCCTGATATAATTACGTATGTGCCCTTTATCTCCTGATCTGTTAGTGAGTGTTGTTTTGTATTTATGAATGTGTATTGTTGGCGAGAGTGTTGTTTTGTATTTGGGACTATGTGCATTGTTGGTGAGAGTGTTGTTTTGTATTTGGGACTATGTGCATTGTTGGTGAGTGTTGTTTTTTATTTTGGAATATGTGTATTGTTGGTGAGTGTTTTGTAAATATGTGCATTATTGGTGAGTGTTTTGTATTTTGGAATATGTATTGTTGGTGAGTGTTTTTGTATTTGGAAATATGTGTATTGTTGGTGAGTGTTTGTTTGTATTTGGGCATATGTGTATTGTTGGTGAGTGTTGCTTTGTATTTGGGACTATGTGGTGTTGGTGAGTGTTGCTTTGTATTTGGGTATATGTGTATTGTTTGTGAGTGTTGTTTTGTTTTTGTGAACATGTCTATTGTTGGTGAGAGTGTTGCTTTGTGTTTGGGAATATGTGTATTGTTGGTGAGATATGTGTTGTTTTGTATTTGGGAATATGTGTACTGTTAGTGAGTGTTATTTTGCAATTGGAAACATGTGCATTCTTGGCGAGTGTTTTGTATATGGAAATATGGACATTGTTGGTGAGAATGTTGCTTTGTATTTGGGAATATGTTCATTGTTGGTGATCAAACAGTTGTTCAAGGTTGTACATTATACAAATCACTTTTATCAACCCAGCCGTACAAGGATGTACATTATACAAACCATTCTTCTCCCTGAGGTCTTGCTGTCCAGTGTACAGAATACATACAGGAAATAAAGGGACTATGTATCATATTGAGCTGTGCATTCTTTGCAAGCTGGGGTGGGGACGTGGAAAATACTTGGTCGGAAAGTTATTTAGCAGGTTTTAAAATTGTTAAAAACCCTGATATAATTATGTGTGTGCCCTTTATCTCCTGACCATGATCTGTGCCACTTTTGCTTGCCGGGGACCCCCTGAGGTCTTGCTGTCTGGTGTACAGAATACATACAGGAAATAAAGGGACTATGTATCATATTGAGCTGTGCATTCTTTGCAAGCTGGGGTGGGGACGTGGAAAATACTGGGTTGGAAAGTTGTTTAGCAGGTTTTAAAATTGTTATAAACCCTGAGATAATTATGTGTGTGCCCTTTATCTCCTGACCATGATCTGTGCCACTTTTGCTTGCCGGGGACCCCCTGAGGTCTTGCTGTCTGGTGTACAGAATACATACAGGAAATAAAGGGACTATGTATCATATTGAGCTGTGCATTCTTTGCAAGCTGGGGTGGGGATATGGAAAATACTTGGTCGGAAAGTTGTTTAGCAGGTTTTAAAATTGTTAAAAACCCTGATATAATTATGTGTGTGCCCTTTATCTCCTGACCATGATCTGTGCCACTTTTGCTTGCCGGTGACCCGCTGAGGTCTTGCTGTCCGGTGTACAGAATACATACAGGAAATAAAGGACTATGTATCATATTGAGCTGTGCATTCTTTGCAAGCTGGGTTGGGGACTTGGAAAACACTTGGTTGTTTAGCAGGTTTTAAATTGTTAAAATCCCTGATATAATTACGTATGTGCCCTTTATCTCCTGATCTGTTAGTGAGTGTTGTTTTGTATTTACGAATGTGTATTGTTGGCGAGAGTGTTGTTTTGTATTTGGGACTATGTGCATTGTTGGTGAGAGTGTTGTTTTGTATTTGGGACTATATGCATTGTTGGTGAGTGTTGTTTTTTATTTTGGAATATGTGTATTGTTGGTGAGTGTTTTGTATCTGTGAATATGTGCATTATTGGTGAGTGTTGTTTTGTATTTGTTAATATGTGTATTGATGGTGAGAGTGTTGCTTTGTATTTGGGAATATGTGTATTATTGGTGAGTGGGTTTGTATTTGGGCATATGTGTATTGTTGGTGAGTGTTGCTTTCTATTTGGGACTATGTGGTGTTGGTGAGTGTTGCTTTGTTTATGGGTATATGTGTATTGTTTGTGAGTGTTGTTTTGTTTTTGTGAACATGTCTATTGTTGGTGAGAGTGTTGCTTTGTATTTGGGAATATGTGTATTGTTGGTGAGATATGTGTTGTTTTGTATTTGGGACTATGTGTATTGTTTGTGAGTGTTGTTTTGTATTTTGGAATATATGTATTGTTGGTGAGATTGTTGCTTTGAATTTGGAAATATGTGCATTCTTTGCAAGCTGGGGTGGGGACGTGGAAAATACTGGGTTGGAAAGTTGTTTAGCAGGTTTTAAAATTGTTAAAAACCCTGATATAATTATGTGTGTGCCCTTTATCTCCTGACCATGATCTGTGCCACTTTTGCTTGCCGGGGACCCCCCTGAGGTCTTGCTGTCCGGTGTACAGAATACATACAGGAAATAAAGGGACTATGTATCATATTGAGCTGTGCATTCTTTGCAAGCTGGGGTGGGGACATGGAAAATACTTGGTCGTTAAGTTGTTTAGCAGGTTTTAAAATGGTTAAAAACCCTGATATAATTATGTGTGTGCCCTTTATCTCCTGACCATGATCTGTGCCACTTTTGCTTGCCGGGGACCCCCTGAGGTCTTGCTGTCTGGTGTACAGAATACATACAGGAAATAAAGGACTATGTATCATATTGAGCTGTGCATTCTTTGCAAGCTGGGTTGGGGACTTGGAAAACACTTGGTTGGAAAGCAGGTTTTAAATTGTTAAAATCCGTGATATAATTACGTATGTGCCCTTTATCTCCTGATCTGTTAGTGAGTGTTGTTTTGTATTTACGAATGTGTATTGTTGGCGAGAGTGTTGTTTTGTATTTGGGACTATGTGCATTGTTGGTGAGAATGTTGTTTTGTATTTGGGACTATGTGCATTGTTGGTGAGTGTTGTTTTTTATTTTGGAATATGTGTATTGTTGGTGAGTGTTTTGTATTTGTGAATATGTGCATTATTGGTGAGTGTTGTTTTGTATTTGTTAATATGTGTATTGATGGTGAGAGTGTTGCTTTGTATTTGGGAATATGTGTATTGTTGGTGAGTTTTGGTTTGTATTTGGGCATATGTGTATTGTTGGTGAGTGTTGCTTTCTATTTTGGACTATGTGGTGTTGGTGAGTGTTGCTTTGTATATGGGTATATGTGTATTGTTTGTGAGTGTTGTTTTGTTTTTGTGAACATGTCTATTGTTGGTGAGAGTGTTGCTTTGTATTTGGGAATATGTGTATTGTTGGTGAGATATGTGTTGTTTTGTATTTGGGACTATGTGTATTGTTTGTGAGTGTTGTTTTGTATTTTGGAATATATGTATTGTTGGTGAGATTGTTGCTTTGTATTTGGAAATATATGCATTGTTGGTGAGTGTTGTTTTGTATTTTGGAATATGTGTACTGTTAGTGAGTGTTATTTAGCAATTGGAAACATGTGCATTGTTGGTGAGTCGTTTAGTATTTGGGAATATGTGTACTGTTAGTGAGTGTTATTTTGCAATTGGAAACATGTGCATTCTTGGCGAGTGTTTTGTATATGGGAATATGGACATTGTTGGTGAGAATGTTGCTTTGTATTTGGGAATATGTTCATTGTTGGTGATCAAACAGTTGTACAAGGTTGTACATTATACAAATCACTTTTATCAACCCAGCCGTACAAGGATGTACATTATACAAACCATTCTTCCCCCTGAGGTCTTGCTGTCCAGTGTACAGAATACATACAGGAAATAAAGGGACTATGTATCATATTGAGCTGTGCATTCTTTGCAAGCTGGTGTGGGGACGTGGAAAATACTTGGTCGGAAAGTTGTTTAGCAGGTTTTAAAATTGTTAAAAACCCTGATATAATTATGTGTGTGCCCTTTATCTCCTGACCATGATCTGTGCCACTTTTGCTTGCCGGGGACCCCCTGAGGTCTTGCTGTCCGGTGTACAGAATACATACAGGAAATAAAGGGACTATGTATCATATTGAGCTGTGCATTCTTTGCAAGCTGGGGTGGGGACATGGAAAATACTTGGTCGGAAAGTTGTTTAGCAGGTTTTAAAATTGTTAAAAACCCTGATATAATTATGTGTGTGCCCTTTATCTCCTGACCATGATATGTCCTACTTTTGCTTGCCGGGGAACCCCTGAGGTCTTGCTGTCCGGTGTACAGAATACATACAGGAAATAAAGGACTTTGTATCATATTGAGCTGTGCATTCTTTGCAAGCTGGGTTGGGGACTTGGAAAACACTTGGTTGGAAAGCAGGTTTTAAATTGTTAAAATCCCTGATATAATTACGTATGTGCCCTTTATCTCCTGATCTGTTAGTGAGTGTTGTTTTGTATTTACGAATGTGTATTGGTGGCGAGAGTGTTGTTTTGTATTTGGGACTATGTGCATTGTTGGTGAGAGTGTTGTTTTGTATTTGGGACTATGTGCATTGTTGGTGAGTGTTGTTTTTTATTTTGGAATATGTGTATTGTTGGTGAGTGTTTTGTATTTGTGAATATGTGCATTATTGGTGAGTGTTGTTTTGTATTTGTTAATATGTGTATTGATGGTGAGAGTGTTGCTTTGTATTTGGGAATATGTGTATTGTTGGTGAGTGTTGGTTTGTATTTGGGCATATGTGTATTGTTGGTGAGTGTTGCTTTCTATTTGGGACTATGTGGTGTTGGTGAGTGTTGCTTTGTATATGGGTATATGTGTATTGTTTGTGAGTGTTGTTTTGTTTTTGTGAACATGTCTGTTGTTGGTGAGAGTGTTGCTTTGTATTTGGGAATATGTGTATTGTTGGTGAGATATGTGTTGTTTTGTATTTGGGACTATGTGTATTGTTTGTGAGTGTTGTTTTGTATTTTGGAATATATGTATTGTTGGTGAGATTGTTGCTTTGTATTTGGAAATATATGCATTGTTGGTGAGTGTTGTTTTGTATTTTGGAATATGTGTACTGTTAGTGAGTGTTATTTTGCAATTGGAAACATGTGCATTGTTGGTGAGTCGTTTAGTATTTGGGAATATGTGTACTGTTAGTGAGTGTTATTTTGCAATTGGAAACATGTGCATTCTTGGCGAGTGTTTTGTATATGGGAATATGGACATTGTTGGTGAGAATGTTGCTTTGTATTTGGGAATATGTTCATTGTTGGTGATCAAACAGTTGTACAAGGTTGTACATTATACAAATCACTTTTATCAACCCAGCCGTACAAGGATGTACATTATACAAACCATTATTCCCCCTGAGGTCTTGCTGTCCAGTGTACAGAATACATACAGGAAATAAAGGGACTATGTATCATATTGAGCTGTGCATTCTTTGCAAGCTGGGGTGGGGACGTGGAAAATACTTGGTCGGAAAGTTGTTTAGCAGGTTTTAAAATTGTTAAAAACCCTGATATAATTATGTGTGTGCCCTTTATCTCCTGACCATGATCTGTGCCACTTTTGCTTGCCAGGGACCCCCTGAGGTCTTGCTGTCCGGTGTACAGAATACATACAGGAAATAAAGGGACTATGTATCATATTGAGCTGTGCATTCTTTGCAAGCTGGGGTGGGGACTTGGAAAATACTGGGTTGGAAAGTTGTTTAGCAGGTTTTAAAATTGTTAAAAATCCTGATATAATTATGTGTGTGCCCTTTATCTCCTGACCATGATCTGTGCCACTTTTGCTTGCCGGGGACCCCCTGAGGTCTTGCTGTCCGGTGTACAGAATACATACAGGAAATAAAGGGACTATGTATCATATTGAGCTGTGCATTCTTTGCAAGCTGGGGTGGGGACATGGAAAATACTTGGTCGGAAAGTTGTTTAGCAGATTTTAAAATTGTTAAAAACCCTGATATAATTATGTGTGTGCCCTTTATCTCCTGACCATGATCTGTGCCACTTTTGCTTGCCGGGGACCCCCTGAGGTCTTGCTGTCTGGTGTACAGAATACATACAGGAAATAAAGGGACTATGTATCATATTGAGCTGTGCATTCTTTGCAAGCTGGGTTGGGGACTTGGAAAACACTTGGTTGGAAAGTTATTTAGCAGGTTTTCAATTGTTAAAATCCCTGATATAATTATGTGTGTGCACTTTATCTCCTGACCATGATCTGTGCCACTTTTGCTTGCCGGGGACCCCCTGAGGTCTTGCTGTCCGGTGTACAGAATACATACAGGAAATAAAGGGACTATGTATCATATTGAGCTGTGCATTCTTTGCAAGCTGTGGTGGGGACGTGGGAAAGACTTGGTGTATGTGCCCTTTATCTCCTGACCGTGACCTGTGCCACTTTTGCTTGCCGGGGACCCCCTGAGGTCTTGCTGTCCGGTGTACAGAATACATACAGGAAATAAAGGGACTATGTGTCATATTGAGCTGTACATTCTTTGCAAGCTGGGTTGAGGACTTCGAAAACACTTGGTCGGAAAGTTATTTAGCTGGTTTTAAATTGTTAAAATCCCTGATATCATTATGTATGTGCCCTTTATCTCCTGATCTGTAAGTGAGTGTTGTTTTGTATTTACGAATGTGTATTGTTGGTGAGAGTGTTGTTTTGTGTTTGGGACTATGTGCATTGTTGGCGAGAGTGTTGTTTTGTATTTGGGACTATGTGTATTGTTGGTGAGTTATATTTTGTATTTTGGAATATGTGTATTGTTGGTGAGTGTTTTGTATTTGTGAATATGTGCATTATTGGTGAGTGTTGTTTTGTATTTTGGAATATGTATTGTTGGTGAGTGTTTTGTATTTGGGAATATGTGTATTGTTGGTGAATGTTCGTTTGTATTTGGGCATATGTGTATTGTTGGTGAGTGTTGCTTTGTATTTGGGACTATGTGGTGTTGGTGAGTGTTGGTTTGTATTTGGGTATATGTGTATTGTTTGTGAGTGTTGTTTTGTTTTTGTGAACATGTCTATTGTTGGTGAGAGTGTTGCTTTGTATTTGGGAATATGTGTATTGTTGGTGAGATATGTGTTGTTTTGTATTTGGGACTATGTGTATTGTTTGTGAGTGTTGTTTTGTATATTGGAATATATGTATTGTTGGTGAGATTGTTGCTTTGTATTTGGAAATATATGCATTGTTGGTGAGTGTTGTTTTGTATTTTGGAATATGTGTACTGTTAGTGAGTGTTATTTTGCAATTGGAAACATGTGCATTGTTGGTGAGTCGTTTAGTATTTGGGAATATGTGTACTGTTAGTGAGTGTTATTTTGCAATTGGAAACATGTGCATTCTTGGTGAGTGTTGTTTTGTATATGGGAATATGGACATTGTTGGTGAGAATGTTGCTTTGTATTTGGGAATATGTTCATTGTTGGTGATCAAACAGTTGTACAAGGTTGTAAATTATACAAATCACTTTTATCAACCCAGCCGTACAAGGATGTACATTATACAAACCATTCTTCCCCCTGAGGTCTTGCTGTCCAGTGTACAGAATACATACAGGAAATAAAGGGACTATGTATCATATTGAGCTGTGCATTCTTTGCAAGCTGGGGTGGGGACGTGGAAAATACTTGGTTGGAAAGTTGTTTAGCAGGTTTTAAAATTGTTAAAAACCCTGATATAATTATGTGTGTGCCCTTTATCTCCTGACCATGATCTGTGCCACTTTTGCTTGCCGGGGACCCCCTGAGGTCTTGCTGTCCGGAGTACAGAATACATACAGGAAATAAAGGGACTATGTATCATATTGAGCTGTGCATTCTTTGCAAGCTGGGGTGGGGACTTGGAAAATACTGGGTTGGAAAGTTGTTTAGCAGGTTTTAAAATTGTTAAAAATCCTGATATAATTATGTGTGTGCCCTTTATCTCCTGACCATGATCTGTGCCACTTTTGCTTGCCGGGGACCCCCTGAGGTCTTGCTGTCCGGTGTACAGAATACATACAGGAAATAAAGGGACTATGTATCATATTGAGCTGTGCATTCTTTGCAAGCTGTGGTGGGGACATGGAAAATACTTGGTCGGAAAGTTGTTTAGCAGGTTTTAAAATTGTTAAAAACCCTGATATAATTATGTGTGTGCCCTTTATCTCCTGACCATGATCTGTGCCACTTTTGCTTGCCGGGGACACCCTGAGGTCTTGCTGTCTGGTGTACAGAATACATACAGGAAATAAAGGACTATGTATCATATTGAGCTGTGCATTCTTTGCAAGCTGGGTTGGGAACTTGGAAAACACTTGGTTGGAAAGTTATTTAGCAGGTTTTCAATTGTTAAAATCCCTGATATAATTATGTGTGTGCCCTTTATCTCCTGACCATGATCTGTGCCACTTTTGCTTGCCGGGGACCCCCTGTGGTCTTGCTGTCCGGTGTACAGAATACATACAGGAAATAAAGGGACTATGTATCATATTGAGCTGTGCATTCTTTGCAAGCTGTGGTGGGGACGTGGGAAATACTTGGTGTATGTGCCCTTTATCTCCTGACCGTGACCTGTGCCACTTTTGCTTGCCGGGGACCCCCTGAGGTCTTGCTGTCCGGTGTACAGAATACATACAGGAAATAAAGGGACTATGTGTCATATTGAGCTGTGCATTCTTTGCAAGCTGGGTTGGGAACTTCGAAAACACTTGGTCGGAAAGTTATTTAGCTGGTTTTAAATTGTTAAAATCCCTGATATCATTATGTATGTGCCCTTTATCTCCTGATCTGTAAGTGAGTGTTGTTTTGTATTTACGAATGTGTATTGTTGGTGAGAGTGTTGTTTTGTATTTGGGACTATGTGCATTGTTGGCGAGAGTGTTGTTTTGTATTTGGGACTATGTGTATTGTTGGTGAGTTATATTTTGTATTTTGGAATATGTATATTGTTGGTGAGTGTTTTGTATTTGTGAATATGTGCATTATTGGTGAGTGTTGTTTTGTATTTTGGAATATGTATTGTTGGTGAGTGTTTTGTATTTGGGAATATGTGTATTGTTGGTGAGTGGTCGTTTGTATTTGGGCATATGTGTATTGTTGGTGAGTGTTGCTTTTTTATTTGGGACTATGTGGTGTTGGTGAGTGTTGCTTTGTATTTGGGTATATGTGTATTGTTTGTGAGTGTTGTTTTGTTTTTGTGAACATGTCTATTGTTGGTGAGAGTGTTGCTTTGTATTTGGGAATATGTGTATTGTTGGTGAGATATGTATTGTTTTGTATTTGGGACTATGTGTATTGTTTGTGAGTGTTGTTTTGTATTTTGGAATATATGTATTGTTGGTGAGATTGTTGCTTTGTATTTGGAAATATATGCATTGTTGGTGAGTGTTGTTTTGTATTTTGGAATATGTGTACTGTTAGTGAGTGTTATTTTGCAATTGGAAACATGTGCATTGTTGGTGAGTCGTTTAGTATTTGGGAATATGTGTACTGTTAGTGAGTGTTATTTTGCAATTGGAAACATGTGCATTCTTGGTGAGTGTTGTTTTGTATATGGGAATATGGACATTGTTGGTGAGAATGTTGCTTTGTATTTGGGAATATGTTCATTGTTGGTGATCAAACAGTTGTACAAGGTTGTACATTATACAAATCACTTTTATCAACCCAGCCGTACAAAGATGTACATTATACAAACCATTATTCCCCCTGAGGTCTTGCTGTCCAGTGTACAGAATACATACAGGAAATAAAGGGACTATGTATCATATTGAGCTGTGCATTCTTTGCATGCTGGGGTGGGGACGTGGAAAATACTTGGTCGGAAAGTTGTTTAGCAGGTTTTAAAATTGTTAAAAACCCTGATATAATTATGTGTGTGCCCTTTATCTCCTGACCATGATCTGTGCCACTTTTGCTTGCCAGGGACCCCCTGAGGTCTTGCTGTCCGGTGTACAGAATACATACAGGAAATAAAGGGACTATGTATCATATTGAGCTGTGCATTCTTTGCAAGCTGGGGTGGGGACATGGAAAATACTTGGTTGGAAAGTTGTTTAGCAGGTTTTAAAATTGTTAAAAATCCTGATATAATTATGTGTGTGCCCTTTATCTCCTGACCATGTTCTGTGCCACTTTTTCTTGCCGGGGACCCCCTGAGGTCTTGCTGTCCGGTGTACAGAATACATACAGGAAATAAAGGGACTATGTATCATATTGAGCTGTGCATTCTTTGCAAGTTGGGGTGGGGACATGGAAAATACTAGGTCGGAAAGTTGTTTAGCAGGTTTTAAAATTGTTAAAAACCCTGATATAATTATGTGTGTGCCCTTTACCTCCTGACCATGATCTGTGCCACTTTTGCTTGCCGTGGACCCCCTGAGGTCTTGCTGTCTGGTGTACAGAATACATACAGGAAATAAAGGACTATGTATCATATTGAGCTGTGCATTCTTTGCAAGATGGGTTGGGGACTTGGAAAACACTTGGTTGGAAAGTTATTTAGCAGGTTTTCAATTGTTAAAATCCCTGATATAATTACGTAAGTGCCCTTTATCTCCTGATCTGTTAGTGAGTGTTGTTTTGTATTTATGAATGTGTATTGTTGGCGAGAGTGTTGTTTTGTATTTGGGACTATGTGCATTGTTGGTGAGAGTGTTGTTTTGTATTTGGGACTATGTGCATTGTTGGTGAGTGTTGTTTTTTATTTTGGAATATGTGTATTGTTGGTGAGTGTTTTGTAAATATGTGCATTATTGGTGAGTGTTTTGTATTTTGGAATATGTATTGTTGGTGAGTGTTTTAGTATTTGGGAATATGTGTATTGTTGGTGAGTGTTTGTTTGTATTTGGGCGTATGTGTATTGTTGGTGAGTGTTGCTTTGTATTTGGGACTATGTGGTGTTGGTGAGTGTTGCTTTGTATTTGGGTATATGTGTATTGTTTGTGAGTGTTGTTTTGTTTTTGTGAACATGTCTATTGTTGGTGAGAGTGTTGCTTTGTGTTTGGGAATATGTGTATTGTTGGTGAGATATGTGTTGTTTTGTATTTGGGACTATGTGTATTGTTTGTGAGTGTTGTTTTGTATTTTGGAATATATGTATTGTTGGTGAGATTGTTGCTTTGTATTTGGAAATATATGCATTGTTGGTTAGTGTTGTTTTGTATTTTGGAATATGTGTACTGTTAGTGAGTGTTATTTTGCAATTGGAAACATGTGCATTGTTGGTGAGTCGTTTAGTATTTGGGAATATGTGTACTGTTAGTGAGTGTTATTTTGCAATTGGAAACATGTGCATTCTTGGTGAGTGTTGTTTTGTATATGGGAATATGGACATTGTTGGTGAGAATGTTGCTTTGTATTTGGGAATATGTTCATTGTTGGTGATCAAACAGTTGTACAAGGTTGTACATTATACAAATCACTTTTATCAACCCAGCTGTACAAGGATGTACATTATACAAACCATTCTTCCCCCTGAGGTCTTCCTGTCCAGTGTACAGAATACATACAGGAAATAAAGGGACTATGTATCATATTGAGCTGTGCATTCTTTGCAAGCTGGTGTGGGGACTTGGAAAATACTTGGTCGGAAAGTTGTTTAGCAGGTTTTAAAATTGTTAAAAACCCTGATAAAATTATGTGTGTGCCCTTTATCTGCTGACCATGATCTGTGCCACTTTTGCTTGCCAGGGACCCCCTGAGGTCTTGCTGTCCGGTGTACAGAATACATACAGGAAATAAAGGGACTATGTATCATATTAAGCTGTGCATTCTTTGGAAGCTGGGGTGGGGATGTGGAAAATACTTGGTCGGAAAGTTGTTTAGCAGGTTTTAAAATTGTTAAAAACCCTTATATAATTATGTGTGTGCCCTTTATCTCCTGACCATGATCTGTGCCACTTTTGCTTGCCGGGGACCCCCTGAGGTCTTGCTGTCCGATGTACAGAATACATACAGGAAATAAAGGGACTATGTATCATATTGAGCTGTGCATTCTTTGCAAGCTGGGGTGGGGACGTGGAAAATACTGGGTTTGAAAGTTGTTTAACAGGTTTTAGAATTGTTAAAAACCCTGATATAATTATGTGTGTGCCCTTTATCTCCTGACGATGATCTGTGCCACTTTTGCTTGCCAGGGACCCCCTGAGGTCTTGCTGTCCTGTGTACAGAATACATACAGGAAATAAAGGGACTATGTATCATATTGAGCTGTGCATTCTTTGCAAGCTGGGGTGGGGACGTGGAAAATACTTGGTCGGAAAGTTGTTTAGCAGGTTTTAAAATTGTTAAAAACCCTGATATAATTATGTGTGTGCCCTTTATCTCCTGGACATGATCTGTGCCACTTTTGCTTGCCGGGGACCCCATGAGGTCTTGCTGTCCGGTGTACAGAATACATACAGGAAATAAAGGGACTATGTATCATATTGAGCTGTGCATTCTTTGCAAGCTGGGGTGGGGACGTGGAAAATACTGGGTTGGAAAGTTGTTTAGCAGGTTTTAAAATTGTTAAAAGCCCTGAGATAATTATGTGTTTGCCCTTTATCTCCTGACCATGATCTGTGCCACTTTTGCTTGCCGGGGACCCCCTGAGGTCTTGCTGTCCGGTGTACAGAATACATACAGGAAATAAAGGGACTATGTATCATATTGAGCTGTGCATTCTTTGCAAGCTGGGGTGGGGAAATGGAAAATACTTGGTCGGAAAGTTGTTTAGCAGGTTTTAAAATTGTTAAAAACCCTGATATAATTATGTGTGTGCCCTTTATCTCCTGACCATGATCTGTGCCACTTTTGCTTGCCGGGGAACCCCTGAGGTATTGCTGTCCGGTGTACAGAATACATACAGGAAATAAAGGACTATGTATCATATTGAGCTGTGCATTCTTTGCAAGCTTGGTTGGGGACTTGGAAAACACTTGGTTGGAAAGCAGGTTTTAAATTGTTAAAATCCCTGATATAATTACGTATGTGCCCTTTATCTCCTGATCTGTTAGTGAGTGTTGTTTTGTATTTACGAATGTGTATTGTTGGCGAGAGTGTTGATTTGTATTTGGGATTATGTGCATTGTTGGTGAGAGTGTTGTTTTGTATTTGGGACTATGTGCATTGTTGGTGAGTGTTGTTTTTTTTATTTTGGAATATGTGTATTGTTGGTGAGTGTTTTGTATTTGTGAATATGTGCATTATTGGTGAGTGTTGTTTTGTATTTGTTAATATGTGTATTGATGGTGAGAGTGTTGCTTTGTATTTGGGAATATGTGTATTGTTGGTGAGTGTTGGTTTGTATTTGGGCATATGTGTATTGTTGGTGAGTGTTGCTTTCTATTTGGGACTATGTGGTGTTGGTGAGTGTTGCTTTGTATATGGGTATATGTGTATTGTTTGTGAGTGTTATTTTGTTTTTGTGAACATGTCTATTGTTGGTGAGAGTGTTGCTTTGTATTTGGGAATATGTGTATTGTTGGTGAGATATGTGTTGTTTTGTATTTGGGACTATGTGTATTGTTTGTGAGTGTTGTTTTGTATTTTGGAATATATGTATTGTTGGTGAGATTGTTGCTTTGTATTTGGAAATATGTGCATTCTTTGCAAGCTGGGGTGGGGACGTGGAAAATACTGGGTTGGAAAGTTGTTTAGCAGGTTTTAAAATTGTTAAAAACCCTGATATAATTATGTGTGTGCCCTTTATCTCCTGACTATGATCTGTGCCACTTTTGCTTGCCGGGGACCCCCTGAGGTCTTGCTGTCCGGTGTACAGAATACATACAGGAAATAAAGGACTATGTATCATATTGAGCTGTGCATTCTTTGCAAGCTGTGGTGGGGACGTGGGAAATACTTGGTGTATGTGCCCTTTATCTCCTGACCGTGACCTGTGCCACTTTTGCTAGCCGGGGACCCCCTGAGGTCTTGCTGTCCGGTGTACAGAATACATACAGGAAATAAAGGGACTATGTGTCATATTGAGCTGTGCATTCTTTACAAGCTGGGTTGGGGACTTGGAAAACACTTGGTCGGAAAGATATTTAGCTGGTTTTAAATTGTTAAAATCCCTGATATCATTATGTATGTGCCCTTTATCTCCTGATCTGTAAGTGAGTGTTGTTTTGTATTTACGAATGTGTATTGTTGGTGAGAGTGTTGTTTTGTGTTTGGGACTATGTGCATTGTTGGCGAGAGTGTTGTTTTGTATTTGGGACTATGTGTATTGTTGCTGAGTTATGTTTTGTATTTTGGAATATGTGTATTGTTGGTGAGTGTTTTGTATTTGTGAATATGTGCATTATTGGTGAGTGTTGTTTTGTATTTTGGAATATGTATTGTTGGTGAGTGTTTTGTATTTGGGAATATGTGTATTGTTGGTGAGTGTTTGTTTGTATTTGGGCATATGTGTATTGTTGGTGAGTGTTGCTTTGTATTTGGGA
Source organism: Panopea generosa (assembly GCA_029582155.1). Lineage (NCBI taxonomy): Eukaryota > Metazoa > Mollusca > Bivalvia > Adapedonta > Hiatellidae > Panopea > Panopea generosa. The sequence continues at coordinate 5,247,254 of CM055894.1, forward strand.
CTATGTGGTGTTGGTGAGTGTTGGTTTGTATTTGGGTATATGTGTATTGTTTGTGAGTGTTGTTTTGTTTTTGTGAACATGTCTATTGTTGGTGAAAGTGTTGCTTTGTATTTGGGAATATGTGTATTGTTGGTGAGATATGTGTTGTTTTGTATTTGGGACTATGTGTATTGTTTGTGAGTGTTGTTTTGTATTTTGGAATATATGTATTGTTGGTGAGATTGTTGCTTCGTATTTTTGAAATATATGCATTGTTGGTGAGTGTTGTTTTGTATTTTGGAATATGTGTACTGTTAGTGAGTGTTATTTTCCAATTGGAAACATGTGCATTGTTGGTGAGTCGTTTAGTATTTGGGAATATGTGTACTGTTAGTGAGTGTTATTTTGCAATTGGAAACATGTGCATTCTTGGCGAGTGTTTTGTATATGGGAATATGGACATTGTTGGTGAGAATGTTGCTTTGTATTTGGGAATATGTTCATTGTTGGTGATCAAACAGTTGTACAAGGTTGTACATTATACAAATCACTTTTATCAACCCAGCCGTACAAGGATGTACATTATACAAACCATTCTTCCCCCTGAGGTCTTGCTCTCCAGTGTACAGAATACATACAGGAAATAAAGGGACTATGTATCATATTGAGCTGTGCATTCTTTGCAAGCTGGGGTGGGGACGTGGAAAATACTTGGTTGGAAAGTTATTTAGCATGTTTTAAAATTGTTAAAAACCCTGATATAATTATGTGTGTGCCCTTTATCTCCTGACCATGATCTGTGCCACTTTTGCTTGCCGGGGACACCCTGAGGTCTTGCTGTCTGGTGTACAGAATACATACAGGAAATAAAGTGACTATGTATCATATTGAGCTGTGCATTCTTTGCAAGCTGGGGTGGGGACGTGGAAAATACTTGGTTGGAAAGTTGTTTAGCAGGTTTTAAAATTGTTAAAAACCCTGAGATAATTATGTGTGTGCCCTTTATCTCCTGACCATGATCTGTGCCACTTTTGCTTGCCGGGGACCCCCTGAGGTCTTGCTGTCTGGTGTACAGAATACATACAGGAAATAAAGGGACTATGTATCATATTGAGCTGTGCATTCTTTGCAAGCTGGGGTGGGGACATGGAAAATACTTGGTCGGAAAGTTGTTTAGCAGGTTTTAAAATTGTTAAAAACCCTGATATAATTATGTGTGTGCCCTTTATCTCCTGACCATGATCTGTGCCACTTTTGCTTGCCGGGGACACCCTGAGGTCTTGCTGTCTGGTGTACAGAATACATACAGGAAATAAAGGACTATGTATCATATTGAGCTGTGCATTCTTTGCAAGCTGGGTTGGGGACTTGGAAAACACTTGGTTGGAAAGCAGGTTTTAAATTGTTAAAATCCCTGATATAATTACGTATGTGCCCTTTATCTCCTAATCTGTAAGTGAGTGTTGTTTTGTATTTACGAATGTGTATTGTTGGCGAGAGTGTTGTTTTGTATTTGGGACTATGTGCATTGTTGGTGAGAGTGTTGTTTTGTATTTGGGACTATGTGCATTGTTGGTGAGTGTTGTTTTTTATTTTGGAATATGTGTATTGTTGGTGAGTGTTTTGTATTTGTGAATATGTGCATTATTGGTGAGTGTTGTTTTGTATTTGTTAATATGTGTATTGATGGTGAGAGTGTTGCTTTTTATTTGGGAATATGTGTATTGTTGGTGAGTGTTGTTTTGTATTTGGACATATGTGTATTGTTAGTGAGTGTTGCTTTCTATTTGGGACTATGTGGTGTTGGTGAGTGTTGCTTTGTATATGGGTATATGTGTATTGTTTTTGAGTGTTGTTTTGTTTTTGTGAACATGTCTATTGTTGGTGAGAGTGTTGCTTTGTATTTGGGAATATGTGTATTGTTGGTGAGATATGTGTTGTTTTGTATTTGGGACTATATATATTGTTTGTGAGTGTTGTTTTGTATTTTGGAATATATGTATTGTTGGTGAGATTGTTGCTTTGTATTTGGAAATATGTGCATTCTTTGCAAGCTGGGGTGGGGACGTGGAAAATACTGGGTTGGAAAGTTGTTTAGCAGGTTTTAAAATTGTTAAAAACCCTGATATAATTATGTGTGTGCCCTTTATCTCCTGACCATGATCTGTGCCACTTTTGCTTGCCGGGGACCCCCTGAGGTCTTGCTGTCCGGTGTACAGAATACATACAGGAAATAAAGGGACTATGTATCATATTGAGCTGTGCATTCTTTGCAAGTTGGGGTGGGGACATGGAAAATACTTGGTCGGAAAGTTGTTTAGCAGGTTTTAAAATTGTTAAAAACCCTGATATAATTATGTGTGTGCCCTTTATCTCCTGACCATGATCTGTGCCACTTTTGCTTGCCGGGGACCCCCTGAGGTCTTGCTGTCCGATGTACAGAATACATACAGGAAATTAAGGGACTATGTATCATATTGAGCTGTGCATTCTTTGCAAGCTGTGGTGGGGATGTGGGAAATACTTGGTGTATGTGCCCTTTATCTCCTGACCGTGACCTGTGCCACTTTTGCTTGCCGGGGACCCCCTGAGGTCTTGCTGTCCGGTGTACAGAATACATACAGGAAATAAAGGGACTATGTGTCATATTGAGCTGTGCATTCTTTGCAAGCTGGGTTGGGGACTTGGAAAACACTTGGTCGGAAAGTTATTTAGCTGGTTTTAAATTGTTAAAATCCCTGATATCATTATGTATGTGCCCTTTATCTCCTGATCTGTAAGTGAGTGTTGTTTTGTATTTACGAATGTGTATTGTTTGTGAGTGTTGTTTTGTTTTTGTTATCATGTCTGTTGTTGGTGAGAGTGTTGCTTTGTATTTGGGAATATGTGTATTGTTGGTGAGATATGTGTTGTTTTGTATTTGGGACTATGTGTATTGTTTGTGAGTGTTGTTTTGTATTTTGGAATATATGTATTGTTGGTGAGATTGTTGCTTTGTATTTGGAAATATATGCATTGTTGGTGAGTGTTGTTTTGTATTTTGAAATATGTGTACTGTTAGTGAGTGTTATTTTGCAATTGGAAACATGTGCATTGTTGGTGAGTCGTTTAGTATGTGGGAATATGTGTACTGTTAGTGAGTGTTATTTTGCAATTGGAAACATGTGCATTCTTGGCGAGTGTTTTGTATATGGGAATATGGACATTGTTGGTGAGAATGTTGCTTTGTATTTGGGAATATGTTCATTGTTGGTGATCAAACAGTTGTACAAGGTTGTACATTATACAAATCACTTTTATCAACCCAGCCGTACAAGGATGTACATTATACAAACCATTATTCCCCCTGAGGTCTTGCTGTCCAGTGTACAGAATACATACAGGAAATAAAGGGACTATGTATCATATTGAGCTGTGCATTCTTTGCAAGCTGGGGTGGGGACGTGGAAAATACTTGGTTGGAAAGTTGTTTAGCAGGTTTTAAAATTGTTAAAAACCCTGATATAATTATGTGTGTGCCCTTTATCTCCTGACCATGATCTGTGCCACTTTTGCTTGACGGGGACCCCCTGAGGTCTTGCTGTCCGGTGTACAGAATACATACAGGAAATAAAGGGACTATGTATCATATTGAGCTGTGCATTCTTTGCAAGCTGTGGTGGGGACGTGGGAAATACTTGGTGTATGTGCCCTTTATCTCCTGACCGTGACCTGTGCCACTTTTGCTTGCCGGGGACCCCCTGAGGTCTTGCTGTCCGGTGTACAGAATACATACAGGAAATAAAGTGACTATGTGTCATATTGAGCTGTGCATTCTTTACAAGCTGGGTTGGGGACTTGGAAAACACTTTGTCGGAAAGTTATTTAGCTGGTTTTAAATTGTTAAAATCCCTGATATCATTATGTATGTGCCCTTTATCTCCTGATCTGCAAGTGAGTGTTGTTTTGTATTTACGAATGTGTATTGTTGGTGAGAGTGTTGTTTTGTGTTTGGGACTATGTGCATTGTTGACGAGAGTGTTGTTTTGTATTTGGGACTATGTGTATTGTTGGTGAGTTATGTTTTGTATTTTGGAATATGTGTATTGTTGGTGAGTGTTTTGTATTTGTGAATATGTGCATTATTGGTGAGTATTGTTTTGTATTTTGGAATATGTATTGTTGGTGAGTGTTTTGTATTTGGGAATATGTGTATTGTTGGTGAATGTTCGTTTGTATTTGGGCATATGTGTATTGTTGGTGAGTGTTTTGTATTTGGGAATATGTGTATTGTTGGTGAATGTTCGTTTGTATTTGGGCATATGTGTTTTGTTGGTGAGTGATGCTTTGTATTTGGGACTATGTGGTGTTGGTGAGTGTTGCTTTGTATTTGGTTATATGTGTATTGTTTGTGAGTGTTGTTTTGTTTTTGTGAACATGTCTATTGTTGGTGAGAGTGTTGCTTTGTATTTGGGAATATGTGTATTGTTGGTGAGATATGTGTTGTTTTGTATTTGGGACTATGTGTATTGTTTGTGAGTGTTGTTTTGTATTTTGGAATATATGTATTGTTGGTGAGATTGTTGCTTTGTATTTGGAAATATATGCATTGTTGGTGAGTGTTGTTTTGTATTTTGGAATATGTGTAATGTTAATGAGTGTTATTTTGCAATTGGAAACATGTGCATTGTTGGTGAGTCGTTTAGTTTGTGGGAATATGTGTACTGTTAGTGAGTGTTATTTTGCAATTGGAAACATGTGCATTCTTGGCGAGTGTTTTGTATATGGGAATATGGACATTGTTGGTGAGAATGTTGCTTTGTATTTGGGAATATGTTCATTGTTGGTGATCAAACAGTTGTACAAGGTTGTACATTATACAAATCACTTTTATCAACCCAGCCGTACAAGGATGTACATTATACAAACCATTCTTCCCCCTGAGGTCTTGCTGTCCAGTGTACAGAATATATACAGGAAATAAAGGGACTATGTATCATATTGAGCTGTGCATTCTTTGCAAGCTGGGGTGGGGACGTGGAAAATACTTGGTCGGAAAGTTGTTTAGCAGGTTTTAAAATTGTTAAAAACCCTGATATAATTATGTGTGTGCCCTTTATCTCTTGACCATGATCTGTGCCACCTTTGCTTGCCGGGTACCCCCTGAGGTCTTGCTGTCTGGTGTACAGAATACATACAGGAAATAAAGGGACTATGTATCATATTGAGCTGTGCATTCTTTGGAAGCTGGGGTGGGGACGTGGAAAATACTGGGTTGGAAAGTTGTTTAGCAGGTTTTAAAATTGTTAAAAACTCTGAGATAATTATGTGTGTGCCCTTTATCTCCTGACCATGATCTGTGCCACTTTTGCTTGCCGGGGACCCCCTGAGGTCTTGCTGTCTGGTGTACAGAATACATACAGGAAATAAAGGGACTATGTATCATATTGAGCTGTTCATTCTTTGCAAGCTGAGGTGGGGACATGGAAAATACTAGGTCGGAAAGTTGTTTAGCAGGTTTTAAAATTGTTAAAAACCCTGATATAATTATGTGTGTGCCCTTTATCTCCTGACCATGATCTGTGCCACTTTTGCTTGCCGGGGACACCCTGAGGTCTTGCTGTCCGGTGTACAGAATACATACAGGAAATAAAGGACTATGTATCATATTGAGCTGTGCATTCTTTGCAAGCTGGGTTGGGGACTTGGAAAACACTTGGTTGGAAAGCAGGTTTTAAATTGTTAAAATCCCTGATATAATTACGTATGTGCCCTTTATCTCCTGATCTGTTAGTGAGTGTTGTTTTGTATTTACGAATGTGTATTGTTGGCGAGAGTGTTATTTTTTATTTGGGACTATGGGCATTGTTGGTGAGAGTGTTGTTTTGTATTTGGGACTATGTGCATTGTTGGTGAGTGTTGTTTTTTATTTTGGAATATGTGTATTGTTGGTGAGTGTTTTGTATTTGTGAATATGTGCATTATTGGTGAGTGTTGTTTTGTATTTGTTAATATGTGTATTGATGGTGAGAGTATTGCTTTTTATTTGGGAATATGTGTATTGTTGGTAAGTGTTGGTTTGTATTTGGGCATATGTGTATTGTTAGAGAGTGTTGCTTTCTATTTGGGACTATGTGGTGTTGGTGAGTGTTGCTTTGTATATGGGTATATGTGTATTGTTTGTGAGTGTTGTTTTGTTTTTGTGAACATGTCTATTGTTGGTGAGAATGTTGCTTTGTATTTGGGAATATGTGTATTGTTGGTGAGATATGTGTTGTTTTGTATTTGGGACTATGTATATTGTTTGTGAGTGTTGATTTGTATTTTGGAATATATGTATTGTTGGTGAGATTGTTGCTTTGTATTTGGAAATATGTGCATTCTTTGCAAGCTGGGGTGGGGACGTGGAAAATACTGGGTTGGAAAGTTGTTGAGCAGGTTTTAAAATTGTTAAAAACCCTGATATAATTATGTGTGTGCCCTTTATCTCCTAACCATGATCTGTGCCACTTTTGCTTGCCGGGGACCCCCTGAGGTCTTGCTGTCCGGTGTACAGAATACATACAGGAAATAAAGGGACTATGTATCATATTGAGCTGTGCATTCTTTGCAAGCTGGGGTGGGGACATGGAAAATACTTGGACGGAAACTTGTTTCGCAGGTTTTAAAATTGTTAAAAACCCTGATATAATTATGTGTGTGCCCTTTATCTCCTGACCATGATCTGTGCCACTTTTGCTTGCCGGGGACCCCCTGAGGTCTTGCTGTCCGGTGTACAGAATACATACAGGAAATAAAGGGACTATGTATCATATTGAGCTGTGCATTCTTTGCAAGCTGAGGTGGGGACGTGGGAAATACTTGGTGTATGTGCCCTTTATCTCCTGACCGTGACCTGTGCCACTTTTGCTTGCCGGGGACCCCCTGAGGTCTTGCTGTCCGGTGTACAGAATACATACAGGAAATAAAGGGACTATGTGTCATATTGAGCTGTGCATTCTTTGCAAGCTTGGTTGGGGACTTGGAAAATACTTGGTGGGAAAGTTATTTAGCTGGTTTTAAATTGTTAAAATCCCTGGTATCATTATGTATGTGCCCTTTATCTCCTGATCTGTAAATGAGTGTTGTTTTGTATTTACGAATGTGTATTGTTGGTGAGAGTGTTGTTTTGTGTTTGGAACTATGTGCATTGTTGGCGAGAGTGTTATTTTGTATTTGGGACTATGTGTATTGTTGGTGAGTTATGTTTTGTATTTTGGAATATATGTATTGTTGGTGAGTGTTTTGTATTTGTGAATATGTGCATTATTGGTGAGTGTTGTTTTGTATATTGGAATATGTATTGTTGGTGAGTGTTTTGTATTTGGGAATATGTGTATTGTTGGTGAGTGTTCGTTTGTATTCGGGCATATGTGTATTGTTGGTGAGTGTTGCTTTGTATTTTGGACTATGTGGTGTTGGTGAGTGTTGGTTTGTATTTGGGTATATGTGTATTGTTTGTGAGTGTTGTTTTGTTTTTGTGAACATGTCTATTGTTGGTGAGAGTGTTGCTTTGTATTTGGGAATATGTGTATTGTTGGTGAGATATGTGTTGTTTTGTATTTGGGACTATGTGTATTGTTTGTGAGTGTTGTTTTGTATTTTGGAATATATGTATTGTTGGTGAGATTGTTGCTTTGTATTTGGAAATATATGCATTGTTGGTGAGTGTTGTTTTGTATTTTGGAATATGTGTACTGTTAGTGAGTGTTATTTTGCAATTGGAAACATGTGCATTGTTGGTGAGTCGTTTAGTACGTGGAAATATGTGTACTGTTAGTGAGTGTTATTTTGCAATTGGAAACATGTGCATTCTTGGTGAGTGTTGTTTTGTATATGGGAATATGGACACTGTTGGTGAGAATATTGCTTTGTATTTGGGAATATGTTCATTGTTGGTGATCAAACAGTTGTACAAGGTTGTACATAATACAAATCACTTTTATCAACCCAGCCGTACAAGGATGTACATTATACAAACCATTATTCCCCCTGAGGTCTTGCTGTCCAGTGTACAGAATACATACAGGAAATAAAGGGACTATGTATCATATTGAGCTGTGCATACTTTGCAAGCTGGGGTGGGGACGTGGAAAATACTTGGTCGGAAAGTTGTTTAGCAGGTTTTAAAATTGTTAAAAACCCTGATATAATTATGTGTGTGCCCTTTATCTCCTGACCATGATCTGTGCCACTTTTGCTTGCCGGGGACCCCCTGAGGTCTTGCTGTCCGGTGTACAGAATACATGCAGGAAGTAAAGGGACTATGTATCATATTGAGCTGTGCATTCTTTGCAAGCTGGGGTGGGGACGTGGAAAATACTTGGTTGGAAAGTTGTTTAGCAGGTTTTAAAATTGTTAAAAATCCTGATATAATTATGTGTGTGCCCTTTATCTCCTGACCATGATCTGTGCCACTTTTGCTTGCCGGGGACCCCCTGAGGTCTTGCTGTCCGGTGTACAGAATACATACAGGAAATAAAGGGACTATGTATCATATTGAGCTGTGCATTCTTTGCAAGCTGGGTTGGGGACATGGAAAATACCTGGTCGGAAAGTTGTTTAGCAGGTTTTAAAATTGTTAAAAACCCTGATATAAGTCTGTGTGTGCCCTTTATCTCCTGACCATGATCTGTGCCACTTTTGCTTGCCGGGGACCCCCTGAGGTCTTGCTGTCTGGTGTACAGAATACATACAGGAAATAAAGGACTATGTATCATATTGAACTGTGCATTCTTTGCAAGCTGTGTTGGGGACTTGGAAAACACTTGGTTGGAAAGTTATTTAGCCGGTTTTCAATTGTTAAAATTCCTGATATAATTACGTATGTGCCCTTTATCTCCTGATCTGTTAGTGACTGTTGTTTTGTATTTACGAATGTGTATTGTTGGCGAGAGTGTTGTTTTGTATTTGGGACTATGTGCATTGTTGGTGAGAGTGTTGTTTTGTATTTGGGACTATGTGCATTGTTGGTGAGTGTTGTTTTTTATTTTGGAATATGTGTATTGTTGGTGAGTGTTTTGTAAATATGTGCATTATTGGTGAGTGTTTTGTATTTTGGAATATGTATTGTTGGTGAGTGTTTTGTATTTGGGAATATGTGTATTGTTGGTGAGTGTTTGTTTGTATTTGGGCATATGTGTATTGTTGGTGAGTGTTGCTTTGTATTTGGGACTATGTAGTGTTGGTGACTGTTGGTTTGTATTTGGGTATATGTGTATTGTTTGTGAGTGTTGTTTTGTTTTTGTGAACATGTCTATTGTTGGTGAGAGTGTTGCTTTGTGTTTGGGAATATGTGTATTGTTGGTGAGATATGTGTTGTTTTGTATTTGGGACTATGTGTATTGTTTGTGAGTGTTGTTTTGTATTTTGGAATATATGTATTGTTGGTGAGATTGTTGCTTTGTATTTGGAAATATGTGCATTCTTTGCAAGCTGGGGTGGGGATGTGGAAAATACTGGGTTGGAAAGTTGTTTAGCAGGTTTTAAAATTGTTAAAAACCCTGATATAATTATGTGTGTGCCCTTTATCTCCTGACCATGATCTGTGCCACTTTTGCTTGCCGGGGACCCCCTGAGGTCTTGCTGTCCGGTGTACAGAATACATACAGGAAATAAAGGGACTATGTATCATATTGAGCTGTGCATTCTTTGCAAGCTGGGGTGGGGACATGGAAAATACTTGGTCGGAAAGTTGTTTAGCAGGTTTTAAAATTGTTAAAAACCCTGATATAATTATGTGTGTGCCCTTTATCTCCTGACCATGATCTGTGCCACTTTTGCTTGCCGGGGACCCCCTGAGGTCTTGCTGTCCGGTGTACAGAATACATACAGGAAATAAAGGGACTATGTATCATATTGAGCTGTGCATTCTTTGCAAGCTGAGATGGGGACGTGGGAAATACTTGGTGTATGTGCCCTTTATCTCCTGACCGTGACCTGTGCCACTTTTGCTTGCCGGGGACCCCCTGAGGTCTTGCTGTCCGGTGTACAGAATACATACAGGAAATAAAGGGACTATGTGTCATATTGAGCTGTGCATTCTTTACAAGCTGGGTTAGGGACTTGGAAAACACTTGGTCGGAAAGTTATTTAGCTAGTTTTAAATTGTTAAAATCCCTGATATCATTATGTATGTGCCCTTTATCTCCTGATCTGTTAGTGAGTGTTGTTTTGTATTAACGAATGTGTATTGTTGGTGAGAGTGTTGTTTTGTGTTTGGGACTATGTGCATTGTTGGCGAGAGTGTTGTTTTGTATTTGGGACTATGTGTATTGTTGGTGAGTTATGTTTTGTATTTTAGAATATGTGTATTGTTGGTGAGTGTTTTGTATTTGTGAAAATGTGCCTTATTGGTGAGTGTTGTTTTGTATTTTGGAATATGTATTGTTGGTGAGTGTTTTGTATTTGGGAATATGTGTATTGTTGGTGAGTGTTCGTTTGTATTTGGGCATATGTGTATTGTTGGTGAGTGTTGCTTTGTATTTGGGACTATATGGTGTTGGTGAGTGTTGGTTTGTATTTGGGTATATGTGTATTGTTTGTGAGTGTTGTTTTGTTTTTGTGAACATGTCTATTGTTGGTGAGAGTGTTGCTTTGTATTTGGGAATATGTGTATTGTTGGTGAGATATGTGTTGTTTTGTATTTGGGACTATGTGTATTGTTTGTGAGTGTTGTTTTGTATTTTGGAATATATGTATTGTTGGTGAGATTGTTGCTTTGTATTTGGAAATATATGCATTGTTGGTGAGTGTTGTTTTGTATTTTGGAATATGTGTACTGTTAGTGAGTGTTATTTTGCAATTGGAAACATGTGCATTGTTGGTGAGTCGTTTAGTATTTGGGAATATGTGTACTGTAAGTGAGTGTTATTTTGCAATTGGAAACATGTGCATTCTTGGTGAGTGTTGTTTTGTATATGGGAATATGGACATTGTTGGTGAGAATGTTGCTTTGTATTTGGGAATATGTTCATTGTTGGTGATCAAACAGTTGTACAAGGTTGTACATTATACAAATCACTTTTATCAACCCAGCCGTACAAGGATGAACATTATACAAACCATTCTTCCCCCTGAGGTCTTGCTGTCCAGTGTACAGAATACATACAGGAAAAAAAGGGACTATGTATCATATTGAGCTGTGCATTCTTTGCAAGCTGGGGTTGGGACGTGGAAAATACTTGGTCGGAAAGTTGTTTAGCAGGTTTTAAAATTGTTAAAAACCCTGATATAATTATGTGTGTGCCCTTTTTCTCCTGACCATGATCTGTGCCGCTTTTGCTTGCCGGGGACCCCCTGAGGTCTTGCTGTCCGGTGTACAGAATACATACAGGAAATAAAGGGACTATGTATCATATTGAGCTGTGCATTCTTTGCAAGCTGGGGTAGGGACGTGGAAAATACTGGGTTTGAAAGTTGTTTAGCAGGTTTTAAAATTGTTAAAAATCCTGATATAATTATGTATGTGCCATTTATCTCCTGATCTGTTAGTGAGTGTTGTTTTGTATTTACGAATGTGTATTGTTGGTGAGAGTATTGTTTTGTATTTAAAACATTATCTTCTGAAACTTAATTGTTAGTTGGAAATAAACTGTTTGATTGACGAATAAGTGTAAGTATTCAATAGAAAGGTTTTTGTCATTGCATTTATAAACATTATGTGAATGCTTGTTTTATATTTTAATGATTAATTACATTGTTGAATATCATGTTCATTGTATGATTGTTGAGGGCCACAGGGAAGATTAGTGTAACTAACTGTGTTACACTCATTAAATAAAGTATTATTATTATATTGTTATTATTATTATTATTATTATTTGGGACTATGTGCATTGTTATTAAGAGTGTTGTTTTGTATTTTGGAATATGTGTATTGTTGGTGAGTGTTTGGTATTTGTGAATATGTGCATTATTGGTGAGTGTTGTTTTATATTTTGGAATATGTATTGTTGGTGAGTGTTTTGTATTTGGGAATATGTGTATTGTTGGTGAGTGTTGGTTTGTATTTGGGCATATGTGTATTGTTGGGTGAGTGTTGCTTGTATTTGGGACTATGTGGTGTTGGTGAGTGTTGGTTTGTATTTGGGTATATGTGTATTGTTTGTGAGTGTTGTTTTGTTTTTGTGAACATGTCTATTGTTGGTGAGAGTGTTGCTTTGTATTTGGGAATATGTGTATTGTTGGTGAGATATGTGTTGTTTTGTATTTGGGACTATGTGTATTGTTTGTGAGTGTTGTTTTGTATATTGGAATATATGTATTGTTGGTGAGATTGTTGCTTTGTATTTGGAAATATATGCATTGTTGGTGAGTGTTGTTTTGTATTTTGGAATATGTGTATTGTTAGTGAGTGTTATTTTGCAATTGGAAACATGTGCATTGTTGGTGAGTCGTTTTGTATTTGGGAATATGTGTACTGTTAGTGAGTGTTATTTTGCAATTGGAAACATGTGCATTCTTGGTGAGTGTTGTTTTGTATATGGGAATATGGACATTGTTGGTGAGAATGTTGCTTTGTATTTGGGAATATATTCATTGTTGGTGATCAAACAGTTGTACAAGGTTGTACATTATACACATCACTTTTATCAACCCAGCTGTACAAGTATGTACATTATACAAACCATTCTTCCCCCTGAGGTCTTGCTGTCCAGTGTACAGAATACATACAGGAAATAAAGGGACTATGTATCATATTGAGCTGTGCATTCTTTGCAAGCTGGGGTGGGGAGGTGGAAAATACTTGGTCGGAAAGTTGTTTAGCAGGTTTTAAATTTGTTAAAAACCCTGATATAATTATGTGTGTGCCCTTTATCTCCTGACCATGATCTGTGCCACTTTTGCTTGCCGTTGACCCCCTGAGGTCTTGCTGTCTGGTGTACAGAATATATACAGGAAATAAAGGGACTATGTATCATAGTGAGCTGTGCATTCTTTGCAAGCTGGGGTGGGGACAAGGAAAACACTTGGTCGGAAAGTTGTTTAGCAGGTTTTAAAATTGTTAAAAACCCTGATATAATTATGTGTGTGCCCTTTATCTCCTGACCATGATCTGTGCCATTTTTGCATGCCGGGGACCCCCTGAGGTCTTGCTGTCCGGTGTACAGAATACATACAGGAAATAAAGGGACTATGTATCATATTGAGCTGTGCATTCTTTGCAAGCTGGGGTGGGAACATGGAAAATACTTGGTCGGAAAGTTGTTTAGCAGGTTTTAAAATTGTTAAAAACCCTGATATAATTATGTGTGTGCCCTTTATCTCCTGACCATGATCAGTGCCACTTTTGCTTGCCGGGGACCCCCTGAGGTCTTGCTGTCCGGTGTACATAATACATACAGGAAATAAAGGGACTATGTGTCATATTGAGCTGTGCATTTTTTGCAAGCTGGGTTGGGGACTTGTAAAACACTTGGTAGGAAAGTTAATTAGCTGGTTTTAAATTGTTAAAATCCCTGATATAATTATGAATGTGCCATTTATCTCCTGATCTGTTAGTGATTGTTGTTTTGTATTTACGAATGTGTATTGTTGGTGAGAGTGTTGTTTTGTATTTGGGACTATGTGTATTGTTGGTGAGTGTTGTTTTGTATTTTGGAATATGTGTATTGTTGGTGAGTGTTTTGTATTTGTGAATATGTGCATTATTGGTGAGTGTTGTTTTGTATTTTGGAATATGTATTGTTGGTGAGTGTTTTGTATTTGGGAATATGTGTATTGTTGGTGATTGTTGGTTTCTATTTGGGCATATGTGTATTGTTGGTGAATGTTGCTTTGTATTTGGGACTATGTGGTGTTGGTGAGTGTTTCTTTGTATTTGGGTATATGTGTATTGTTTGTGAGTGTTGTTTTATATTTACAAATGTGTATTGTTGGTGAGAGTGTTGTTTTGTATTTGGGACTTTGTGCATTGTTGGTGAGAGTGTTGTTTTCTATTTAGGACTATGTGTATTGTTGTTGAGTGTTGTTTTGTATTTTGAATATGTATATTGTTGGTGAGTGTTTTGTATTTGTGAATATGTGCATTATCGTGAGTGTTGTTCTGAATTTTGGAATATGTATTGTTGGTGAGTGTTTTGCGTTTGGGAATATGTGTATTGTTGGTGAGTGTTGGTTTGTATTTGGGAATATGTGTATTGTTGGTGAGTGTTGCTTTGTATTTGGGACTATGTGGTGTTGGTGAATGTTGCTTTGTATTTGGTAATATGTGTACTATTTGTGAGTGTTATTTTGCAATTTGAAACATGTGCATTCATGGTGAGTGTTGTTTTGTATATGGGAATATGGACATTGTTGGTAAGAATGTTGCTTTGTATTTGGGAATATGTTCATTGTTGGTGATCAAACAGTTGTACAAGGTTGTACATTATACAAATCACTTTTATCAACCCAGCTGTACAAGGATGTACATTATACAAACCATTCTTCCCCCTGAGGTCTTGCTGTCCAATGTACAGAATACATACAGGAAATAAAGGGACTATGTATCATATTGAGCTGTGCATTCTTTGCAAGCTGGGGTGGGGACGTGGAAAATACTTGGTCGGAAAGTTGTTTAGCAGGTTTTAAAATTGTTAAAAACCCTGATATAATTATGTGTGTGCCCTTTATCTCCTGACCATGATTTGTGCCACTTTTGCTTGCCGGGGACCCCCTGAGGTCTTGCTGTTTGGTGTACAGAATATATCCAGGAAATAAAGGGACTATGTATCATATTGAGCTGTGCATTCTTTGCAAGCTGAGGTGGGGACATGGAAAATACTTGGTCAGAAATTTGTTTAGCAGGTTTTAAAATTGTTAAAAACCCTGATATAATTATGTGTGTGCCCTTTATCTCCTGATCATGATCTGTGCCACTTTTGCTTGCCGGGGAACCCCTTAGGTCTTGCTGTCCGGTGTACAGAATACATACAGGAAATAAAGGGACTATGTATCATATTGAGCTGTGCATTCTTTGCAAGCTGGGGTGGGTACGTGGAAAATACTAGGTGTATGTGCCCTTTATCTCCTGACCATGATCTGTGCCACTTTTGCTTGCCGGGGACCCCCCTGAGGTCTTGCTGTCCGGTGTACAGAATACATTCAGGAAATAAAGGGACTATGTATCATATTGAGCTGTGCATTCTTTGCAACCTGGGGTGGGGACGTGGAAAATACTTGGTGTATGTGCCCTTTTATCTCCTGACCATGATCTGTGCCACTTTTGCTTGCCGGGGACCCCCTGAGGTCTTGCTGTCCGGTGTACAGAATACATACAGGAAATAAAGGGACTATGTATAATACTGAGCTGTGCATTCTTTGCAAGCTGGGTTGGGGACTTGGAAAACACTTGGTCGGATAGTTATTTAGCCGGTTTTCAAATGTTAAAATCCCTGATATAATTATGTATGTGC
Source organism: Panopea generosa (assembly GCA_029582155.1). Classification (NCBI taxonomy): domain Eukaryota; kingdom Metazoa; phylum Mollusca; class Bivalvia; order Adapedonta; family Hiatellidae; genus Panopea; species Panopea generosa. Next base: position 5,262,649 of record CM055894.1, read on the forward strand.
CCTTTATTTCCTGATCTGTTAGTGAGTGTTGTTTTGTATTTACGAATGTGTGTTGTAGGTGAGAGTGTTGTTTTGTGTTTGGGATTATGTGCATTGTTGGTGAGAGTATTGTTTTGTATTTGGGACTATGTGCATTGTTGGTGAGTGTTGTTTTTTATTTTGGAATATGTGTATTGTTGGTGAGTGTTTCATATTTGTGAATATTTGCATTATTGGTGAGTGTTGTTTTGTATTTTGGAATATGTATTGTTGGTGAGTGTTTTGTATTTGGGAATATGTGCATTATTGGTGTGTTGTTTTGTATTTGGTAATATGTGTATTGTTTGTGAGAGTGTTGCTTTGTTTTTGGGAATATGTGTATTGTTGGTGAGTGTTGGTTTGTATTTGGGCATATGTGTATTGTTGGTGAATGTTGCTTTGTATTTGGGACTATGTGGTGTTGGTGAGTGTTGCTTTGTATTTGCGTATATGTGTATTGTTTGTGAGTGTTGTTTTGTTTTTGTGAACATGTCTATTGTTGGTGAGATTGTTGCTTTGTATTTGGGATTATTTGTATTGTTGGTGAAATATGTGTTGTTTTGTACTTCGGACTATGTGTATTGTTTGTGAGTGTTGTTTTGTATTTTGGAATATATGTATTGTTGGTGAGATTGTTGCTTTGTATTTTGAAATATATTCATTGTTGGTGAGTGTTGTTTTATATTTTGGAATATGTGTACTGTTAGTGAGTGTTATTTTGCAATTAGAAACATGTGCATTGTTGGTGAGTCGTTTAGTATTTGGGAATATGTGTACTGTTAGTGAGTGTTATTTTGCAATTGGAAACATGTGCATTCATGGTGAGTGTTGTTTTTTATATGGGAATATGGACATTGTTGGTGATAATGTTGCTTTGTATTTGGGAATATGTTCATTGTTGGTGACCAAACAGTTGTACAAAGGTTGTACATTATACAAATCAATTTTATCAACCCAGCTGTACAAGGATGAACATTATACAAACCATCCTTCATTTTGAGGTCTTGCTGTCCAGTGTACAGAATACATACAGGAAATAAAGGGACTATGTATCATATTGAGCTGTGCATTCTTTGCAAGCTGGGACGGTGACGTGGAAAATACTTGGTCGGAAAGTTGTTTAGCAGGTTTTAAAATTGTTAAAAACCCTGATATAATTATGTGTGTGCCCTTAATCTCCTGACCATGATCTGTGCCACTTTTGCTTGCCGGGGACCCCCTGAGGTCTTGCTGTCCGGTGTACAGAATACATACAGGAAATAAAGGGACTATGTATCATATTGAGCTGTGCATTCTTTGCAAGCTGGGATGGGGACAAGGAAAATACTTGGTCGGAAAGTTGTTTAGCAGGTTTTAAAATTGTTAAAAACCCTGATATAATTATGTGTGTGCCCTTTATCTCCTGATCATGATCTGTGCCACTTTTGCTTGCCGGGGACCCCCTGAGGTCTTGCTGTCCTGTGTACAGAATACATACAGGAAATAAAGGGACTATGTATGATATTGTGCTGTGCATTCTTTACAAGCTGGGGTGGGGACATGGAAAACACTTGGTCGGAAAGTTGTTTAGCAGGTTTTAAAATTGTTAAAAACCCTGATATAATTATGTGTGTGCCCTTTATCTCCTGACCATGATCTGTTCCACTTTTGCTTGCCGGGGAACCCCTTAGGTCTTGCTGTCCGGTGTACAGAATACATTCAGGAAATAAAGGGACTATGTATCATATTGAGCTGTGCATTCTTTGCAAGCTGTGGTGGGGACATGGAAAATACTTGGTCGGAAAGTTGTTTAGCAGGTTTTAAAAATGTTAAAAACCCTGATATAATTATGTGTGTGCCCTTTATCTCCTGACCATGATCTGTGCCATTTTTGCTTGGCGGGGACCCCCTGAGGTCTTGCTGTCCGGTGTACAGAATACATACAGGAAATAAAGTGGCTATGTATCATATTGAGCTGTACATTCTTTGCAAGCTGAGGTGGGGACGTGGAAAATACTTTGTCGGAAAGTTGTTTAGCCGGTTTGAAAATTGTTAAAAACCCTAGGGTTAGGTTATGAGGGTTTTACGAAAAGGGTAGGAGTGTTTGACGAATTTGCATCTTTGAATTGCTCCTCTTGTCCGTTGATTTGCTGAAATTGTCACGTGATCTTTGAATTGATTAGGTTTAAAGCTATATACCAAACATGATCATTTTCTGACGAGCATTCTCCGTCCACTTTCTCAAACTGTAATTTGACGTCACATGTCACTCAATCTATTAATGTTTTAAACGAATATAATACATGGACTGTGATACAAGTCCTTACAGCTTAAATCACGTATGTGTGTTTGTGCGCGTGCGTCTTTGCGCGCGCGTGCACGGGTGTGTATGTGTGTCTGTCTGTCTGACTGTCTGTTTTGAATAGGATTCCATCAAGTTCCACCAAGTTCGAGCCCCTATGACCCTGATATATACCCATATGATGTATGGGTAGGTAGGTATGCCAGGGTGTGCCATAGAAGGTGACCAAGCAGGGTTCGAACATAGAAATATCATTATTTTGACCTTTTTTAATAAGTTTTACAACAAATTTGAGCCCCTATGACCCTGATATATACTCATAGATATCCAGGTAGGTAGGTATGGATACTGACTACAATTTTTGACCATGGTTGAGAGTCTGGGTTGGCCTAAGGGGTCAGCGTGGGCCATAGAAGGTGACAAAGCAGGGTTCGAAGTGATTTTTAATCATTTTACGACTATTTTAACCAAAAATGGTACAGGCTCAGCGCTAAAGTACGATCAGACGGACAAACATATAGTCATTATATCTATTATATTCCTTTAGACATTATTCTAAACTATAATAAAAAAAAAGAGTTCAATTAAATATTAAATTTCAAACGATTTCTACATTAAGTTGAAGTTAATGAAAAACGCATATATTTTCAGTATGCAAAAGTAAGCGTTTACCCATTTAACCCTAAATCACGCACAGACGGACGAACATATGTGCATTATTTTACCTGGATCGTTTACATATCGTTATATGCTATAGAAAGAAGTGTTTATTTAAATCCATTAATACAAAATAAGCATGTTATAAGTGATTTTTAGTCATTTTACGGCTATTGTTTAACATAAAATCGCATAAAGTTCAGCGCTGAAGTACGAACAGACGGAAGAACATATAGTCATAATATTTTTATATTCCTTTAGACATTAATCTTAACTAGAATATAAAAAAGAGTTCGACCTTAATGTCTTACTCCAAACGATTTCTACATTATGTTGAAGTGAAATGTGAAAAACTTGTATATTTTTAGTATACAAAAGTATGCAAATAGCCCTTTAATTCTAAATTGTGTTCTTGATTACAGTCAAACCTGTCTGAAGCAGCCAGTCAAGGGAAGGAGCAAAAGTGGCCTTTCTAAAACAGGTTGTTGCTTAACACAGGTACATTTGCTTTCAAAACAAAGACTTGGAAAATAGCGAATGTGGCAGCTGAAGAAGAGAGGCTGCTTAATAGAGGTGACCACTACTACAGGTTTTACTGTATTTTACATCGATTGTGATACAAGTGCTTACTTCTTGAATCACGCTCAAATGCTTCCCGGGTAGAACGAGTACTTAGTATATGTGGCAAAAAAATAAAGTGTCTTGCTCAAGGACGCTACCCATAGCCGTGGTGTGAATTGAATCCACGCCCCCCCCCCCCCCCCCGATCCTTTGTCAGATGCTCTACCACTGGTGGACGTACTCCATTGATGATGTGAATAGAATGCTGTTTCTTGCATGTATACATATACTAGGTTTTGTTTCCTGTAGTACCGGGGAGCAGCATACATGCATGTAATTACATAAAGAACATAGTAAACATGAACGTTTTTACAACTTCGACTAGTCACGCTCGAAGTCTAAACTCGCTGGTTAGAACCGGTATCTAAAGTGGCTCGCTCGAGGTCAACCATGACTACTCATAGCCGTGGCCGGAGGATCGAACACACGGTCCGCCAATCCTTTGTCCGTTGCTCTACCACTGGATCAGACGCGTGAATCGTTTACCCACTATAGGGTTGGGATTAGGGAAGGAGTGTTTGACGAATTTGCAACTTTGAATTGCACCTCTTGTCCTTTGATTGGCTGAAATTGTCACGTGATCTTTGAATTGATTGGTCGATATTTTAGTAACAATCTTTACTCTGCACTACCCGTAATGTTACTTGTTAATAATTATGATGTGATAGTGAATGGAAGGATATTTGTACAGAATACATACAGGAAATAAAGGGACTATGTATCATATTGAGCTGTGCATTCTTTGCAAGCTGGGGTGGGGACATGGAAAATACTTGGTCGGAAAGTTGTTTAGCAGGTTTTAAAATTGTTAAAAACTCTGATATAATTATGTGTGTGCCCTTTATCTCCTGACCATGATCTGTGCCATTTTTGCTTGGCGGGGACCCCCTGAGGTCTTGCTGTCCGGTGTATAGAGTACAGGAAATAAAGTGACTATGTATCATATTGAGCTGTACATTCTTTGCAAGCTGAGGTGGGGACGTGGAAAATACTTTGTCGGAAAGTTGTTTAGCCGGTTTGAAAATTGTTAAAAACCCTAGGGTTAGGTTATGAGGGTTTTACGAAAAGGGTAGGAGTGTTTGACGAATTTGCATCTTTGAATTGCTCCTCTTGTCCGTTGATTTGCTGAAATTGTCACGTGATATTTTAATTGATTAGGTTTAAAGCTATATACCAAACATGATCATTTTCTGACGAGCATTCTCCGTCCACTTTCTCAAACTGTAATTTGACGTCATCTGTCACTCAATCTATTAATGTTTTAAACGAATATAATACATAGACTGTGATACAAGTCCTTACAGCTTAAATCACGTATGTGTGTTTGTGCGCGTGCGTCTTTGCGCGCGCGTGCACGGGTGTGTATGTGTGTCTGTCTGTCTGACTGTCTGTTTTGAATAGGATTCCATCAAGTTCCACCAAGTTCGAGCCCCTATGACCATGATATATACCCATATGATGTATGGGTAGGTAGGTATGCCAGGGTGTGCCATAGAAGGTGACCAAGCAAGGTTCGAACATAGAAATATCATTATTTTGACCTTTTTTAATAAGTTTTACAACAAATTTGAGCCCCTATGACCCTGGTATATACTCATAGATATACAGGTAGGTAGGTATGGATACTGACTATAATTTTTGACCATGGTTGAGAGTCTGGGTTGGCCTAAGGAGTCAGCGTAGGCCATAGAAGGTGACAAAGCAGGGTTCGAAGTGATTTTTAATCATTTTACGACTATTTTTAACCAAAAATGGTACAGGCTCAGCGCTAAAGTACGATCAGACGGACGAACATATAGTCATTATATTTATTATATTCCTTTAGACATTATTCTAAACTATAATATAAAAAAGAGTTCAATTAAATATTAAATTCCAAACGATTTCTACATGAAGTTGAAGTTAATGAAAAACGCATATATTTTCAGTATGCAAAAGTAAGCGTTTACCCATTTAACCCTAAATCACGCACAGACGGACGAACATATGTGCATTATTTTACCTGGATCGTTTACATATCGTTATATGCTATAGAAAGAATTGTTTATTTAAATCCATTAATACAAAATGAACATGTTATAAGTGATTTTTAGTCATTTTACGGCTATTGTTTAACATAAAATCGCATAAAGTTCAGCGCTGAAGTACGAACAGACGGAAGAACATATAGTCATAATATTTTTATATTCCTTTAGACATTTATCTTAACTAGAATATAAAAAAGAGTTCGACCTAATGTCTTACTCCAAACGATTTCTACATTATGTTGAAGTGAAATGTGAAAAACTTGTATATTTTTAGTATGCAAAAGTATGCGAATAGCCCTTTAACCCTAAACTGTGTTCTTGATTACAGACAAACCTGTCTGAAGCAGCCAGTCAAGGGAATGAGCAAAAGTGGCCTTTCTAAAACAGGTTGTTGCTTAATACAGGTACATTTGCTTTCAAAACAAAGACTTGGAAAATAGCGAATGTGGCAGCTGAAGAAGAGTGGCTGCTTAATAGAGGTGACCACTACTACAGGTTTTACTGTATTTTACATCGATTGTGATACAAGTGCTTACTTCTTGAATCACGCTCAAATGCTTCCCGGGTAGAACGAGTACTTAGTATATGTGGGAAAAATAAAGTGTCTTGCTCAAGGACGCTACCCATAGCCGTGGTGTGAATCGAACCCACGGCCCCCATATCCTTTGGCAGATGCTCTACCACTTGTGGACGTACTCCATTGATGATGTGAACAGAACGCTGTTTCTTGCATGTATACATATACTAGGTTTTGTTTCCTGCAGTACCGGGGAGCAGCATACATGCATGTAATTACATAAAGAACATAGTAAACATGAACGTTTTTACAACTTCGACTAGTCACGCTCGAAGTCTAATCTCGCTGGTTAGAACCGGTATCTAAAGTGGCTCGCTCGAGGTCAACCATGACTACTCATAGCCGTTGTCGGAGGATCGAACACACGGTCCGCCAATCCTTTGTCCGTTGCTCTACCACTGGATCAGACGCGTGAATCGTTTACCCACTATAGGGTTGGGATTAGGGTAGGAGTGTTTGACGAATTTGCAACTTTGAATTGCACCTCTTGTCCGTTGATTGGCTGAAATTGTCACGTGATCTTTGAATTGATTGGTCGATATTTTAGTAACAATCTTTACTCTGCACTACGCTTAATGTTACTTGTTAATAATTATGATGTGATAGTGAATGGAAGGATATTTGTAGGAAATTATTTAAATTTAAAATGTAAGACGTGTAAAATGATACATGTTTACGAAATATTTTTAAATTATTTTAAAATATTATATGAAACAATTGTCAACAATTATTTGTTAATATTATTCTGTATGTTTGCACCATTGTTTAGATCTATTCAATGTTAACAATAAGTATACCAAAAGTATGTTTTATCATTGCGGAATCAACCCGTGCCGCACGCCCAAACATGATATGTATCATACAAAAAATATGTTGTAGATCAATTGTTTTTATACAATTTTTGTTCTCAAATACATAAGCGGTCTCTCTCCGTTAACTCATAAAAAATCCCGTGCAAACACGGACATTTTAGGAAATATACACGTTTATCGGGGTGTCATGTTCGAGACTCTGTCGAGATGCCATTTCTTTCCGATTTTGTTGATCTTGGTGTCGTTCGGTAGGTATTGAATAGATCTAAAGGTAGCCATACAGTACAGGCCGGAATTTACTCGTTAAAATGTCATTAGGGTTAGTAGAGTTTATGTGGTCATTGTGGCACGTGCACGATTATGGGAAATTTTCTAAACACTCATGTAGATATCGATATAATGGGTCCATCCTGAGGCCCTCATTTCTGTGGTTGGAGGTCACGCAAAAACGGGCTAAAACGGTGAAAATAGTAATCTGATATGCTCTGCGTAACGGTCACTACGGTTTAACCAGAAGAGATACGAAACTGTTTTTATATGGTTGTTTCGACAATTGATTGCACTAATCATTGCCATAAAATAGCTTTATCAATAAGTTCACAATGTTAAGTTGAAGGTCATGCAAAACTCAGATTTTGCCATTTTTTTTCCAAACTTCAAAACGCTGCCCAAGACTCATTGTTTGAGCTGGGCTTATGTTTTTTATGTTAAATTATAGATAAGTATATGTGCAATAATCTAAAATCGCGTTTTGTGAGTAAGTATGGGGTTTAAGCCCTTTATTGGGGTCCCACTGACCCACCCTGTATTCCTGAAAAATGGCCAAAAATGATTACTCTTTAGTCAAGATTACCCACTTTGATTACTGTTTACTATTTACTCACTTTGATTACTGTTTATTCTTTACTCATGATTACCCACTTTGATCACTGTTTACTCTTTACTCATGGTTACCCACTTTGATTACCCACTGTGATTACTGTTTACTCTTTACTCATGATTACCCACTTTGATTACTGTTTATTGTTTACTCATGATAACCTTCTTTGATTACCTACTTTGATTACTGTTTACTCTTTACTCATGATAACCCACTTTGATTACTGTTTACTCTTTACTCATGGTTACCCACTGTGATTACTGTTTACTCTTTACTCATGATTATCCACTTTGATTACTCTTTACTCACTTTGATTACTCTTTACTCATGATTACCCACTTTGGTCACTGTTTACTCTTTTCTCATGGTTACCCACTTTGATTACAAGTCCTTACACCTTAAATCACGAATGTGTGTGTGTGCACGTGTGTGTGCGCGTCTTTTCGCGCTCGCGTGCGGGTGTGTGTGTGTGTGTGTCTGTCTGTCTGTCTGTCTGTCTGTCTGTCTGTCTGTCTGTCTGTCAGTATGTCTGTCTGTGTCTCCATACATATTCACGCTTGTGCCCGGGCCCGATTAGATCATTCGTTTACGCGTCTTACTATCGACCCTGGGGTCGTTAGTTCGAATCCCTGTCCGGCAACAGTCTCCGTGATGATTGATATACGACATTGTGTCTCATTATCACTCGTCTCTCACCGCTGATTCAAGTGGGAAAGTTGTCAGTTACTTGCGGAGATTGGGTGTGCTCGAGTATTGGTTAATCCCAGTAAACAGTGGTTAGGTCAACTGATCGTCTACTTAACACGTGTTGTAGATCAATGTCACCATTACATCATATCCAGGGGAATAACTCAGGATCGGACTATTTGTTGAGTACTCTCCCTTTAGAAAACATCATAAATTCGTTTTTTGATCAAAATTTACCCTATGTACAGAATGTTTTCCCCAACTTATTCTTTCAGTTATTTGTATCAAATATTTTGTATCTATAAGATGTATTTTAGTACTTTAAAATGAAAAAATAAAATATGCTAACCTTGAAAATTTTAGTATGAAAAAATCCCTAAGCCAAACCCTATATGTTTACCAAATTTTTGACATTTAAATAGGTGATAGGCCATTCTAATGAGCTCAATCTTCAAGATATATTGATTATTCTTCTGAATTGAGTAGATAAATTACACAGCTACAAAATAAGACCATAACCTGGCCTCTAGGGCTCCTATTCATGTCACAGGACCAGAAAGATGGAGGTCCGGTATGGTAAAATATCATTTTTTTACCTTTATGAATAGGTTTAATACCTAGTTCGAGCCCCTGTGACCTGACACATACCCATATGATATATGGGTAGGTAGGTATGGGTACTGACTACAAGTTGAGAGCATGGCTAAGAGCCTGGGCGGTCTTAGAGGTCAGGGTGAGCCATAGAAGTTGACCAAGCAGGGATCGAACTTAGAAATATCATTATTTTGATTAGGTTTTCCATTAAGTTCGAGCCCCTGTGAAATGACACATACCCATATGATATATGGGTAGGTAGGTAGGTATGAGCACTGGCTACAATTTGAGAGCATGGTTGAGAGCCTGGGCGGTCTTAGAGGTCAGGGTGAGCCATAGAAGGTGACCAAGCAGGGTTCGAACTTAGAAATATCATTATTTTGATCAGGTTTTCCATTAAGTTCGAGCCCTTATTACCCTGATATATACGCATATGATATATGGGTAGGTAGGTATGGGTACTGACTACAATTGGAGACCATGGTTGAGAGCCTGGGTTGGCCTAAGATGTCAGGGTGAGCCATAGAAGATGACCAAGCAGGTTTCGAACATACTTTTGACCTTTATGATTATGTTTAAAACCAAGTTCGAGCCCCTATCGACCTGACATATACCCATATGATACATGGGTAGGTAGGTATGAGAACTGACTACTGACCGTGGCCGGAGGATCGAACACACGGTCCGCCGATCCTTTGTCCGATGCTCTACCACTGGATCAGACACGTTGCACTACCATAACATTGAATCGTTTATCCACTATAACCCTTTACTAACCTTCACCCCGAACACCTTAACCCACCACTAACCCACTCCTACCCTAACCCTAACTCTAACCCACTCCTACCCCTAACCCTAACCATAACCCTTACCTTCGTTTTGTTAAAACAAATATATAAATTAAAATAATGTAGTTAACTCGGCAAAATGTCCGAGGTCATCGGGGTTAACCTCCGAGTAAAGGATAATGTCTGGGTTAAGTTTAAACACTTGGGGTAAAGGTTCGGGTTCACTTCAAACACTTTGGCTTAACCATAGTAAAGGTGTTAGGGTTAATGTATGGGTTAAGTCCTCAAAATGTCAACCAGCATCTGGGTTAAGGTGGGTTAAGGTCGGAGTTTACTCGGCAAAACGTCCGAGGTCATCGGGGTTAACCTCCCAGTAAAGGGTAATGTCTGGGTTAAGTTCAAACACTTGGGGTAAAGGTTCGGGTTCAATTCAAACACTTTGGCTTAACCCTAGTAAAGGTGTTAGGGTTAAGGTATGGGTTAAGTACTCAAAATGTCAACCAGCATCTGGGTTAAGGTGGGTTAAGGTCGGAGTTAACTCGGAAAAATGTCCGAGGTCATCGGGGTTAACCTCCGAGTAAAGGATAATGTCTGGGTTAAGTTCAAACACTTGGGGTATCGGTTAGGGTTCACTTCAAACATACAGAAGGGTTAACGAAAGTAAACCTTGTTACTAAATATACATTCCTTTGTTCTTGCGTCGTCTTTTCATTGGCTGAAATTTGAACTCGTGGCCTCCTGATTGGTTTAAACAAGCATTAGTAAATTTTGTGACACGTCAGTTCATTCATTGTTTGTCTGCTTCTCACTCTATGAGCATGGACTCTCCGAACACGCTCATTCTTGTGGCCAGAAGGGATTTCCCCCTACTGGATTCTTTTGTCGCTTCCTGGGCGATGGACGCGTTTGAGGTGGAGGTTTACGGGTTATTGGGATTTGGGTTCTTCGACCAGAATGAAGCCAACCGGGTTGTCGAGTTTTTAACTGAAGGCCCGGTTGACTTCAAGATGTTTGAAGAGGTCGAACCACTGCCGCGCAGCCCACCTCAACCACCTGCATCCCCGGAGGCAACTACTGAACAGAGACAGCCACCCGATGGGGAGGCTGCCGCTGTTTAGTGCAAACTTTTTCTACTTCTTTTTCTTATTCTTGTTCTTCACTGTTTATTTAATTGATTAGCTCGTGTGATTTTGTTGAGCTCTTGATTCTACTTGATCAGGGACCGGTAATCAACTGGTTCCGCCCCCTTGCCAAGTCTACCGACCTCAACGTGGTGCAAGGGTGAACATCTTCATAATAAGATGGCCAACGGGTAGACGTTTCTTTAATAACAAACACTTTACGAAATGCCCAAACAGACTGTTTCTTCATTTGGGACTTTACTCGCATACATTGCCTATCTGTACGTATCACTGTTCTTTTCAGTAATCATCTGGGTGACGGTTATCTGATGAAAATGTCCCTCACATTTTGATGAAAATGTCCCTGTTGATGAAATTGTCCCCAACATTTGATGAAAATGTCCCCGGCGTTGATGAAATTGTCCCTGAGTGATGAAATTGTCCCTCCATAGACTTTGGATTTCTAAACTCTTCTTTATAGGTCAAGGTCATCTGAGGTCAACTTAAATGATGTTTTTACTGAATTTTAGGGTGAGTTAAGGTAAGAAACTGGGTTGGGGTTTTTGGTAAAAAAGGTGTCAGAGGGTCTGACTTACCTGCTGACAGCATGTTTATTTATAGTTTTTCAAGGTCAAATTAAAGGTCATACTGATAGTCCAATGATTTTCCAACAAATTGGGTTTGAAAAAGGATTAAATCGAGGCCTAATTAAAAAGTTAGTTCAAACTTAGGAATTTTCAACTTTTTGATGAAAGTGTCCCTGGCGGCCATTTTGTTTCCCATTTTGGGGTTTGGGACTTGGGTTCATTCATTCAGCCTGGGTTTAGGGTTTCAGTGCTATCATTGGAAAGGGGAAGTCAAGCCGGTCATTTTCCCACCATCAAAACCCCTATAGGGTTAAGTTTAGGGTTAGGTGCACGGGTCAGCACGTGCTTCTGGTGGCGGGGTCAAGGTCATATATTATGTATATTGTAGAACTTATTATTCTAAACATTAATTGTTCTTTGACCTATAAGCTAGGACTTATAGTTTAGTCAGAAAAAAATGTTAACCTAATTAATTAATATTATTTGGTCAAAGTTCAAAAGGTCAAATATTTGATATTTTTCAACTTTTTTGTGTGGATTGTGTAGATAAAAAATATGTTAAATTATAAAGTGAAAATCAGCCCCGTGGTCACAGAAACAATTTTTAGACATATTAAGTGTTTACATGCGTGCACGTGGCGCACGGGTCAAGGACAAAGGTTTGAAAAGTATTGGTTGTAATATCCAGAAAGAAGACATTTTTCTCTAAATAATCATACCAAAATCAGCCGTTTATGTGAATTAATAAAGAATTTGGAGCGTGTTGAAATTGATGAAAAACGGCTGTTTTTGGTCAGAAAATGGCCAAAAACCCAGATTTTCCTTAATTTCAAATGACCCTAAATCGCTAAGTGTATGGTTTAGAATTATTTTTCTTACACCAATGGCTTTATCTGACCATAAACCTTGCAGAAAACCCGGGTTAAAGTTTGAAATCGGGCTAATGACCTCTGGGGAACGGGTCAAACTATGCCGAAAAAACGTTCGTCATTTTCAAGCCAAAAATCACTATTTCTGGACCATGTTTGGACCTGCCGGACAGGTCAATAGCCGTAGTATATGATGTGTTTGATTATGGGGGCTATAGGCATTGGTAATCGCTAAGGAATGATGTAAAAATCACCTCCCTAGTGCCAGGAATAAGGCGCCGGGGATGCGTGGAACATGGTGAAAAATTAAAAAAAAAATCATTTTTGCCGGTATGCGATTTTTTCGAAAATACTTATCGGAACCCATAAAACTGGGTACCAGAGTGAGCATAGATGTCCCCTGTACGAATTGAACGAGACCAGCAGCCACCCATGCATGTTCGAACCCCGTGCGCTACAGCAAAAATAGTATAATTAACATGTATTTTAGCGCTTATGTATCATGTAAGCACGTGCCGCACGGGTCGTTAATGAATTTTTAGAAATTATTTGTTGTAAAAAACGGAACCTACACATGTTCCGCTAAAGAATGGTACCAAAATCAGAATTGTAGACCCAATATTAAGGTCTGTGGAACTTGTTGAAAATGGTGAACTTTGACTTGTGAAAAAACATGAAATGCCGTGACTTGTTGTCCAAAAGTGCATGTTCAAATCGCTGCCAACAGTTCATTCCTTGACCGATTTTGTTGAACTTGGTATCATTTTGTAGGTATTGATAAGATCTAGGGTTCTGGATACATAAATGGTCCAATGTCTCTACCGCTAGGCAGCGCCAGTGGGTCCAAATTCCGGGTTGGAGACTTAGGGGCGCCGGAAAAATTAAATAACACTAGGTATGGATTTATATTCACATGTATTGTAGATCTAACGATTCTTAGCAACTTTTGTTCTTTAACAAATAAGCTATCTAACACCGTTTCGCCAGAAACGCGCCCGTGCCGTCACGTGCATGGGGGGAATGGGGGTACCGTGTTCAAACCCCGCCACTGACGTCATTCTTGGGGGGGGGGGGGGGGGGGTTTAACCAGGGCACATGGTATGACAGGTTTTTAGAAGCTCTTGAGGTTGGTGCCAAAATTTTTAAATAAAAATGGCCACCAGGGGTCGCCAGCGGTCCTCAAACTTAGGTCAAATGGTAGCACGTGCCAGAAAATGAGGAGCACGTGCATCAGAGTCATGTTGATATATGTTGTAGAAAATTCCATTCTAAGCAACATTTGTTCTTATAGTGATAAGCTATCTGTCTCTGTTAAGTCAGAAACACGTCCCGTGCATACCCGTGCACTTCAAATAAATTAAACTAAATTCGTTATATTTGTCAATTATGAAGTGCCAAGTTCAAGCCCCTGCCCAGAGGCCAATTCTTGTCGGAATTTGATAATTTGGGTGTCGTTGGGTAGGTATTGAATAGATCTTGAGGTTTCCGTACCTCACTGATCCGAGGGCACCCGGTCAAGGTCGTCCCGTGGCCTAGAACTGAGGTGGTCACCCTGGCTCGTGCACGATTCTGAGAGCCACGTGCAATGAGTTCATCTTCACATATGTTGTAGAGAATTTAATTCTGAGCAACTTTTGTCTTTAAACCATATGGCTAACTCAACCCGTTTAGCCGCTAGAGCCTTCCTCCCAACCGAGATCCGGTCAGCCTGGGGTCCAAAAAGGGCTCGAACCTGAGCCGACGAGTTGGATATCGTTGGAAAGGTCTTGACGAGCCTGACAAGATGGCGTCGAGTTTTGTTAAAAAATCTCAAACCCGTGCATTTCACAAAATTTGTTATTATACTACATGTATAAAGTATTAGAAAACAAAAATACAAGAGTGCATTTTATTAATAGAAATTTGGGCTATTTTAAATATTTCTATTAATTTACATAATTTGATTTGGTAAATATTTAAGTCCATTATCTTAGTACAACATGATATGCTTCTGTGGTGTAACTGGCAAACACATCTACACTTCTGTAGTAGTTCTGGGTTCGAATCCCAGCAGTTGCGAACAACATGAAAAGAGATGGCTTAGATATGGTGAAAAAAGAAATGTCTGTTTTATTTTTTAATGAAATTATTCTCTTTTAAAAAGGTTTTTTTTTTTATATAATGTTTGCTGCTGTATGGACAATATGCTACTAACTTATGCTTACTCTTTCTGACTGCCTTACATTCGAAAAGTATATTTTCCGTGGACTGCAGTTTATAATCATACATGATCTATATTTTTTGTCTATTTTGTTTGTCTTGTTTAGTATTACAACCAGATGGTAGAAGCGTCTGGACAAGAACTGAAGGGAACCTATGTCCAGATTGTATATTTCATATATATTTGGATACCTCAACTGCTAATTTGGGAACTTAAGTAAATGTGTTGGTTTATGTATGCAGTCATGCACAATGCCGTTGTTTTTTCTTGGTACATGGGAGATGGAGGTTCAAATTACTGCCATGACCAGAGACTTCTCTTACGTTTCCAACATTTGTTCAGAAATATACATTTGGTTAAGTCATATTTTAACATTTAAACTGCAAGAACTCTATTTATGCTTGAATACAGTATGAATGTCTGGTGTTTTGAATTATACAAATGGTTCCTTCTGTGGCAGAGTTGTCCATAGTGTTTATTTTAAATAACCATTTACTTCACTTCTCACTGCCAAAGTTGTTAGATCAATCTTCGCTCTGGTAGTCTAAAAACATTTTGTGAGAAATTTAAGGTTAATTACAAAAGGACGATGGCTGCACTGTGATTGGTTCCTTTGTCTTCTAGGTCTGTTTTGAAATTGTTTTGAAACCCCAGTAAAAATATATACTGGCTATCTGCTCAGTGTAAACTATAGTATAGACATGTATTATGTTTATGTAATAAGGCAAGAAAAATATGCACCATTGCAGACTCGAACTTGGGACCTTTCACTTACAGGTCAAGTGCTCTACCGACTGAGCTAACCAGACAGTTGACATACGTTTCTCTCCTAACAATTTAGGTACACACTGTGACATTTATATTATGCAAGAAACATTTATAACCGAATAAACACGACCCACGTCAAAAGGTATTTTGTGACCAGCATCCATTTATGTAGCTTGATTAAATAAGGCGTGAATGGACAGCTTCTTTATTATCTGCTGTCCATAATTCGGGAGACGCAAAATAAAAAAAAAACTTTAAAAGGCTCCTACAGATGTGCAATATGTCGCACTACCATTTATGATGCTTATAACGTTTGATTTTGTTTTGCAAACCAAGGAATTAGAGATATAGTTCCTTGAATAAAGTTTCAATCATATAGTAAGTGATTTATTTATGATAAACATAATACATATTAAATATATAATGGAAACATCTGCAATGTTATCCTAAACATATAATACGTGCAATATAAAGTGTATTTAGTATTTGTTTGTTTACTATACTTATAAAATTGAAGTTCGACCCCAAGAGAGGCAATATAACACCCCTACAGTTTTGAAAGAAATGTAATCACACTGTATGGCCACACTGTAATAATCAGACAAACATCATCATTATATCAATCATCATCATCATTATTATCATCATTCAATAATAACATAGATATAACAGATATAATAATATAGATATAATGTACATAGTCAACATCTGACAACACATATTTTATCTAAGGGTTACTGTTCAGGCATATTCATTAACAAAACAATATGCATTCCGATGTGTTCAAAAGTCACTCATTCACGAGGAATGTTTAATTTCTTCATTACTCTATTCTTGCGACCTTTCGTTTGAAAGCTAGAAATGTCCGTGCTGCAATATCTCTTGAGACACAATCTTTCTTATATCTTTCATATTTCATTTTCACGGTTTCATCACGGTCAGTACATAATACATGCAAGGTTTCTAATTCTGCTGCTTCCCATCGGCGTTTTTGCCCTACAATGAATGGTAAACATAGAGGGGTCCTTTTAACGACAACATTTCTTTCATCTTCTGTTTCATTTATACGATTCTGAACCGAATCAATGTCGAACTGCTGGCTATTGCTTTCATCTGTCAGGCCTACTTCGCGTTCGTCAGCAATATTCTTGGACAGACTTTCAACGACCGGCTTTGAACACAATTGAAATGGAATAGTTGCGTGCAGTCTATACAATGGAAACTTATTAAACTTTGATAGTAACATGTGACTTTGTAGCTCTAAGCCTTTCAATTTTGCCTAACTTATGGGTAATTCCGTCTTCAGTTTCTGTAACTGTTCGTAATCAACATACCAGCCATTCATAATCATTGCAATACAAGACAGAAAAGTCAATACCTCGATGAGCTTTGTCTCGTCAAGATTTTCATGGGATAGTTTTCTGTTGCAAACTGAGATCCATGGAAAACTGACACGATCTCTCAATCGGGTTGCATAAACTTAATTTCGCCTTGACAGTTCTCCTACGACTAGACTGGAAAGTACCAGCGGAGCCTTATTTATAATAGCACTACTATCCTCGGAATCCAACACTTTCCAAACTCCCGAAAGACGATTCCAGTTTAAAACTGCGTTCCCATGTTTATCATAATTTTGAAACGCTGGAAAATACTTTAACTTTACCTCTTGAAAGCCTGCTTTTAACACAGTCGATAGTTCATGTCCGGATACCACTATTAGGTTGGAGACACTTTCAAAGACCATACTTGCATGAGTTCGCCTCTTTCTGGACAGAAGAGAAACTAACTGTCCAGATGTAATAAAACCATTCACTTTCAAATTAGCAGTAACATCACTAAATAAGTCCGCCTTAAAATCTTGATACCGTAATAATTTAGACGTTTGAGATGCTTCATACAAGTCCATCAGCAGCACGTGTGTCAAACGACGGCCGACAACACATGGACCGCTTGACAAAACATCGTGTATCCCCACACTTCTACATATCTTACGTCCAACTTCTTTTGATGATGTCCATATTTCAACTGAAGGTATTGATTCATCTCTTACCATACAAGAACTCCATCGGTCCAAAGATAAAAAACCCAAAAAGTCGGTAAGGCTGCGACTTGGAATTAAATATCCAGGTCCAAGATTCACAGAATAATTCCTACTTCGCAGACAAACAGGACGACCCCATAATATCTTTTCGGCAGCTAATTCTAACTGAAACGCTTTCCACACAGCTTCAACATTACCGGTTCTTAAAAACTTGTTTTTTAACCTTCGAAGTGATGAAGTGATCCACAAACCTAAGTTCTTAATCAATTATGTAGTTCCTAAGGGAAGCGGAACTAACATGGGCTTCTCAGAGAGAAGGAGAAACAGATTATTTAGGTTCAAACTGTCGGTTACGACAATACTTTCTTTCAAATCAGTCACTTTGCAAACATACTCAATCCGACATCGTGCGATATCCATTAAACTGAAATTGCTGTCCAAACATGAAATGTATTGATCAGCGTCTCTTTTGAATGCTTGACCTGTTTCTTTAGGGAGTACCATCCCGGTAGCAATACAACCCGAAACAGGATGAAATCTTGTATTAGATCTTAAATGTGGGGTGTCTACATATAACTGCACGAAACGCATCTTTTCTGGGTGTAAACATACTTTCCGTAGGTATTTAGATACATCTAATTATTTCCCATCCAGGTTGCTTTGATAGCAAACGCAATCCCGGAAAGATAAACAACTGCTTAAACTACCCCTGTTTTCCACCAATGATTGAACTCCGGCTGAAGACCACATCAGTTCTTTTTCATCCGAAAAAAGATTTACAGCACAGTGCACACTAACCCGAATGATATCTTCCAGAGAAAAGATTTCCAAAGAAACTCCGTTTCTAGATTTCTCACCAAACCTAAAACAAAACTTGATCACCTCGAATCGCCTGTCTAATTCAGCTGCATTAATTGCTTTGTCAAATTCACTCATAACTATCTGGCTGTCATCAGGTAATACAAATAACCTTTTCATAGCATTCATATCATTCTTTGACAATGTTCTTCGAACACTTTCTTTTACATGAAACAGGTTCTCTCGAAATTTAACACGGATAGAGTCAAAGTATTTCACCGACAAATCCTTAAACGCAGTACCGTTCAAAGCATCATTACTTTTAACACCCACATGGGGAATTTCAGATACCCAGCCTTCCCATCCTTGCTCGTAAAACAGTTGAAAGCCAACACTACTGCGAAAGTCTGACATCTGAGTGCCAGAAAAGTGAGATAAGTTTATATGCTTCCTAAGAACGGAATACACTGGACGAATGTTATTACAAACTGTTAAAAATCTTACAAGTATTCGTAAGCCGTTCCATCTCCTCAATTCCACGACACATCCATCTACGTCTGTTTCATGCTGAATAAAAACTTCCTGTTCAATAGAGGTAGCGTTGGAGCCACGAACAAATACATGACTATCCCTATTAAGAAATTTCTCATTATTTCCATAACCAATCCAGTTCTCTATGAAACTTTCATTCTCTTCCAACACGTCTGCAAATCCTTCATCATCGGACAAATCCATTTTCTTGAAATACTGCAAAGATGAAGAAGAGGTACTGGGTAAGCGAATAATTGAGGCTTAGTGGTTACATATCAACTAGGTTAGGTAGGTAAGATGAACACGATAAGTGGGTAATTGAGGAATAATTATAGCATCAGTAACCTAGAGTAAGGTAGGGTAAACACCGGGGTAAGCTTAGGAGTAAGGGTAAGCACTAGGGTTATCAAGGGTAAGGTAGGTAAGGTTCAATTATAGCAATAATAAGCTAAAGTAAGCTATGGTAAGCACCGGGGTAAGCTTCGGAGTAAAGGTAAGTTTCAGGGTTATCAAGGGTAAGGTAGGTAAGGTTCAATTATAGCAAGTGTAAGCTTAAGTTAGCTAGGGTATACACAGGGTTAACATGAGGTTTGCAGGTTAACATGGGTAAGGGGTGAAGAGTAATCAGATTTCAATATCCATGTAGTAAATTCACTTGGTGTCAGTTAAGGCACGTAACCTTCATTAGTACCAAGAGTAAGGTAGGCAACGTACAGTTACACCAAGAATTACTTAGGATAAGGTAGGGTAAGCTTAGGAGTAAGGGTTAGCATCTGGGTAAGCTAGGGTAAGGTTGGTAAGGTACTATTTTAGCAAGAGTACGCTAGAGTAAGCTTGGGTAAGGTAGGGTAAGCTTATGAGTAAGGGTAAGCATCAGGGTAAGGTTGGTAATGTTCAATTATAGCAAGAGTAAGCAAGGGTTAACACAGCGTTAACATCAGGTTAGGAGGTAAACATGGGTAAGGGGTTCGGAGTAGGGTAGGATTAGCACATGGCTTTTCTTTTATTTCGCGCCAAAATTGAACAAAGAAATGTATTTTAGTAACAATGCTTGCAATAATGAAAACAACTTGATTTTTTATTGTTTATTACAAGATTTTGCAAATAAGAATCAAACATCATCATCATCATCATCATCATCATCATCAATATTATCATCAACATCATGATCAGTATCATAGTAATCATCATT
Organism: Panopea generosa; assembly: GCA_029582155.1. Taxonomy (NCBI): domain Eukaryota; kingdom Metazoa; phylum Mollusca; class Bivalvia; order Adapedonta; family Hiatellidae; genus Panopea; species Panopea generosa. Next base: position 5,282,698 of record CM055894.1, read on the forward strand.
ATCATCGTACATTGAATGCTTGCAAGACAGATAACCATTCATATCTAAATTATATTTTTTGAATAAGCAAAAACATTATCAAAAATCATATTCACAAAAAGGAAATACCTTTACTATATCCTTATAATTCACAAACTTTTTTTGGAAAATCAAAACAAAAAACTATTGCAATTTCAATTCAACTATTCGCGTCAAAACAATTTTTAATAACAGTCTCAAAAGTGATATCAATGCTACTAAGGACTGTCCACTTTTAACAGGTCACATAACTTCAGCTTCTCATCTACCACTTCCAATGCTTCATGCAGATCTTTCCGGATATGTCTCAGTGACATATCCAACGTTGCATAGGAGTAAGACAATGCACAAGTTTCGCTGATGATATCAAATAAACAACGCTTCAAAGCACAATGCATTTTCACTTTACACTGACCTTTGGGTAGTGCATCATGAACAGCTATCTTAATGGACTTGCATTTAACACTGCAACAATCTTTCTCCTCCATATCCTTTACATGCTGATCATAGGAAACATCATCCTTGCAAACCACCTGGAGAAAACATCTATCGGCTTTGTCGGAGCGGGGGGAACAAAGTCCTTTCTGAAACATGACTGCAATGTCGACACTTTCGTAAACAACTTCACTCAATACATCCGTTACTATCTCTTTTGACTCTGTCATACCTGAAACAATAGTACTTACGGTCAGGATCAGGGTTAGGAGTAACAGTGAAACAATTTACAGGGTCATGGTATAACCCTCAATTGCAAACACTACAAAAATAAGGTCTGTATCACATACGAATTACATTAGAAACAAAATAACTTACTTCAAAGTACTAGATCATATTGTCAAAAAAAAATGCGAGTTGACGCTTTATAAGTTATCAAACTGGATAACCGTGGGTTACTGTTTTTTTTATAAAAAATAGGAAGTGGGTTACTGTCAGTTAAGCCACTGGTTAAGGGTTAGATAAAGGTCGAGGTCAACTTGGCAAAATATCAGTGTCATCTGGGTTAATCTCCGAGTGAAGAGTTATGTCTGAAAAAACTTCAAACACTTGGGGTAATGTCTGGGTTAACCTCCGAGGCAATGTTAATGTGTGGGTTAACATCCGAGTAAAGAGTAATGTCTGGATTAACTTCAAACACTTGGGGTAAAGGTTAGGGTTCACTTCAAACACTTTGGCTTAACCCTAGTAAAGGTGTTAGGGTTAGGGTATGGGTTAAGTCCTCAAAATGTCAACCAGCATCTGGGTTAAGGTGGGTTAAGGTGAGTTAACTCGGCAAAATGTCCGAGGTCATCGGGGTTAACCTCCGAGTAAAGGGTAATGTCTTGGTTAAGTTCAAACACTTGGGGTAAAGGTTCGGGTTCACTTCAAACACTTTGGCTTAACCTTAGTAAAGGTGTTAGGGTTAAGGTATTGGTTAAGTCCTCAAATTGTCAACCAGCATCTGGGTAAAGGTGGATTAAGGTCGGGGTTAACTGGGCAAATGTCCGAGGTCATCTGGGTTAACCTCCGAGTAAAGGGTAATGTCTGAGTTCACCTATAGCACTTCGGGCTAACCCGAGTAAAGGTGTTAGGGTTAAGCTAAATTCGCGGGCTTTGTAAACAAAGGAATCTATATTTAGTAACAAACTTTACTCAGGTTAACCCTATGAAAACACGATTAAATGTAACAAAAATTTAAGACGGTTCCGAATCCACCTGACCGAATAAGAACAAACATAAACTCATTCTAAAAAATACAATCATCATCATCATCATCATCATCATCATCATCATCATCATCATCATCATCGCATTATCTTTCCTATTAGATTTTATGATGATGATCATCATCATCATTGTAGCAGTTCGCACATGACAGACGAAATGATTTGGAATAACAAACAATTACATAAAAGCCATCATCATCGGCATCATCACATTATCTTTCCTATCAGATTTTATTATTATCATCATCATATTCATCATCATTATCATCATCATTATCATCATCGTCGTAGTTTGTTCAAAACATAAGAAACTAACCCTAACCCATTATCATCATCGTCTTAGTTTGTTCAAAACAGAAGAAACTAGTTGACTTATAAATTGGCTCTTTTTCAATCACTCAAATACCAACATCATCATCAGCATCATCATCATCAATATTATCATCAACATCATCATCAATATCATCATAACCATCATTATCATCGTCCATTGAATGCTTGCAACGACAGATAAACATTCATATATAAATTATATATTTTGAATAAGCAAAAAATTATCAAAAATCATATTCACTAAAAGGAAATACCTTTTCTATATCCTTATAATTCACAAACTTTTTCAAAAACACTCCTATATATTTTTCATAATGAAAATCAAAACAAAAAACTATTGTAATGTCATTCCAACTTTTCACGTCAAAATAAACTTTCAAAATGGCGGAATGCAGTATATAGAAAATGTCACATGTTTTAAACAACTGGGCTGATAAATGGCTTGTTAATTTTAATCCAAATAAAACAGAATCGATGGTTATTACCCGTAAAATCAACAACTCGATATATCCAAATATTTCTATGAATCAAACTGTTATACAAGACGTTATAACTCATAAACATCTGGGCCTTACTTTTTCTAATAATGGATCATGGCATGAACACATTCAATACATAAAAGAAAAGGCATGGAAAAGAATAAACATTATGCGACATTTAAAATTTCAATTAGATAGAAAATCCCTTGAGATTATAATTTATATACTACTTTTATACGTCCAATTCTAGAATATGCTAACATTGTCTGGGATAATTGCACTTTGTATGAAGTTAATGAAATAGAAAAGATTCAGTTAGAAGCAGCAAGAATAGTAACGGGAGCAACACAACTTGTTTCTATATCAGCTCTGTACAAAGAGACCTGTTGGGAATCCTTAAAAATAAGAAGATTATGGATTATCTCCTTCGTACCTATGTTCACTATTACCTGAAAATGTTAGGAATCTTGTTGGCTATAATATTCGAAATGCACAAGACCTTAGGACGTTTTCATGTAATACTCAATTATATTTTAACTCATTCATACCTTCTTCTGTGCGTGAATAAAATCTTCCTCACCTCATAAGAGAGTCGCCTTCCCTTAATATATTCAAATAAAATATTAACGCTAATAAACAAAAGGTTCCAAATCACTATTATACAGGAAACCGAATTGCCCAAATATATCACACACGACTTAACATAGTTGCAAGTCCAAATTGTCTTTGTGGTGAAATTGAGGACACATATCATTATTTATTCAGGTGCAGACTATTTTACCAATATAGACAAAGAATGATGACTGAAATAAAATAAGCTTATCCACATGATCCTTCCTTGAATGATCTTCTGTATGGTAATGAAAATCTTACACTAACTGACAACAACTCGATTTTCATGACAGTTCAAAATTTTATTATAAAGACCAAACGTTTTGAATATCGCACACAATTAAATAGATAATGATTTGTCATGTTTTTTACTTATTTAATTATAACAACACGCCTCTATTTGATCTTGGATAGTAAGAAACAATGGTTAATGAATAGATTGGATTGATAAACATAAACTTGCAAAATACCTATCCCCTGTATCGGAATGAACCTATAAAGAAAACAAAATCAGTGGAGTCTCTTTCTTTCTTTCCTTCTCTTCAACCAATACTATCTTTTTTATTTTTTGAAATATTCTGAATAAACCATTATTTCTTTAATCAATTTTTGCACATTTGGCCAAATTGAAATTATTTCGGAACCATATGATAAAGTCTATAAGAAATGTAAAATAACTGTTTTGGAAGCAGATTTACACCAGCTTCTAAAGCTTTTTTCTGTATCCTTTCCACATAATTTGTTAAACGTATGACTTTATTGTTAAATGTATGCTAAATATATGTACTTATGAGAACTAATTATTGTAATATAGCACTAGAAGTATATATTAAACTGGAAATAGTTATTGTAGTACAGCACTAGAAGTATATATTAAACTGGAACTGGAACTATTGTCTTAAACCGCACACCAGCGGTGCACGCGGGGTTAGAAAACCACGTGATAAACATAACCAATTGGAGTGCAGAAAGATAAAGTCATGTCACCAAATATTAGTCACATGATCAAATCAACACCCGTTGCATTATGGATAAGAAACCCTAAGCGAACAAAGACGATAACTTTAAGTCAAAGGTGACACTGCGTCACATGCCAAGCCATTCAATAATCTGTCAATGTGCGAAAACCGATCTATAGTGAAGCAATTTAAATTATGGATTAATTATCCAAAATCCAAAAAACTAACCAATTATATGAGTTAAACAATATTTTTTTACAATCGAAGTATTTAAATAAAATTACAGAAATAATATAATAACGAAATCGCCGTCACTATTTTGAATATAAACATGATATATTTAAATGCGTTTCTGTTTATGATTGAAAAATAACGGGATGTAATATAAAACAATTCTAAATTGATAATGGTAACCATAGAAATATATTTAGCAAAATATTGCATTGTTACATAGCGGTAACAATGTCAAACTCTAATAAGTTAAATTTTATTTTAAGTTTTCACATACATTTTATAAATCATATTTGTGCATTATTACACATTTACAATGGGTTTTTTTTATATACAAACATCGATTTCACATAAATTTAAACACTGTAACATACCGGCGATGACGTTATTTACAAGACGTCAACATAAAAGTCATTCTTTTTCAAAATATTCTCCGATATGTCCATGGCGTTTTACCCACTTTTCGTAAATGATTCCAAACCATTCTGTGTAGAGACGTTTATTAAAATTTAATTTTTCTCACCGACCGTGTCGAACCGTTGGCCGCAACAGCGTAGACCAACATATAAACCAAAAACATTGACCAACAACATATAAACCAGTTTAGGAAAATAAGGGATGTGAGGTCCGGGAGGTAGGGTGGGTGTAAAAGTCTCTGAAAACCCAGTATGTCGATTTCCATCTGAAACGTCGCGGCCGTATGACTTGGGGCATTGTCCTGATTAAAAATTATGGACTCTACATTATTGTAAAGAACGGGCCGCTTCTTTCTGAATGCGTTCAAGAAATCACGACTAACAACCTTAAATGAAACTCAATAACATTATGTGCGCCGCACTGTCGTTTGACGTCGCCATTTTATCAAATTATTCATAGAAGTTGATGTCATGAAACGAACACCACTCAACCGTTAATAATGGAATTTTCTTCAAATTTTAAAATATGGCGTCACTAGCTTTGATATTAACGTTCGTGATTTTTAGCGACAAACATACGTCATTATCATTTAATTGAGACACATATTACCGACTTGAACACATACAATTGAGACGATTTAGGACTGCGCCAGCCAAACATATAGGATGTAAATCAGTCGCTTATAAAATCGATAAAAAACGTATAATATTTATGAGACTGCGCAATTTTGCTTAAAATAAAATAAGAAGAGAGCTGGGTCCATACTACAGACAAAGATTGGTCTATGTTGTTGGTCTATGTTGTTTGTCTATGTTGTTGTTCTCTGTTGTTGGTCTATGTTGTAGGTCTATATGTTTTTGGTCTATATTTGTTGGTCTATGTTGTTGGTCTATATGTTGATGGTCTATATTTGTTGGTCTATGTTGTTGGTTTATATGTTGTTGGTCTATGTTGTTGGTCTATATGTTGTTGGTCTCTATGTTGTTGGTCTATATACTGATGGTCTACATTGTTGGTCTACGTTGTTGGTCTATGTTTTGGTCTATGGTGTTTGTCTATGTTGATGGTTTATATGTTGTTGGTCAATGTTGTTGGTTTATATGTTGGTCTACGTTGTTGGTATATGTTGTTGGTCTATGTTGGTCTATGTTGTTGGTTTCTGTTGTTTGTCTATGTTGTTGATCTCTGTTGTTAGTCTCTGTTGTTTGTCTCTGACGTTGGTCTCTGTTGTTGGTCTATGTTGTTGGTCTATGTTGTTAGTCTCTGTTGCTGGTCTCTGTTGCTGGTCGATGTTGTTGGTCTATGTTGTTGGTCTCTGTTGTAGGTCTATGCTGTTTGTCTCTCTGTTGTTGGTATATGTTGTTGGTATCTCTGTTGTTGGTCTTTGTTGTTGGTTTATGTTGTTGGTCTCTGTTGCTGGTCTCTGTTGCTGGTCGATGTTGTTGGTCTATGTTGTTGGTCTCTGTTGTAGGTCTATGCTGTTGGTCTCACTGTTTTTTGTCTATGTTACTGGTCTCTGTTGCTGGTCTCTGTTACTGGTCTCTGTTGCTGGTCTCTGTTGCTGGTCTATGTTGCTGGTCTATGTTGTTGGTCTCTGTTGTTTGTTTCTGTTGTTGGTGTCTGTTGTTGGTCTATGTTGTTGATCATTGTTGTCGGTCTATGTTGTTTGTCTATCTTGTTGGTCTCTGTTGTTGGTCTATATGTTGTTGGTCTATATGGTGTTGGTCTGTGCTGTTGGTCTATATGTTGCTGGTCTATGTTGTTAGTCTATATGTTGGTCTATATGTTGGTCTATATGTTGTTGGTCTATATATTGTTGGTCTATATGTTGTTGGTCTATGTTGTTGTTTTATGTTGTTGGTCTCTGTTGTTGGTCTCTGTTGTTGTTGGTGTATGTTGTTGGACTCTGTTGTTGGCCTATGTTGTTGTTGGTCTATGTTGTTGGTTTCTGTTGTTGGTTTATGTTGTTTGTTTATGTTGTTGGTCTCAGTTGTTGGTCTCTGTTGTTGATCTATATGTTGTTGGTCTTTGTTGTTGGTCTATATGATGTTGGTCTATGTTGTTGGTCTATATTGTTGGTTTATGTATTGATGGTCTCTGTTGTTGGTTTATGTTGTTGGTCTCTGTTGTTGGTCTGTGTGGTTGACCTATATGTTGTTGGTTTATGTTGTTGGTTTATATGTTGGTCTCTGTTGTTGGTCTACGTTGTTGGTCTATGTTGTTGGTCTATGTTGTTGGTCTCTGTTGTTGGTCTCTGTTGTTGGTCTCAGTTGTTGGTCTCTGTTGTTGATCTATATGTTGTTGGTCTTTGTTGTTGGTCTATATGATGTTGGTCTATGTTGTTGGTCTATATTGTTGGTTTATGTATTGATGGTCTCTGTTGTTGGTTTATGTTGTTGGTCTCTGTTGTTGGTCTGTGTGGTTGACCTATATGTTGTTGGTTTATGTTGTTGGTTTATATGTTGGTCTCTGTTGTTGGTCTACGTTGTTGGTCTATGTTGTTGGTCTATGTTGTTGGTCTCTGTTGTTGGTCTCTGTTGTTGGTCTATGTTGTTGGTCTCTGTTGTTGGTCTATGTTGTTGGTCTATATGTTGTTGGTTAATGTAGTTGGTCTATATGTTGGTCGTTTATGTTGTTGGTTTATATATTGTTGGGCTCTGTTGTTGGTCTATGTTGTTGGTCTCTGTTGTTGGTCTGTGTGGTTGGTCTATATGATGTTGGTTTATGTTGTTGGTCTATATGTTGGTCTCTGTTGTTGGTCTACGTTGTTGGTCTATGTTGTTGGTCTATGTTGTTGGTCTCTGTTGTTGGTCTATGTTGTTGGTCTCTGTTGTTGGTCTATGTTGTTGGTCTATATGTTGTTGGTTTATTTAGTTGGTCTACGTTGTTGGTCTATGTTGTTTGCCTCTGTTGTTGGTCTACGTTGTTGGTCTATGTTGTTGGTCTATGTTGTTGGTCTCTGTTGTTTGTCTATTTTGTTGGTCTATATGTTGCTGGTCATTATGTTGTTGGTCTATGTTGTTGGTCTAAGTTGTTGGTCTTGATGTTGTTGATCTAAATGTTGGTCTATATGTTGTTGGTCTATGTTGTTGGTCTCTGTTGTTGGTCTCTGTTGTTGGTTTATGTTGTTGGTCTCTGTTGTTTGTCTATGTTGTTGGTGTATGTTGTTGGTCTATATGTTGTTGGTCTATATGTTGTTGGTCTCTGTTGTTGGTCTATATGTTGTTGGTCTTTGTTATTGGTCTCTGTTGATGGTCTATGATGTTGGTGATGTATGTTGTTGGTCTCTGATGTTGGTCTCTGTTGTTGGTCTATGTGTTGTTGGTATCTGTTGTTGGTCTCTGTTGTTTGTCTATATTGTTGGTCTATGTGTTGTTGGTCTCTGTTGTTGGTCTATATGTTGTTGGTCTCTGTTGTTGGTCTATATGTTGTTGGTCTTTGTTGTTTGTCTATATGTTGTTGGTCTCTGTTATTGGTCTATATGTTGTTGGTCTATATGTTGTTGGTCTATGTTGTTGGTCTATATGTTGTTGGTCTCTGTTGTTGGTCTATATGTTGTTGGTCTATATGTTGTTGGTGTCTGTTGTTGGTGTATATGCTGTTGGTCTATATGTTGTTGGTCTCTGTTGTTGGTCTATAGGTTGTTGGTCTATGTTGTTTTTCTATGTTGTTGCTCTATGTTAATGGTTTATATGTTGTTGGTCTATATGTTGTTGGTCTATATGTTGTTGGTGTCTGTTGTTTGTTTATATGTTGTTGGTCTATGTTGTTGGTCTATGTTGTTGGTGTCTGTTGTTGGTCTATGTTGTTGGTCTATGTTGTTGGTCTCTGTTGTTGGTCTCTGTTGTTGGTCTATGTTGTTGGTCTCTGTTGTTGGTCTATGTTGTTGGTCTATATATTGTTGGTTTATGTAGTTGGTCTATATGTTGGTCGTTTATGTTGTTGGTCTTTATGTTGTTGGTCTACGTTGTTGGTCTATGTTGTTTGCCTCTGTTGTTGGTCTACGTTGTTGGTCTATGTTGTTGGTATATGTTGTTGGTCTTTGTTGTTTGTCTATTTTGTTGGTCTATATGTTGCTTGTCATTATGTTGTTGGTCTACGTTGTTGGTCTACGTTGTTGGTCTTGATGTTGTTGATTTAAATGTTGGTCTATATGTTGTTGGTCTTTGTTGTTGGTTTATATTGTTGGTCTCTGTTTTTGGTCTATGTTGTTGGTCTCTGTTGTTGGTCTCTAATGTTGGTTTATGTTGTTGGTCTCTGTTGTTTGTCTATGTTGTTGGTCTATGTTGTTGGTCTATATGTTGTTGGTCTCTGTTGTTGGTCTATGATGTTGGTGATATATGTTGTTTGTCTCTGTTGTTGGTATCTGTTGTTGGTCTATATGTTGTTGGTCTCTGTTGTTTGTCTATAAGTTGTTGGTCTCTGTTGTTGGTCTATATGTTGCTGGTCTATGTTGTTGGTCTATATGTTGTTGGTCTCTGTTGTTGGTCTATATGTTGTTGGTCTCTGTTGTTGGTGTATATGTTGTTGGTCTCTGTTGTTGATCTATAGGTTGTTGGTCTTTGTTGTTTTTTTATGTTGTTGGTCTATATGTTGTTGGTCTATATGTTGTTGGTGTCTGTTGTTTGTCTATATGTTGTTGGTCTCTGTTGTTGGTCTATGTTGTTGGTCTCTGTTGTTGGTCTATGTTGTTGGTCTATTGTTGGTCTCTGTTGTTGGTCTATGTTGTTGGTCTCTGTTGTTGGTCTATATGTTGTTGGTCTTTATGTTGTTGGTGTCTGTTGTTTGTGTATATGTTGTTGGTCTATGTTGTTGGTCTATGTTGTTGGTTTCTGTTGTTGATCTATTTTGTTGGTCTATTGTTGGTCTCTGTTGTTGTCTATGTTGTTGGTCTATGTTGTTGGTCTCTGTTGTTGGTCTGTGTTGTTGGTCTGTGTTGATGGTCTCTGTTGTTGGTCTATGGTGTTTGTCTATATTGTTGGTCTATGTTGTTGGTGTCTGTTGTTGGTCTATATGTTGTTGGTCTTTATGTTGTTGGTGTCTGTTGTTTGTGTATATGTTGTTGGTCTATGTTGTTGGTTTCTGTTGTTGATCTATTTTGTTGGTCTATTGTTGGTCTCTGTTGTTGGTCTATGTTGTTGGTCTATGTTGTTGGTCTCTGTTGTTGGTCTGTGTTGTTGGTCTGTGTTGATGGTCTCTGTTGTTGGTCTATGGTGTTTGTCTATGTTGTTTGTCTATTTTGTTGGTCTATGTTGTTGAATTATTCGAGTCTGAACGTTATTGTGTGTATACTAGTTACATATTTGTCAAATTGTGTGTGGTTTATGAAACTATGTTGTGAAAATAAGAACATCTTACCCAAACGTTACATTACTGGTCTAGTGGTAGAGCGTCCGTCTCGCATGCGGAAGATCGTGGATTCAATCCCCGGCCGGGTCATACCAAAGACTTTAAAATGGTACTAGAAGCTTCCACGCTTGACGCTCAGCATTTAGAGGAGAGTTTTAGGTATGGTCGGCCCGGTGTCAGTATAATGTGACAGGGTGGGGTATCATACCATGTGTCTGCGGCATGATACTCCAGTGAGACAGCGCTTAGAATACTGTCACAAGTAGACATGTCGCGATATGACTGAAAAATTGTTGAAAGCGACGCTAAACACCATAAAACTACAACAATCCAGCATATAGAAGGCGCCTTATTTTCTAATTCGCATTGTTCAAACGAAAATAAATCATTTATGTTCTTTACAAAGTAAACTCAGGGAAATTTAAGAGAACAAGACATGGTGTAGGATTTTTTTACTTGCATTGCCGTTATAACATATTTTTACAGGAAAGATAAACAAAACGATCTGTCAAACATCCTGTCATAATAAGAGGATCTGCACCAGCTGATACCATGGAGGTTTTATTCGCATAGAGCACCCTTGTCCTGCAATGGCTATATGTCAATATACAAACTCAAATAAATTAAAACCTTGTTAAAATGACCAACATCTGACTGAACATTACACGTATTCATTTACTTTAAACTCATAATAAATACATTAATAATGATCCAAGGGAGGTAAATGTTACATACTTACAGCTTAAGTTACACCCAATTATATACTATGTTATGTAAATTTGATCTGGACGTGTTAAGTTCTTTTGAAATAAATAATTGATACACATATTTTTGAATGGGGTTTGACGATTTTTTCTCAGATAGATGGCGGTTCCAGCAATGAGGCGCAAAAATAAAGTTAGGTATAATAGTAGTTAAATTTATTTTGTTTATTTGAATATTTAGCGTCATTTTTATGCCATTGAGGACTTACATTCGATCAGTCAACCTAACCGCTTTTTTCTTAGATCCCGGAAGGTTAACCAGTACTAGATCACAACTATCTCCGTAAGGAACTGATATATTTCCAATTTCAATCAGCACTGAGAGACGAACAGCAATGAGGCGTAATGTCGTATATCAATCACCACGAATACTCTGGCCTGGCGGGGACTCAAACTCACCACCCCTGGGTCTGACGCGTTACCGATTGAACATTGAAAATGAAATTCTTGCAGTCAATAAGAAGTACATGCTGTCTTTTTAATGAAATTGACTGTTGAATATATACGTACACCGGGTCAAGTACATGTATTCTAACTTTGATATGGTCACAGAGGGCGCTCTATAATATAAAGGTCAATATTATTCTATTTCTGGATTTAATGGTAGACAGGTATTTTATTATAGTGACGTGTGTTTATCTTCACATACAACGAACAAGGAACAATAATATGAAATAATACCCTGTTTCAACATCACACATAACTAACACAGAAAACAGGACTTTCTATATATATTTATTTTCTTACATTATTACAACTGTCATTTAAACTTTAATAGATTCTATTAACACATAAATCACGTTTCTAAACACGTTTCCAATTTTAGTATAACAGTTCCTATTTAAAACCCTACTGCATCTTAACCCCTTTGCGTTCCAAAGTAATCTCTCTAAGCAACAAATACCAGTCTTTCCATCTCGCCTCCCAAAGTAAAACTCACAACTAAAATATTGTCATAAAAGTAACAATTAATTCATATACCAGGCATAATTAATCAGGCATTCCCTGCACAGATATCCACTCTACGTCCGTTAAATGCCCTTAAAACCCAGTTTATATTCTAATTCTAGTCCCGTTATGTTATATTTTGACAGGGTAATTCATCATAAGTGAGCTCTGAAATATTCCCATTTTGACCAGTACAGAAAGACTAGGATTTTGTAGTCTTACATTAACCATGAACTATCCCATATAATTATATAATTGGCTTAAATTTTACAATATCAAACTAATAAAATACAATAATTAATAAATGACTGACTATATTACAACACGACCTCGACCCAAAACGGCCTATAAGTGAGATGTAAATTAAATACACAGATAGTTACGTGAACGCTATGTGTGTATATATATATATGATGTGTAAAAAAATCAACAATGTAAAAATTGCCATAAATATATAACCAGTGGCGTAGCTGTCTCTGTGCTACATCGAGCAGTCTTGTATTTTTTAGTTTTTTTATATAACTTTTATTTTCTCACGAATGCATCAACATATTTCCTGGAAATACCCTCAGAACGCAGAAAATGTATTCTGAGTTTTTTACGGGTGGGGGAGGGGTGGGGAGGGAGGGTTCTGGTGACATGTCCCATGTCCCCTAGTCCCCGAAAAAGATCATGACATGTCACCAGACCCCCCCCCCCCCCCCCCCCCCCCCCACACACATACCCTCGCCCAAACACACACACACTTTGGAACCTGGTGGGCTTAAATATCATTTAAATTACAGATATTGATGATAGTTCAGTACTGTTGACATATCACAAGTAAACAACAGAAACATAAATATGTACAGTTAAGTCAGAGTTCTTTGGTAATTGGGCAAGTTCATCATTCAACAGTAAAGTTAAAGCGGATAATTAAACTGTTATTGTCTGTAATCGAGTAGTACCAATACCTGTCTGACCTGTACGGACGATACAAAGTAGGTAATACGTTTACAACTATCTCAAATAAACGAAAAACGGACTAAAAAGTATAAAATTCACAAGCAGTTCGTATAAATGTCGTGTTCTTTTGGCGATCAAGAGGTTGTTGGTTCGACTCAGTTTTCCGTTTAAATGATAGTCTGAATATTAACCAGGTAAAGCAGGTGGAAGACAGTTTTATATTCGTTTTCGATATTTAAGATAGCGTTAGTTTATGTTGAATACTGAAAATTTCACCGGTTCAGCTGACCCAGAAATCAACTCGCACATCCGGTCATACGACACGCCCTGTCTACCGTTTAAACTTACCCAGAAATCTGCTCGCACACTTTTTCAAACAAGTTTTATTCATTCAGCCGAATCCAACGTTGTTGTTTGGGGTGTATATTGTATTTTCAAGAATATATAGTGAGTTGTATTCATATGCCTTTGTCATATTCCATTTCTTTTATATTTTTATTCAATTAGAGAAACTTATCTATCAGTTTAGGTGGACTCCGTTTTTTTTCTCACCAGATCTAGATATGCTTCAGTGTGAAAATCGCAAAATCGCGGAATATCATGCAGTTCAAAGGACGTAAAAAAGGAATTAATCATGGATATTTACCGCGAGGAACAGTTTTTCTACAAAAGAAAATAATCACAATTGCGATTTCTTTTGGAATAAGCAGTTTAAGATAAGTAAAATCCGCTGGATCTAAATATACACGTGTTTCTAGGTTGGTATAAGATTGATTTATACTCATTTGTTTTATTTCAATAAGTAAGTTCAGGGTTTTTCTGGATCGCCTTTGAGACTCGGTGTTACTTATCAGGTGTAACTGGGACAAACCTGAGATCGCACCCACGACCCCTAACATGAGCGGCCAAGTACATATAAGTAACAAACTATAATCGACTCAATGTTAGTTGGTAATTGTTCATCAGTGTGCTGTATAGCGGGTAATTACAGTTTCGCATAATTGAGTACCTATACCGGCGTTACCTGTATTGATCAATAATACATTTATAGCTGTTCTCAAATAAACAAAAACAACTGTATGCCAATGTTTTGTACTGGTATAGAATAGGGAGTAGAGGTGTCAGTATTTTACAGGGATCGCTGTGTTCTTGTGTTACAGTATCTGTCAAGTGGATATTGTTGGTTCGATCCCCTGTAATATCGAATACTTGAACAAAAATATTACATACTTTCTCGAATGGCACCCAGCATATAAAGTTTTAAAACGATATCTGCCCAGTGTCAGTATAATTGACTGGATGGGTTATTATATGATGCGTCCACAGCATCATGCTGCAATGGGACAGGTAGGTAAGGTAAAGGCCTCCGGCCTGTTGCTTTATTTATTACTGTACAATTGTCTTAATACTGTCACCAATGCAGATTTAATCTAGTTTTCAAAAGTGAGATATAGAACGTTATTGTCTATATTTTATTTTATAATTATTTGCAATGAAATACAGACAATAACGTTCTATATTTCTCTTTTGAAAAATGTATTAAATCTGTATTGGTGACAGTATTATTGTTCAACTGTACATTAAATCACGTATCATTCGGACAGTATTGGTAAAGCGTGTAACAAGTCGCGGCTTTTTCCTTCAGCGTCTATATTCATGTACCGGTTTGTTTTGTTGGTTTTGTTGACTTTAACGCCATTTTCAGTACAAATTAAAAATAATGAAACTAGAACCGGTGAATTAAACTTTTATTCAAATGGGCGGTGTTTGGAGGACGTCACACTGCAGTGAATACTTTTCACACATTCCTGCATTTTAACAATCTTGTGCTATCTAATAAATATCTCATGAACGAACAACAAATATTATGTTGAACAGAGACAATCGTACATACTCGTTCAATTCCGTCATACTTCAGTATAATAGACTTCGCCGAGTTAGTCCGATTGGAACAGAGGATGCTCTTATTTGCCGTTTGACATATATGGTAGCATATTGAAATATGGAAATTACGAAAGTCTAAGCACAATCTTCCACAAGGTCTGCATCAAATAAATATAAAATGAAACATGTGACAGGTTTTAATATCCTACAAATGACCATCAATGTACGGGATTTAGCGACGGTAATTAAGTAAATATATTCAATGAGACTGTTGTTGTTATTTGGTTCTTAGTGCCGCTTTCAATTATGGCGACGGTGTCCACTTGAGACAGCATCCCAAGCGCTGCCGCACTGGAGAATCATGTCACAGACAAATGGTTTGATACCCCACTCAATCACATTATACTGACACCGAGTCGACAAGATCTGGAACTAGATGATGGTAATGGTGATGGTGGCGTTGGTGTGATAATGCTGTTGCTGCTGCTGCTGCTGATGATGATATTGCTGGTAATGGTGATAAAAATATTAATAGTACTGAAGGCGAACGACCAGTTTTAGCTTGGAATATATTTTACAATAAAGGCAGTGTTACGGAGATAGTACTATTATCAACGACGTATATATTGTATATCCAGCTTTAGTGGAGGAAGACGTCAGAATGAATCCGAGTAGGACCACCGTCATTTCACAAATTTCTTCAATGCAAAATTTCTGCGCTTAATGGTCGTTAGACGACAGCGACATAGACCACTCGGTCACAGAGGATTACATCTGAAACTAAATATACTTACAATCTTGTTTACTATAATAGTGATTCCTTACCCCATGCATATAATTTAAAATCTTATCCTATAGTTAAGCGTTATTTAAAAGTATAATGGTGTGACCAAATAAATTTCAGTTTATTAGATAGGTACCGAGATAAACTTTCATTTGAACTGCTTAGATTTTTTTCCTTTAAGTGTTCAATATATTGCGACTAAAATTGTATTTTAGTCAAACGGATAAATGAAGAGAGAATACTAGGTTAGTGCCCTACTAAGTTTATTAGATGAGCCGAAAAAACGCAACGTGGCGAAATTCTCCTGCCGAACTTAATACACTTTGTATGGAATTATTATATTTATCTTTCAACGTTCCGTTAAATCAGTGGTGGGATCGGACCCGTTGTGCAAATAAAATCGGACAAACCTACATTTTCAAGTGACTTAAAACTTAATTCTAAGTTACTTTTGTCATTTGCTTTCCTCGCTCTCGCCATCTTATGTTTATAATACATATGAATATTTTGGTGCACGTTAATTTGTGATAATATATTGTTGTAAACTGATTTATTTTACCGCCATCAATGTGAAAACTTAGAAAAAAATACCCTCGAAGTCCACCTGGGTAGAACCAAAATTTTATTGCTTAAAGAAGGATTGAACCCACGACCCTTCAATCCGTGGTACGATGCTGTACCACTTGACCAAGCATTCCATCTTTTATACATCAGATAATACATACTCACTTTAAACACAAAAAAAAACAAAACACCCACGTCATCAAATTATTCTCTTTTTTGTATTCGTATATAAAAAATTATATTCATTTTTTTCATATTAAAAATGTCAGGCTATCCACGTTTTCGCTCTGATCAGGACAAAAACTCTAATTTGGCATCTTCCAGGGGAGTATTCCCTTCCTCCACACTACACACATCTGGGCCTCTTAGTTAATAGTATCTGAAAGTGGAGGTCAGTCAATCAACAAGCAATAAATTTTCAAGTTTCAGTTGTTTCCCGTTACCATTATATAATAACGAAGGTTTGACAGTCTAAGCTGAATGGAATATTATTGATCATTATATGAATTATGAAAACAGTTTTTATATTTCTATATTGTACTCTAAAACGCCTAGCATGCTTACTCCGAGATATAATATAGGCACGTGGTAAGGTTCTCGTTATGGTCACGTGCTAGGTTGCCAAACACGCTTCCATCGCGCATTATTCAGGAAATATTCTGTGAAAATATGCGAACCTTTGGAGGGGACGTGAAGTCGCCTGAGCCGTGTGAAAGAAAATAATTTAACCATGTGCACGGTAAAGAACTCATAAAACATATTGTTTATCAGTCTCAAACACCTATAAACAAGGACTTAATTCCTTGGTTTACATCGGAAACATCGTCTATATCATTGTTCGCCTTTACCAGTAATATATCGGCGGTCAGCTCAATCATCGTTCCTGGTTATAGGAAAACTATTAGATGTCATGGTGATTAAAACACCTTACAGCTGGCCGGTGCTGCAGTAGAGAGGGCGTTGGACGTTCACACTGTGATCAACATAACGATAACACCATCTGATATAGGGAATACTGGTGTGACACTGTGATCAACATAACAATAACACTATCTGATATAGGTGATACATCTGTGACACTGTGATCAACATAACGATAACACTATCTGATGAAGGGGATACTGGTGTGACATTGTGATCAACATAACGATAACAACATCTGATACAGGTGATACTTCTGTGACACTGTGATTAACATAATGATAACACCATCTGATATAGGGGAAACTGGTGTGACACTGTGATCAACATAACGATAACACCAGCTGATATATATGATACTGGTGTGACACTGTGATCAACATAACGATATCACCATCTGCTATAGGTGATACTGGTGTGACACTGTGATCAGCATAATGATAACACTATCTGATATAGGGGATACTGTTGTGACACTGTGATCCGCATAATGATAACACTATCTGATATAGGAATACTGGTGTGACACTTTGATCAACATAACGATATCACCATCTGATATAGGGGATACTTGTGTGACACTGTGATCAACATAACGATAACACCATCTGATATAGGTGATACTGGTGTGACACTTTGATCAACACAATGATAACACCATCAGATTTAGGGGATACTGGTGTGACACTGTGATCAACATAACGATAACACCATCTGATATAGGTGATACTGGTGTGACACTGTGATCAACATAACGATAACACCATCTGATATAGGTGATATTGGTGTGACACTTTGATCAACATAACGATATCACCATCTGATATAGGGGATACTTGTGTGACAGTGTGATCAACATAACGATAACACCATCTGATATAGGTGATACTGGTGTGACACTGTGATCAACATAACGATAACACCATCTGATATAGGGTATACTGGTGTGACACTGTGATCAACATAACGATAACACTATCTGATATAGGTGATACTTCTGTGATACTGTGATCAACATAATGTTAACACTATCTGATAAAGGGGTTACTGGTGTGACACTGTGATCAATATAATGATAGCACTATCTGATGAAGGGGATACTGGTGTGACACTTTGATCAACATAATGATAACACCATCTGATATAGGGGATACTGGTGTGACACTGTGATCAGCATAATGATAACACTATCTGATATAGGGGATACTTCTCTGACACTGTGATCAACATAACGATAACACCATCTGATATAGAGGATACTGGTGTGACACAGTGATTAACATAACGATCACATCATCTGATATAGGGGTACTGATGTGACACTGTGATCAACATAACGATAACACCATCTGATATTGTTGATACTGCTGTGACACTGTGATCAACATAATGATAACACTATCTGATGAAGGGGATACTGGTGTGACACTGTGATCAGCATAACAATAACACTATCTGATATAGGGTATACTTCTGTGACACTATGATCAACATAATGATAACACTATCTGGTATAGGGGATACTGTTGTGACACTGTGATCAACATAATGATAACACTATCTGATACAAGGGATACTGGTGTGACACTGTGATCAACATAATGATAACACCATCTGATATAGGGGATACTGGTGTGACACTGTGATCAGCATAATGATAACACTATCTGATATAGGGGATACTTCTCTGACACTGTGATCAACATAACGATAACACCATCTGATATAGAGGATACTGGTGTGACACAGTGATTAACATAACGATCACATCATCTGATATAGGGGTACTGATGTGACACTGTGATCAACATAACGATAACACCATCTGATATTGTTGATACTGCTGTGACACTGTGATCAACATAATGATAACACTATCTGATGAAGGGGATACTGGTGTGACACTGTGATCAGCATAACAATAACACTATCTGATATAGGGTATACTTCTGTGACACTATGATCAACATAATGATAACACTATCTGGTATAGGGGATACTGTTGTGACACTGTGATCAACATAATGATAACACTATCTGATACAAGGGATACTGGTGTGACACTGTGATCAACATAATGATAACACTACCTGATACAGGGGATACGGGTGTGACACTGTGATCAACATAATGATAACACTTTCTGATACAGGAGATACTTCTGTGACACTGTGATCAACATAATGATAACACTATCTGATACACAGGAGATACTTCTGTGACACTGTGATCAACATAATGATAACACTATCTGATACAGGGGATACTGATGTGACACTGTGATGAACATAATGATAACACTATCTGATACAGGAGATACTGGTGTGACACTGTGATCAACAAAATGATAACACTATCTGATACAGGGGATACTGGTGTGACATTGTGATGAACATAATGATAACACTATCTGATACAGGGGATACTGGTGTGACACTGTGATGAACAAAATGATATCACTATCTGATACAGGGGATACTGGTGTGACACTGTGACCAACATAATGATAACACTATCTGATACAGGAGATACTGTTGTGACACTGTGATCAACAAAATGATAACACTATCTGATACAGGAGATACTGGTGTGACACTGTGATGAACATAATGATAACACTATCTGATACAGGGGATACTGGTGTGACATTGTGTTCAACATAATGATAACACTATCTGATACAGGGGATACGGGTGTGACATTGTGATCAACAAAATGATAACACTATCTGATACAGGAGATACTTCTGTGACACTGTGATCAACAAAATGATAACACTGTCTGATACAGGGGATACTGGTGTGACACTGTGATGAACATAATGATAACACTATCTGATATAGGGGATACTGGTGTGACACTGTGATCAACATAATGATAACACTGTCTGATACAGAGGATACTGGTGTGACATTGTGATCAACAAAATGATAACACTATCTGATACAGGAGATACTTCTGTGACACTGTGATCAACAAAATGATAACACTGTCTGATACAGGGGATACTGGTGTGACACTGTGATGAACATAATGATAACACTTTCTGATATAGGGGATACTGGTGTGACACTGTGATCAACATAATGATAACACTGTCTGATACAGAGGATACTGGTGTGACACTGTGATGAACATAATGATAACACTATCTGATACAGGGGATACTGGTGTGACATTGTGATGAACATAATGATAACACTATCTGATACAGGGGATACTGGTGTGACACTGTGATGAACATAATGATAACACTATCTGATACAGGGGATACTGGTGTGACACTGTGATCAACATAATGATAACACTATCTGATACAGGGGATACTGGTGTGACACTGTGATCAACATAATGATAACACTATCTGATACAGGGGATACTGGTGTGACACTGTGATGAACATAATGATAACACTATCTGATATAGATGATACTGGTGTGACAATTATACCATTGACAACTTTCATTATCAACAACGCTGATACAATGATAGCATAAAAGTTTCAGACAGCAGTATTAAGAGATATCTTCTTCATGAATGTAAACGCTCATTGCTGATTAGATGGATTTAATATTTAATGTCACTTTAATGCAATCGAGGGCTTGCTGATGATCAACCTAACCATGCTTTCGCGGAATCCTGGAAGGCCACCTGATTCAGCGGTGACAGACGAATGACAATGAGGCACTGAACATAATATTGCTTTGTTTTGATTACTGAACATCGTCGTCCATATTTAGGTATTAGTTGAATTAATGTTAAGGCACGCTCAAAATATGAGTATAGACAATTTATCACATCAAAACAACCAATAATAGGAGTGGAATATACACAATTGCTTCTCCAGCGCTTCAGCTAGAACGTTTTTGAAAGAACTGCTGCAAAATGCAAACATATTGAATGAGTATAAAGTTAGTAGGTAGTTGGCAGTTGGTAGTTGGATATGCGAATAAGAAACTACTGACCAGTTGCAAATTCGGATTCATTATTAAAATCACTATTTAATTAACATATTTTACTTGTGTTCATATGTTTAAAAATATAATCAATAGAAAACGGATGTATATCAATCTAAAATCTAAATCCCAAACTGGCAACTGGTTGGTAGTTTTCGATTAGCCCGAGTCCTCAATTGGAAATTTTAAATCGCCTTCTGGTGTCTGGTGATTATACTCAATGTATTGAAGAAAGAAAGCGGGACGACTGACGTTTTTTTATTGTTATAAACTGTTTTTCTATTGAATTATTTTGTTCTATTAAACGATTTTCGATTTTAAAAAATCCGAATCCCCAATAGTTACTGGCAACTGGTTGGTAGTTGGCGATTCGTCCGAATCCTAAATTGGAACTTTTGAATCGCCTTCAGGTGAGTATACTCGTCATATTGAAGAACTAACCCGGCACTTGTGTGTTATCTATTGATCTATACTCACCAGAAGGCGATTCAAAACGCCCAGTTGGGGATTCTCTAACTACAAACCAGTTGCGGAATCGGATTCTTTTTGAATCGCTGTTTTAACATATCAGTTAAATCGAAAAACAGTTTATAATAATAAAAGGTATATTAAAAAAAAACATGTTAGGCTTAAATTTACATAACTTCAAACTCAGTATCTAGAGTAGAACATTCCAAACACATTTAAACAATTATTTCATCCATTTTTCGTTTGCATACTAATAGTGACTTTTATTTTATTCATCGTGGTTTGACGATAAATGCTTTACCAGGTATGTGTTACTGTAAACTATGTACAAAGGTGATACTTTGAAATAGTTACGTGTGTATACTAGTTTGAACAAGATGGTTACACATGGTTATCAACAAAATAGGGAATGAAGATGTGTTAAATGGATTGCTGTCTGTGTTTGCTTTAGCGTATTCCTTTGACTCAACCAAATAAATCCACAAGGCTAAAGGTGTCTAAATGTGGATAGTAGTCATTACAATATATTACCTCCATTAAGACATTCAAATCGAAAGGTAATAATGCTATATGTATTTGTGTATTACTTGTTATTTAAACTTAGTTCTCTTGTTATCGTATGCTGTTTATCGTAGCTTTCAACAATTGTTCAGTCATGAACATCGCAACAGTGTCTATTGAGACAGTATTTTGAACGCTGTCACACTGGAGTAGTATACCACAGACACATTATATGGTAACCAACCAAGTCGCATTATATCGACACCGGGTCGACCAGACCTAAAACAATCCTCTTGATACTGAGCGCCAAGCGAGGAAGCTTTTATTACCAGTTTTTCAAGTGTTCGGTATAACCCAGTTGGGGACCTAACCCATGACCTTCCGCATACATGGTTGATGCTCTACCACTAGACAACCACTGCAGAATGCCTTATCTACATAAAAGATAATACTAGTTATGTTTAGTTGTATGGAACACGCGGTTTTTCCAACATCAGTTACGGCCCTGTCCTAAGCAGAGTAAGTGTTATGTGTTAAATATAGGGCTCGGATATAGTGGTAGTATAACTTTATATCAACTAAAAGCATAAGATGAAAGCTAAAACAATCATAAAAACTGCTTGTTTCTACAAACGAATATAATAATTATGTTATTTGAATCTTGAATTTTTGACAAAATTATTGATGAATTTAGGTCCTTGTAAGTTAACCATCCAGGCTTACTGGAAAGAGTGGTTAGGTTAACTGGCCGTATAGCAGATCTCGATGGCATAATAATAAGTCGATTTATTGAAACACATCTTCTTGTGATTGACTGATGATTAACTAGCAAGTGAACATGACAAATAAGGTGCTACCTGTTAACCTTGAGTATGTGTACAAGCAAGATGACTTTCATTATTATTATCATCTTTATTTCCTCCAAGTTTATGAAGATTATACGATATGAATACTAAACACACATATTAATCAAAACTACAGGCATGTAATCAAACAGGAAAAGAATAGATCTAAAGCAGGAGCATGAACTTTAACGTGTTATACATGATTATGACATAGTATACACATCATCAGTTACAAACAACGGGGGTACAATTATGAAGCATAAATATGTTTAATGTATGTTGCATTCTGTACCATAAAGTCTGAATATCATTCTATATTTAGCACTTGTGTTAAGTTATCATCTATCATACCAATCATGTATAAAGTTAATTTCTCGTTGTCTGTTGTATTTAGCATGTTGCACAGAGCTTTACTAAACTTATTTATCACATCTTTCCAGTATTCAGTTCTCAACAGTTTTTACTGTATGGTCCAAGCAGTTAACAAGAAGATGCTGTAGTTTGTCAGTGATTATTTGATCACATTTCGGACATGGCAATTGTGTAGGTTGTTGACATTGTATTTTCGCCATAAACATCATTAATTCAAGTTTTAGTTTTATTCAAAAATATTGATTTATATTTTAAATTATTGCTCATATATTTGTAGAAATGTGCTTTCAAAATTATGATCACTATTTTATTGTTTTTTCAGCAGCCACACGTTGTTTATTTTCTGCTATAAGTTTTTTCAGCAGCCACACGTTGTTTACATTCTGCTGTAAGTTTGTTCATCAGCCACGCGTTGTTTATCTTCTGCTATAAGTTTGTTCAGCAGCCACGCTTTGTTTATCTTCTGCTGTAAGTTTGTTCATCAGCCACGCGTTGTTTATCTTCTGCTATAAATATTTTCAGCAACAACGCGTTGTTTATCTTCTGCTGTAAGCTTGTACACCGGCCATGAGTTGTTTATCTTCTGCTATAAGTTTTTTCATCAGCCACATGTTGCTTATTTTCTGCTGTAAGTTTGTTCATCAACCACACGTTATTTATCTTCTGCTGTAAGCTTGTACACCGGCCATGAGTTGTTTATCTTCTGCTATAAGTTTGTTCAGAAGCCATGCGTTGTTTATCTTCTGCTATAAGTTTGTTAAGCAGCCACGCGTTATTTATATTCTGCTGTAAGTTTGTTCAGCAGCCACGCGTTGTTTATCTTCTGCTATAAGTTTGTTCAGCGGCCACGCGTTGTTTATCTTCAGCTATAAGTTTGTTCATCAGCCACACAATGCTATCTTTTGCTGTAAGTTTGTTCAGCAGCCACGCGTTGTTTATCTTCTGCTATAAGTTTGTTCAGCGGCCACGCGTTGTTTATCTTCAGCTATAAGTTTGTTAATCAGCCACACGATGCTATCTTTTGCTGTAAGTTTGTTCAGCAGCCACGCGTTGCTTATCTTCTGCTATAGGTTTTTTCAGCGGCCACGCTTTGTTTATCTTCAGCTATAAGTTTGTCCAGCGGCCACGCATTGTTTATCTTCTGATATAAGTTTGTTCAGCGGCCAACCGTCGTTTATCTTCTGCTATAAGTTTTTTCAGAAGCCACGCTTTGTTTGTCTTCTGCTATAAGTTTGTTCAGCAGCCACGCTTGTTTATCTTCCGCTATAAGTTTGTTCAGCAGCCACGCGTTGTTTATCTTCTGCTATAAGTTTGTTCAGCAGCCACGCGTTGTTTATCTTCTGCTGTAAGTTTTTTTCAGCAGCCACGCGTTGTTATGTTACACACACATTTCTGTTCAGCAGCCACGCGTTGTTTATCTTCTGCTGTAAGTTGTTTTTTTTAGCAGCCACGCGTTGTTTATCTTCTGCTTTAAGTTTGTTTAGCAGCCACGCGTTGTTTATCTTCTGCTATAAGTTTGTTCAGCAGCCACGCGTTGTTTCTCTTCTGCTATAAAATATTTCATCAGCCATACGTTGTTTATCTTCTGCTGTTAGTTTTTTCATCAGCCATGCATTGTTTATCTTCTGCTGTAAGTTTGTTCATCAGCCACGCGTTGTTTGTCTTCTGCTATAAGTTTTTTCAGCAGCAACGCATTGTTTATCTTCTGCTATAAGTTTTTTCATCGGCCACACGTAGCTTATCTTCTGCTGTAAGTTTGTTCATCAGCCACATGTTGTTTATCTTCTGCTGTAAGCTTGTTCACCGGCATTGCGTTGTTTATCTTCTACTATAAGTTTGTTCAGAAGCCACGTGTTGTTTATCTTCTGCTATAAGTTTGTTCAGCAGCCACGCGTTGTTTATCTTCTGCTATTAGTTTGTTCAGCGGCCACGCGTTGTTTATCTTCAGCTATAAGTTTGTTCATCAGCCACACATTGCTTATCTTCTGCTGTAAGTTTGTTCAGCAGCCAGGCGTTGTTTATCTTCTGTTGTATGTTTGTTTCGCAGCCACGCATTGTTTTTCTTCTGCTTTAAGTTTGTTCAGCAGCCACGCGTTGTTTATCTTCTGTTATAAGTTTGTTCAGCAGCTACACTTTGTTTATCTTCTGTTATAAGTTTGTTCAGCAGCTACGCTTTGTTTATATTCTGCTATAAGTTTGTTCAGCAGCCACACGTTGTTTATTTTCTGCTATAAGTTCGTTCAGCAGCAACGCGTTGTTTATCTTCTGTTATAAGTTTGTTCAGCAGCCATGCGTTGTTTATCTTTTGCTCTAGGTTAGTTCAGCAGCCACGCATTGTTTATCTTCCGCTGTAAGATTGTTCATCAGCCACGCGTTGTTTAACTTCTGCTTTAAGTTTGTTCAGCAGCCACGCGTTGTTTATCTTCTGCTATAAGTTTGTTCAGCAGTCACGCGTTGTTTATCTTCTGCTATAAGTTTGTTCAGCAACCACTCGTTGTTTATCTTCTGCTTTAAGTTTGTTCAGCGGACACGCGTTGTTTATCTTCTGCTATAAGTTTTTCAGCTGCCACGCGTTGTTTATCTTCTGCTATAACTTTGTTCAGCGGCCACGTGTTGTTTATCTTCTGCTATAAAGTTGTTCAGCGGCCACGCGTTGTTTTTCTTCTGCTATAAGTTTGTTCAGCAGCAATGCGTTGTTTATCTTCTGCTATAAATTTGTTCAGTTGCCACGCGTTGTTTATCTTCTGCTATAAGTTTGTTCAGCAGCCACGCGTTGTTTATCTTCTGCTATAAGTTTGTTCAGCAGCCACGCGTTGTTTATCTTCTGCTGTACGTTTTTATCAGCAGCCACACGTTTTTATCTTACACACATGCAATATCAACAATTGTATGCACAAGCATCAGCTCATAACTTTTATAACACTTGAATACTGGAATATATGGCCTTGAAAACCTTTATAAAATATGACGTTACAGATGATAATAAAAGTTATTCAAGGTTTCCAAAAGCTTTTGCTTTCATTTGTCCATAAAGATTGATTTGCTATGTAAACAACAGTAAATTTCATTTAAAACTTCGATGTGTCATTAAGATACATTTGTCAAAACAATGACATTTGAGAATTATATTGCATTGCGTGTGTCTCGGAGTGTTTTTGATCAATTAAAGATGTATATATTATTTGAATGGTGGGTTAAAAACATTTACCTGTGTATCAATGTATGGTGTTTGTTTATCGCAATTAGGTGAACCGATAGTCTTAAATATATACAGTAATTATCTTTTTTTTGGGTAAAGTACCCGGCGTAATTGTTTGTTATTGTTTTATGGTTGTCACTGTTGTTATTAGTTTTTTTATTATATTTAGAACAACATTAAGATCAAATAAAAACTACTTCTAACCTTGAATGAGGAAATAGTAAAAACAATGAAAATGAAAACAATAAATCCTCTTTCTTGTTTACTGGATAAGGATATCTTCCATTTTTCATTGTTTATGAGACTTAATTATGCAGCGGTGGTAAATTCAGGATTTCGTATAAGGTATGCCGTGTGATGTAGCTTGCGCCTAATTTTCAATACGTTTGTGTGGTGGTGGGGTTTTGAGGGGTTAAACATAATAATTTTAGAGTGGTACAATATATATTTGCCCGTCTTAGGAGTGAGAGAGTTGGAGAGGTGCGTAATACGTAAATGTGTCCATCCCTTCATGCTTCCTTTATTTATACTATTCTTTTATTCTTCCGCTACTATAAAATAAGTATATGTTTGAGACAGTAGTATACTAGTATGCAAGACAATTACTCTTTTATTGTTTTTATGGCTTACACTAGATATATCCTCCCACTGATTTTAGCTTTGTTGTCGCAAAAATATTATTCCACGGAGACGTATCGAAAACACATGAAAGATTCTTATACTCATTTTTTTTTACAAGTGCGATATATCTATTGATGAAGATATAATGCATTTGCTCGCACGCTGCAAATCTGGACGTGGCGCTAGTATATCACCATATTTCTTTAGAAAGCAGTATGAACTTCTTAATAGTATGCAAGAAATGGAGCCAGTTTCGTTTCAATATCTTTATTATAAAGTGAATTGGAGAAAGGTGCATTTCGCATTCTGAATAACAATGGTAGCTGGCACAGTCGAGAACGGTACACTTTTTCGTATGTTAAAGTATATAAACATTTAAAAGGAAATAAAATATCTATTAAGTAAACATTTTAAAAAAACTAACAGCTATTAAAACTTTTGATTCATATGATCACTACTTCCTCAGTCTTTGTTAGATTTCAATGAAACCTTGTGTGCATGATCATCATGATGTAAGGTTTATGTAACATATATTTTACAAAAATTGTTGTTGACTGTTTTACTTTTAAACTTGTCTACTTTACATCAAGTCTGGCAACTTAGAAAAACGACGCTCGAAGCATATGCGGATAACGTGTTTTGCTCAATGATATCATACATAACCGTGGCGAATATAAGTTACGGCCTTGACACTAAGCATGTGGAATCATCGTCTTAGTACTTGTATCATGTTTACAGAAGTATGCATCGTGTGGCAAAAACTATTTTCAACAACGTGTGTTGAATTTCACTTAATTTAAGTTAATTATACACATTCTACACGTTGGAAATCACAATATCAAAGTATTTGTTAAGAAAATATAAAATTATATATAATTCTTAGCCTATTATGCAAGAAAAAGAATGATTTATAATATATTTATTTATTCCAACTGCATTATAAATGCGAATAATTTGAACCAATACTGAGTGTGTTTTTTTTTGACAAATGGATCGAATCCACAACCTCTTAGTCTAGCTTGAGCGGCCAACATTCTATCCCCTACACTTCTGACACGCTTATATACGACATGAGACAGTCTCACACGTAAGCTGACATTCGTCTATTAATATACTTTTACGGTTGTCATCTATCGACACAGAGTTAATATTCTATAAAAGGTGCAAAGTACATGTTTATAAGGCTGGTAATTAATAGAGAGGATATCAACTTTTAACCACAATGATGACAGAATACGCAGTGTTATTTATAGTTTCTTGAAACAGATATAAATAATTCACGTGACATTAGTTTTAGGTAAATTTTGCCGCCTACTTAACAATGCAATTCTGTTTATTGTCAGTACATGGTTATGAACAATAGATAGATATGTAATGGGTGTGTATATTAATAAAGCTATTTTTAAGTTTATTTTAAACAAAGCTAGTGGCTTATAAACCAAAATATTCTTGGTTTGACGACGAATATAAGGCTGCAAGGGATAAATTTTTATTATTTAAATACATACAGGAAATGTAAAGTGATACAAATAGGATACACATGTGCAAAGCGAGGTCGCCATATAAACAAATAATAAGAGAAAAACGTTTTGAAAGTCGAACAGAAAATAAAAATAAACTTTTAAAAGCTACAGTATCAAATGCTAAGGATTATTGGTAACTACTGAACGGTGTTAATTTTGGTTCAACTTCGACCACAGCCGCAGCTGACCCGTTTTCTAAATATTTTAGAGCTATAAATAATCCTGAGACCATTTTTTACCAACCAGATGATGACGTAATTCATTTTAATGATAGGTATCGAAATGGCGAATTTTAAAATTACAGATGATGAATTGCTTAAATCAATAAAACAGCTTAGGAATTATTGAAGTGGTGGGCTAGATTTATTATTAAATGAGTTCTTTAAATGAGTTTTATTACCTTATTTAAATAAACTATTTAATTCCTGTATTGCGCGTGGCTTCTTTCCAGATAGTTTGAGCGAAAGTCATATAGTGCCTATTTTTAAAAGTGGGGACATGAGTAATCCAAGCAATTATAAGGGTATTACTCTATTAAGTGCCTTGGGTAAACTGTGCACAAGAGTTCTAAATAACAGATTAATATCTTGGGCAGAAAATTATCAAGTCTATATAAAGGGCCAAGCAGGATTAGGAAAAGGTATGAGCACGTCAGACAATGTTTTTGTTTTACACGGGCTTATTTCACGTACTTTAAATCAACGAGGGACTCTTTACTGCACCTTTGTAGATTTTAAAAAGGCTTTCAACTTTGTGGTAAGGGACATTCTTTGGTATAAAGTAATTTTATTAGGGGTTGGGGGGTAATTTGGGAGGCAATTAAATCCATGTATAAATGTATAAAATCAAAGTAAAATAAATGACTACATTAAGCAGTGAATTCTCGTGTTATCTCGGGGTCCGTCAAGGTGAACGCCTTTCGCCATTTCTGTTAAGCACATATTTAAATGACTTAGAACACGATTGTATACTAAAGGGGTTGAGGGAATTGATGCCGGTAAGTTTAATCTGTTTACTGTTCTATGTTTTTGTTATTATTTTTTTAACAAAATCGGCAGATTTATGAAAACGAATCGTCTATATAAGATGTCAGTAAAACTACAATACTATGCCAGCGGTAAGTCATAACATGGTATCAGTAAACCGACATTGTGATGATGTCAGAAAATCGCTTTACATAGTGATGTCAATGGAACTACAATTCTATGCCAGCGGTAAGTCATAACATGGTATCAGTAAACCGACATTGCGATGATGTCAGAAAATCGCTTTACATAGTGATGTCAATAAAACTACAATAATATGCCAGCGGTAAGTCATAACATGGTATCATTAAACCGACATTGTGATGATGTCAGAAAATCGCTTTGCATAGTGATATCTATAAAACTACAATACTATGCCAGCGGTAAATCATAACATGGTATCAGTAAACCGACATTGTGATGATGTTAGAAAATTGCTTTACATAGTGATGGCAATAAAACTACAATACTATGCCAGCGGCAAGGTATTACATGGTACCAGTAAACCGTCATTGTGATGATGTCAGAAAATCACTTTACAGACCGTCATTTCGTTGTTGTCAGTTAATAATTTACAGAGGGGTGTCAGTAAAACTACAATACTATGCTGAGAGTAAAAAGGCATCTTGATGGTCACAGTAATTCAACATTTCGTTGTTGTCAGTTAATAATTTACAAAGGGGTGTCAGTAAAACTACAATACTACGCTAAGAGTAAAGAAGCATCTCGATGGTCACAGTAAATCAATTTTTCGTTGTTGTCAATTAATAATTTACAGAGGGGTGTCAGTAAAACTACAATACTACGCTAAGAGTAAAGAAGCATCTCGATGGTCACAGTAAATCAATTTTTCGTTGTTGTCAATTAATAATTTACAGAGGGTGTCAGTAAAACTACAATACTACGCTGGGAGTAAAGAATCATCTTGATTGTCGCAGTAAATCAATATTTCGTTGTTGTCAGTTAATAATTTACAGAGGGGTGTCAGTAAAACCACAATACCACGCTGAGAGTAAAGAAGCATCTTGATGGTCACAGTAAATCAATATTTCGTTGTTGTCAGTAAATAATTCACAGAGGGTTTCAGTAAAACTACAATTCCACGCTGAGAGTAATAAATCATCTTGATGGTCACAGTAAATCAGTATTTCGTTGTTGTCAGTTAATAATTTACAGAGGGGTGTCAGTAAAACTACAATTCCACGCTGAGAGTAAAGAAGCATCTTGATGGTCACAGTAAATCAATAGTTCGTTGTTGTCAGTTAATAATTTACAAAGGGGTGTCAGTAAAACTCCAATACTACGCTGAGAGTAAAAAGAATCATCCAGGTATTGCCAGTAAACTGAGATTAATTGTTGTCGGTAAATCACTTTACATATTTGTGTTAGAGCTACAATTCTACGCTTACAGTATATCATCGTCTATATGGTGTCAGTGATTGATCTAATGGCAGTAAACTGACTGTCAGTAAAGCGCGAGTTAAATATTGTCAGTAATCGGAGGCTGTCCTCGTATGTGGTAATTAAGAAGTTAATAAGACGACACGAAAGCCATGGCTCTTCACCTCAGTATGCACCATACACAAGGATGAAACTTCTCAACAAAATAGCTACACTTTGTAAGAGACAAACTATGTTAGACTGGGAGGTCTTTTGCACCTTACACATGTAAAAGCTGCCTTATTTATAAACTAATAGGCAGGCGGGGATACTTTCATTGACAATTTCTGACGCATTTTGCTACTGACCTGTCTAAGGCGACAACTCCTGTTGTCACTTCTTTGTATTCATGTGTTGTATATATAGTATGATTCTTCTGTACTTTGATAATGTTTGTGATGGCTATGTCCTTTAAATGCTGCGTTTCCTACTGATCGTTTTTTTCTTACTTTTGGCGAATTCTCCTTAGAAAGAAGTTCATCATATATCAAAATATGAGTGACTGTGTATTAGGTAAAATTAACTTCGTTTCAAGTAAACAACTAATCGTGACATGCCAAATGTGTTAAGATTCGAATATCAGATACACTTATAAAACTCGTCTTGAATAATATAATACTGGTTTAACAGATTACTATATATACAGTAGCGCTTCGTTGACCCGAACACGGATGACTGGAACACCACACATAGCTCAAATAACATATCTGGTTCCGGTCGAAATTCCTATTTCGGTGTATAGATGTGTATAATTATGGTATGAGTTGAACAATATTTGGCTCGAACTTTTTTTCCAGTCCCGTCAGGTTCGAGCCATCAAAGTTGTACTGTACATGAAATGTGCTGATATTAAATTACTAGTAACTAAGGGGTTTGGCAACGTTTTGCATTTTGCTTACGTATATTATACAACAATTAGTAATATACCGTTTTCCAGTTTGAGAAAAGAATTCATGATATTTCTTGGTATAGAAACTTTTGTTACATTTTATATGTTATTGCAATACTACTTACTGCTAAGTTATTGATAAAAAGTCTGTATATTTGTGAAAAGTGCCAGAAGTTCTTTGACGCCCAACTTTCCAACGCAACCTTTTTACTGTTCCAAATTTTGAGAACTAGTTTAATTCGACTGTTGATGGAAGTGGTGTTGCTTTTGGTACAGCGTTACTAAAGGAGCATTTGAATGATATAATATCATCTTGCTAGAAACTATTTAATTTATAATTATAAAACAAACAAAATTAAGACAATGGAAATGTTTGCACATATATTTTCATATTAAATTTAACAACATACACTTATCACGTTTAATGTCAAGTCTTAAATAGTGAATTGAACATAATATGAATATTTGTACAAGTCTAGCGATATAGATGACTTCCTGTTTCAGTTTGATACTAAATTTTACGAAATGTTTGTCTTTTTCACATTTGGACAAACATACAAAACACTAAAAATGTTGTTGTTTTTTTTAATATGTAACTTGGGATGAACCTATTATATAAGTGCGGGCGGAAATTACAATCATTTGGAATGCGTCTTCGACGGACAGTGAACATGAGTTCAATTTTACCGAAATCATTCAATTCGTGAGGATTGAAACTCGCAAATAATAGCGCACATGTTTACCTATCGTTGTGTTAAGAGATAGCAAACCTCTGGTTTTCATCCGAAAAATGAAATTATTTAGATGGAATTTGTTGTCCAAAGGTTATCTTGGAAATCTAACATTCTTGAAAGACATTATGTGATAGCAGTTACGTTGTCAATAGTTAACTGATTTGAATATATATGTGTCGTAAAAGAAAACTTTATTAAATTATAAAGTTTTCAGTCTGTTTAAGAGCTTGTGTTACTATATGCAGTTTTGATTACCCGTAACATTGAACATATATGTATTATTGATTTTTTGATTATGGTGTACGTTTTTTTTTGTATAATGAGGTCATATTTATATATGAGAGTCAGTATTGTTGTTGTACAGTTGAGACATCAGGTCAAAGTTCTTGAAATTATTTATAATGCTAAACAAGATAGCTATACAAACACTTAAATATTGAATGTTCAAAGTCAATTATGAGAATTCTAAAATGAATTTGACATTTGTAGATTATTTCAGAACCTTCGATGACATTTTGCTATAGTTTGTTTTTGTGAAATATGTATTGTCACAGTGTTAATCTGTGACATGGATAGATTGTATTAAATTAGCTACAATACAGACCAAGCACACAAGACTACAATAATTCACCATCTCTGTATAAATAGTTTATGCCATAGCTTAGGTACGTACATTATGGACAATTTACAAACATATAACCAGAGCTTCCATTAGTAATCAAGTGCTTCATGAAGAACAGAACTGGAAAACTGTCGGATCATGAAGATACAGTGAAATCAGAATAATGGTATTGGCCATATATACGAATGTACATGTATAAATATATATGTTTTCTCGTACTAATGTTCTATTACAACTACACTGATCTTCAGATTGCATATGTATGGTATTCTGTAGGATATTTTAATGGTATATCAAAGACAAGAACATAATTTGCAAGGTGTATATGATGTTGTTTATTTATTTTCATCCTGTCACAATTCAGCTGCTTGATACATTGAGTAGATTTTACAGATATTTAGTTCGATTTAAACCAATAAGACTGTTGTTTACCAATATAAGTAAGATTTCTCAGTAAAGTTCCTCAAAAATTCTTATTTGTTCAAATTCAGTGCCTATCATGTTTGTTTGTTTGTCACATGTGTCCTAATGAGATTATGCATCACTGTTTCAAAATGAACATGCATAGACGACTCGCCAAGAACGAGTAAATAGCTACTCAAAACAATTGACACATTTATTTTTTTTTTAATACGATAACAGTTTAAAGAAACATCATGTTTTTCTATAACATATCGCGAGACATTGGCCGTTAGTATGACAACAGAACTGGTTCAAACTTACTTACATTGAATGTACATATACATTGCCAAAGGCGACGTGTTGAAAGAAATTAATGCTTATCAAAAACAAGAAAACATATAACCAACAGGAGAATAAACTTTCAAGGCAAAGCAAACGAAGCAGCATGAAACACAATTAATATAAAAATAGGTATGATATGTAGGTTACATGTATATGTAAGAAGTGACAATCCCATATTTTTGGAAGACGCTGTGTGAAGTTAACATTCATAACAAGAAGACAAATGCAGTCCCAATGGAAGCTTCCTGTACCATAAAAATTAATTGACGTTTTGAAAATAATGGAAGGATAGATTGAGTGATTAATTGAATTCAGAGTTGAGGGAAAATGTTAATTATGTTAAATTACTGATAAATCTGATCGCAATTTAACTGTTCCACTTGACAGAGGTCATATTTCATTATTCGAGTTAAAAAATGTTATTGATAATGTCAAGAACGGGAAAAAATCTGGAATAGATTCTTTTCTGTATTTAACGATAATATATGATAGTCGTGTCATTCCCACTATTGTGTATATATGTGTAATAATAGCAATTCCAAATTTCAGCACATGCGATCCCAGGGACACTTCATCTTAGATCAATATGTATGTATAGGTTTTAATCAAATAGCATGCTTACAATACGGGGGAAAACAAAACAAATGTTATTGTTTACTTAGTAAAAAAAGAAATAATCAACTTTGTGCGCGTTCGAAGATTTTAAGAAAACATATGATTTTATAAACAGTCAAATGGTGGATTCTGTTGATCTATTGCGTTCTTTTAATTATAATTAAAACTCAATAGCATATACCTTATCAAGTGTAAAAAGCAGTTTATATATATACTCGTGATGGCTATAAGAAATAAAATATGTAAATATCTTAAGCTATATATGCATTGGCAAATCAATACAAAGCGTATATACAATAACTTAAAAAGAACATTTCCTACGGGCCTACAAGTCACATCAACAATATAAAATATCATAATTAAAACATAATAGTTATACACAATTAAAAACAAATTCTATTGCAGATAAAAAAGTAACTTAACTCTATAAATATAAAGTATACATTATTCTGCATCCAATATTATTTGAAAACGTCATTGCATTGCTGACTCCTTATCTATTCATTAAATTTTCTGAAACCTTATTTGATTATTTGTTCTACAGTCCCTTTTCTTTTGCATATTTATTCAGTCTTCTTGCACTCTATTCGGTAATTTGTTTTACAGTCCCGTTTCCATATTAATTCAGTCTTCTTGCACTCTATTCGGTAATCTGTTCAACAGTCCCGTTTTCATATTCATTCAATCGTGTAGGTGTTGTATCGATAATTTGTTCTTCACTTGATTCGGCAATTTGTTCTAGAGTCCCGTTTCCGTGCATTTGATCCTCGATGTAGTGTATTACTACCTGGTAGCAATACTCAAACTGACCCTGAAGGTAAACAATGAAAAAACTTATTTCAGAATATAAAATGAATAATATAGACATATATATGAAAATTGTATTCTTTTACGCAAACTTTCAAAATCAAATACTAGCATATTGCTTTGATGTCATTTTATCCATAAACTTTTATATTTCGACACTTAGTTCATTTTTCTATTAGATGGACGTGTTATTTTCCATTTTTGCTTCTGTCGTTTTATGAAAATACACAATGCTTGACCGAATAATGAAGATTTACGTTATATGTTTTTTTGACATTATTTAATGATAACGTTTTGCTTTATCTTATTTCCTATTGTGTAATGTGCAAATAACCAGGTTGAGTATACCAAATTATAATTATTTTTGCTTGATTCCTTGGATGAGTAAACACATACTCTTCATTACGTATTCAACTTTTTGAATATACATTAACTTACGATATCAGGTATTGCTGATGGACGTCGTGTCTTCAATTTTCTTACCGTGGTCATTATACCTACAGCATCCTCGCAGTCGAGTTTCTCTAGCATGTTATACAGCACACAGAACAAACCTGTCTGCTCGGAGCCATTTCTAAAAATTATGTTATGCAAGAGCATGACTGGGTTTATATGTTAATAAAATCTAAATTTAGTGTTACTTGATATATAATTTTCTAAGTTTTGTTTTCAGTCATACCAGGCGGTTAATGCGTTACACCATCGTTCCTGGCATCCGCCAAGCGGTTAATCTGTACAAGTCTTAATATGTATCTGCAATTCATTGACTACTTCCCCTCATATTTATAGATGGGAGACTCACGGACGTGGAAAAAGTGTTCAAAGAGACTGTGAACAGGCGGGGATTCCCACATCCCCTCGTTTTGTAGCCAGACATGTTACATACATGCAATTTACACGTTAACAAAACTCCATTTTATTACAATATTTTATATTACTTATTTAATATATTTTTTTATTTAGTCTACATTGGAATTTAATTAAAGTTGATTGCAAAGAAATCCAAATGCTAAGATAACTCGCTCCCGAGTCTGTTCCCTGTGTAAAACATGTTATTGTAACTGTTTTTTAGAAAACATCATCGAGTCGAGTCTGTCAATCTCTGTAGTGAACGGCCAATGCAATAACCATTGCACAAACGCCATGTTATATAATATAAATGTGTATTCTTAAAATGACGCCTACCGCAGTATATATCAAAACATATATGACCTACCAGTCGTATCTAAACGTTTTTTATGTTAAAAATAACTGTGTATCTTATATTATAACAAATTAATCTGTCCGGTAAAATTAAAAGTACATATATATATCATGTATATACGAGTATCGGATTTGTGTATACCACATCACAATATACGTCAGTTAACTACGTTTGTACATACCATAAACGTTAGTTAATTACATGTGGATATACCCATAATACATATGCCAATTTATTACATGTGTCATAACCACGAGCATGTAAGTGATAATTTAATAAACACAATGTTAAATTACAAAACAATATAAAATTGTAAACAGACAGTCTTGGTTGACAGGCATTTATCATATACCAATTTTAAGCACAGTTTTGTTCAGTATATTACATGTCAAGTACTCACAGACAGTGTACAAGCATTCTTCTAGATGGCTGATTACCCACATGACATCTGACTGTATTAATAAGTTCAATCAACTTCCGAGCATCAGGAATTTTGGTCACCTGCTCCCATCCTGTGTACTGAATCATTGTTAACTCGAGGACAACTTGATTCGCAAACCCCTTCAAATAAGCATGTGGTATTTAAAATTATATTGCTGTGTATATAAATTTTGAATAGGAAAAATCTCACGTCGAAACAAACGTTCCATCCAAGACCTTGAAACAAACCGCCTTTGTCCAGGCATTCTACATAAACACATGTGACATATTGGCAGTCGTATTTTAAAGATGTTTATACTGAAAGGATAAAGACAAGTCAGGCAAATTTTCAGAGCCATGTTAACACACTATTGTACTGAGCGATATTTGCCGTTTAGGAATATATGTGTAAAGGTATGTCATTAATATCTATGTCAACATGATGTTTATTATTGGCAAAATCAGTTATGTATAAATTAAATAAAGTAATAACAAAAGTTTTTATTCATTTTATTCCAAATTTTATCTCATTTACTTTAATTTTGAAGATTCAATTTTATTTTGAATAACATTTTCCAATAGATTGAATAAGAAATATATGGCTATGTCCAAAACCCTAACATAATATACCTAACATAACGTAAACACATACAGTATCATAAAATATTTAAGTACATGTTCAGTCCCATCTGTTATTGAATAGATACCAATTTAAATTGTCATTTCCGCCTGTTATTACCGATAAACACATTTACATCTTCAATCCTGCATATTATTTAAGAGAAATCGATTGACAATTTCAGTTGCACCTGTTATTGGAGAGAATCAGTCTACCTCAGTACATGACATGTCCAGGTTCAGGTTTCTCAAACCATAATGTAAAGCGTGGACTTCCCTGCCTGTCACACAACTCATAGCACACTAATGTGTGTTGTTACAAATTCCGTTGATGCAATCGACCAATCAGCTACTTGGATATCACTACTATGTAACGGACCGTAGCGGGAAGAGTAATGATCGTTTTGACAGTCTATAGAGAAATATATTTACACTGTACCTTTGTTTGGTCATCTTCAAACTTCAACTTGCGAACAACATGATCAGTATTCACTTCTTCGTTAGTGAGTGAAACTTGTATGTCCCCGTGCTTGACAACTTCTGATACTTTACTCGGCCAGTATATACCCAAAGTCTGTCATGAGATTAAATACGTCATATTATCAATTTGAATAAATTTAACTTTTCAACTTATGTTCTGTTTATATTACAAAATAAATTAAATATAAAAACAAATAGATATGTTATATCTCAGTATAACTTGTATCATTTTGGCAAGACAGGTAAACGATTTTTTCAAATAATAAGGAGCTCGTGTTCCAGTGTGAGATCTTCGGCCTCATGATCGGAGAGTCATGGGTTCAATCCTCCTCACGGTTGTGATTAGTGTCCTTGGGCAGGGCACTTTATCCGCATATGCTGTGTACTGGTTCTACTCAGGAAGACTTCGAGCGTGATTTGTCTAGAACTGGTTCTTATTAGTAAGAATTCGAATTTTGTCTAGTACAGGTTCTACCCAGGAATATTTCGAGTGTGATTTGTCTAGTACTGGTTCTAATCAGGAAGACTTCGAGCGTGATTTGTCTAGTACTGGTTCTGCCCAGGAATATTTCGAGCGTGATTTGTCTAGTACTGGTTCTACCAAGAAAGATTTCGAGCGTGATTTTGTCAAAGTTTAAATGACTTGTTTTACAGAATGAAGTGACATAAATACGTTTAATGTAAACTAAATAATAAATTACCGAATCGTCTGTGTTAATGGTATTCAGCATTACGACTGTGCCGCAGTCTTTCTCAATGACAAGCTTGTAGAAGTCCTCTACTGTTTCTGGAGTCGGCATCTGCGTCACCACCATGCCGTCCTTCATCTTGTAGGTCTATTAAAAGCATTATATAATCATTATGCATTAGCATCGATTATATGAAGTAAAACAGGTATATTTAATTTTATTGAACAGTGTGTTTTGCATTGAAACTAATAGAATAAGTTTAATTAAGTAATGCGTTTGAAAATAATAGTCGAAAACTGGTCTTAACGTGTGTTTGAAGTGAAAACAATAAAAGTGTATTTGAAAATAATAGAAGTCTGGATTAAATTATGCTTAAAGAGACAATAATAGAAGTCTTATGTAAAGAAGTATTTGAAGTATAAACAATAAAAGAAGTCTTGTTAAGTAGAGTATTTGAAATAATAGTAAAAGGCTTATTTGAAGGTGTGTTTGAAGTGAAAATAATAGTAGGTATTATGAGACGGTGTGATTGAAGAGAAAATAATAGAAGAACTCTTAATTAGTGGGGTCTTTGAAGCAAAAGAACAGAATACTTGTATCACACAGTGTTTATAATGTGTATCTAATAAATCGTATAAATGTTATAAAACATATATCTCCTTGTTTCTATACTTAACTTATCTGCTGAAATTCAATTCTTTGTAATAGGATACTTACATCTACCGAGACAGCATTTATGTAAGTGTGATCCATTAGCATAGACCTATATCGCTTCTCTGCAATGTATCAGAAGTATTATAATTAAAAATATTAATTATAAACCAAGCATCTAGCCAGACACCTAGGACTTTGTCCACTAATGTGAAACTGGATTTTATCTAAATGTTGAAGGACATAATAAAAATATGTTACGACAATTGTCTGAAAATTATATTTTTTATCTTAATAAATGACATTAGTATCGTGTTCGAGTCTGTATAAATATCATGTCGAACCAAACTATGTATATATACACTGAGTGAAAAAGCTTGATAATTACTAAATTTGCAACACAAGTGATATTAATATTTATATTTGCGCTTCAATTTTTAATGGAGTTTTCCAACACATTTCATGTTATATATGGCATATCCAGTCGTATTTGTGGTGGAAGACCTCAGAATGAATCTGAGTAGAACCACCGTCCTTCCGCAAGTAACTGGCAAACTTTCAGGGGCGAGTTTTGGAACGAGCGGGACATGAACCAACGGCCTTAGCTGCAAGAGGTAAGCGATCTTGAGACGGCGTCTTAGACCACTTAGCCACGGAGGGTCCTAGCTGTTCAATGTCCCCTGCGAAAACTCGAATATTTTAATTTAATATCCGTGATACCTGGGACGTCACTCGTTGGTCTGTCCTTCATATGTCTCTCCTGAAAACCACTGATGCTCTCAATATAAACATCGTCCAATCGTAGACAGGCATCACAGTTCTGCAGCATTGAAATAAATTGTTTATTTCTTATTGTTAAAATAAAGTATTGTTTAAAATAAACCATTGGAATCGATACTTGAGATTTCAAGCTCAGCTAAAACATGAATGGTGACATTTAAACAAAACAAATAAAATACCTTTAACTTTCTACTACAAATCAATAATACTTTTCAAAATTCAAGGCCGAGTCAAGTGTTTATGCTTTAATTTGTACTTTATATGAATATGCTAAAATCGTGGTGGAGTACGAATTTAAGTTGAGCCTGAAAATGTTTTTATAACCAGTCACTAAGTGTTTCGATGTTTATCACGGTTTGTGAATGGTATCAGATAGTTTGAATGTGGAGTGGATTTATACACTTTTATTATTATCATTATTATATTTTTATTTTTTTTAGTAGTAGTATTAGTAGTAGTAGTAGTAGTAGCCGTCATCGTCGTCGTCGTTGTCGTCATAGTAATAGTAGAAGTAGTAGTAGTAGTAGCAGTCATCGTCGTCGTCGTTGTCGTCATAGTAATTGTAGTAGTAGTAGTAGTAGTAGCAGCAGCAGCAGTAGTAGCCCTGCGTATGTCGTCGTGATCAAACATTGAGGTGCTGTGTACTGCCAAAATGTTCATACGCGACAGGAACTACATTTTATTTCTCGAATTTCATTTTTCATGTATTAAAGAAAATCTAGCAGAAACAAATCAAACCATGAAAATATATTGCGAAAATTGTATTATGTCATTTTTAAAACAATGTTGCATAAAATAAACAAAACACTACAATTATACCGATCAAATTAGGAAGACGTATGCATATTAAAGCCCTACTATCAGTACTTTACAGTACTTTGATTCTTATCATTATTTTAAGGTCAGAAGTTTTCTCAAGTTGTAAACTTTAAGATGACTTCTAGAGTGATGAGACTTCCCACAGGGTAATGTAAAAGACCAATGTATACATCTTAAAACAATGTACACCGCAGCCTTTTTCCAGAGTCTAGCGAAAAATACTTCTGGCATGCTATTCTTTTATTGGGGCCTTAAAACGATTAGAATTATAAAATGCTATAGTAAATAAAGTTCCATTTTTGTCTATTTCTCTATCATGTTGCACATAAATAAATCACAATTACGTTAAAACAATGCCCGTCCTGCCAATGATCGATACAGCATTCATGTGATTGGGTATACGAATTGTCATAAAACAGGAAAAGCATCTGGTATTTCATATAGGATGAAATTTAGCATAGATTTACCTTGAAGACCAGTTCCATTTTACTTTGACCGTTACTGCGTTTTTTCTGTAAATCTTCAAGAAGTTCAGCAAATGATACCTTTGCCACAAACTGGCATTGTAAGGCTAGCGTCTGTGCTACGATTTTGTACAAGAATTCATACTGGTCCTGAGAATATTTAAAACGTTGTATTTTAAACAAGTGGTTAAATGCCACCATCGTGAATACAAATGCTCTTATGATCATTCATCAAACGACCAAAACAAAAATTAAATATTTGTTTTGAATACTCTGTAAATTTGAAAACAATTGAGTCTGCAAAAAATAATACAAATGTATATATTTGGGAGAAAATTTAATCACTTTGTAAGTGTTTTGTATACAGTAAATGTAAAGTATATACTTAATACGGAGAACACCACGTAATTAGCAGTGGGTATTTCAGTATTAACTAAGTATGACTAGGGTTCACATCCCACTTCCGCTTTCAACAAAACGATGCAAATAAGAATAATCTTAAATCCGAAAACGATGAAAGACACGACCATTTTTGGGAACTTACACATGTCTGAACCATGTTGATTCTTTGATCTCTCAGATGTGATACACACTCGTACACACCAACTGATCCCGTGGCCTGACCTTCATCACAGAGAATATCTAAGGCGATAAAAACCCCTGTTCGTCCTACGCCAGCTCTAAAATTAAATCGTCACAAGATTACATATGCATTACACAAATACATTATAAGATATATAGAATGGGGTTTAACCCATTTTCAACATATTTCAGACTATATATGGAATATCCAGTTTTTTTCGGGGGAGGAAATAAATCTGAGTAGAACAAACGTCCTTCCGCAAATAATTGGCATAACGCTTTTTAAAAGAGCGGGACTTGAACCTATATTCTTCGCGGTGAGTGGTAAGTGATTTTAAGACGACGCATTAGACCACTCGGCCACGGACGACTCAAGGTATATAATAAAACATCTATCGTACAGGACACAATACTAAATGATGAAACGCTGCCTTAGACGAAATAACACAATCATGAAAAAAAAATAGATAGTTGTTTTTGGTCTGCCCCACCACTAGTGAATTAGAAACAAATGATACAAAATTACAGTAAATTACACATGTACTAAATAGCTTCAAATCCTACACTTTAAACTATTGTTATAACATTTATTATACAAACAACTATAATAAAATATAACAATTACAATAACAATTACAATAACAACTTCTTTGATTATTCCATTGGTTAGAATAAAAAGTTAAATAATAGAGAAATATAGACTTATGTATAATTTTTTGTAAAAGTATTATCTCCTTTTAATCAGAATTGGTTTACCGCAGTTTTCAACATATTTAGGTTATATATGGCATATCCAGTTTAATCGGTGAAAGAAGACCTCAGTTCAGAATGAATCTGAATAGAACCATCGTTCTTCCGCAAGTAATTCTCACATATAGTTTTTGGACCGAGCAGTTTCGACATCAGAGCAAGTGTTCTTGAGACTCTTAGTCCACTAGGCCATGGAGGACCCCTTTAATATTAATATATACTGTCAGTTTAACTGTGTAGAATGACAACTATTCTTTAGCCCACTCATAAAATAACATAATATGTATAATATATATATACATGAACTTACGTGCAATGTACTATTATTGGTCCAGTACAATCACGTGACTTTACCAACGCCCGGTATTTTTGATGGAATTCCATCATGTCAGCAGCCTCGGGTAACGGACCATTGTCTGGCCAGTATGTGAACTGAAGATGATCAACCAGTTTGTCCTCGTCTTTCTAAAGTTAAAAAAGTTTTGCGTCAACCCTATGCATATGACCCTTTGTATAGTACAAAATGTGGTACTTTATAAAGAGTCATGATATTGAGATATTGTAATCCACAAACAATATGTTTTCCTACCAGATTTTTCTTTCTGAAATGGTTTCATTTATCGATATTCAAGTTATTATCGCAAACAGCCCTTATACAATAGGCAATACACCTCAAATTTCTATCATTATACAATCCTTACACAATAGGCAAT
Source organism: Panopea generosa (assembly GCA_029582155.1). Lineage (NCBI taxonomy): Eukaryota > Metazoa > Mollusca > Bivalvia > Adapedonta > Hiatellidae > Panopea > Panopea generosa. The sequence continues at coordinate 5,326,140 of CM055894.1, forward strand.
ATACCTCAAATCTTTAGCATCACACAATTTTTACACAATATATAATAAATCTCAGCTGTCTATCATTATACAATCCTTACACAATATACAATAAACCTCAAATATATAATCAGACAATCCCTACTCAATATGCAGTAAACCTCAACTCTCTATCATTATACACTCCTTACACAGTCTTAAACATTATACAATAAACCTTAACTTAATAAACTCAAAAATACGATCCCACAATCCTTACATGTTTGACAAGAACCAAAGCAAAGGGCTTGGCATGCTTTGCAAGAAGCAAAAAATACAGACTGGTTTTCGTTCTTATTACAGACTTTCTCTATATATATATATTACACGATAAACGTACTTCGTTAATATATGTTTCATCGAGAGTTGTATATCGAACAAATCTCAAGAGAAACCATAAATATTGAAGTTAATATAGTATGCATATTTTCGTAGTTTTGCATTTAAGTAACTAAAGAGGCAATAATAAGTAATAATAATAAACCTAATGGTGTGCCATATCTCACGACAAGACAAGTCAGTTGTGTTTAAATGATTTTGCTAACACTTAAAATGACATTAAAACATTAACATTTTTAAATATTGCCAAGAAATTAAAGGCTTTCGTGATATATTTAGTTTTAACGAATCTTACGTATGTTATTTTGAACTTTCTGATGCAGAAATCAGAGAAACATTCAGACTCGACACAGCATATGCCAATCTTTTCCAAATAGGTCATTTCCTTCGAATCTGGCCAATATTTTTCACATTGAGAAATCTGAAAACAGTATTAATAATGAATTCATGAAATTTACTCTTAGATTAAACAGTCCTGTAGAATCCATACCAAACACATATACATAATATCAAAAACCCATAAAATGTTTGATAAATAGGCGCCCATTTTAATGAAGTTTACACGATTTCGGTTAAATGTCATACAAGCACGCTGATTGGACAGTATTTTGTTAAATACATTTTATTTTTTCAGGAATTGTGGGACAGGCAGGGTCTTTCATATTTTGACATTAGGTTATAACTTATATTATTACAGACCTGAACCTGGATATGTCAGTTACTGGAATATATTAGCATGCACATAAAAAGTATATTGATATCTTACTGTCCCACCCTCGGGGATGACGGTGAGCATGACAATCAAACTACTGTCTTGTTCCCAAACCATTCTCCAAAAGTCTTGTGATGTGGTTTTCGACGGACCTGGAATAATATACAAGTGTGTACGAATAGCTATGATAATTCATACAAGAGTATGTATTAAAACTATAATTTTAGCATTTACCAATCATTTCCCTCACAATTACCACTAAATTTGTATATCTTAAACTCAGCTACATATGTTGAGGTGGATGTGATTATAAAGAAACGTCGCCATTAGATTATTATTTATTTTCTTCTTGAAAATATAGAGCTTTTCTAAAATGGCGTGTAGTGTCAGATTGGATTCTGTAGCAAGTGTATTGATTTTTGTTTTAGGGTAACCGATTTTGTTTGAATCAGCTGTCTTATAAATGTGATTAGAGTAACCAATAGTTGTTTTAATCGTGTTTAACTGATTTTGTTTGAATCAGGTGTCTTATTAATGTGATTTAAGTAACCAATTGTTGTTTGAATTGTGTGTAACCGATTTTGTTTGAATCACGTGTCTAATATGTGTGATTAGAGTAACTTATTGTTGTTAAATCGTGTGTAACCAATTGTGATTGAATCACGCGTCTTATTAATGCGATTAGAGTAACCAATTGTTGATTCAATTGTGTGTAACCGATTTTATTTGAATCACGTGTCTACCTAATGTGATTAGAGTAACTGATTGTTTTTTTAATTGTGTGTCACTGATTTTGTTTAAATTAGGCGTCTTGTTAATGTGATTAGAGTAACCAATTGTAGTTGAATCGTGTGTAACCAATTGTGGTTGAATAACGTGTATTATTGACGTTTAAACCTAGTTTATTGGCATAACTATACAATTAGGCCGGGTCACGTGTTCACATAGGTTAATTACGTGTTTTATTGATGTGATTACATTTACCAGTTTTGGTTGAACCGTCATTTAAAAAAATTATACATATGGTTTAAGACAAATTTTGGGTTAAAGTGTTTTCAATAGAAAAGATAGACTTGTCGGTTATAGCTTTAAATTTAAATTACGATAGTATGGTATGTAGAACTTACAAAAGATGCGTTATTTTGTATAGTATAACAATACATATTTTAATCGAAGAAAACATTGAACACTGCATATTCTGTTACTTTCGTAACTTTAATTAAGAAATTATAAAACAATAAAGTAATTAGCCATACTGTACACGTATGCAATTTCACATTCTCTACTCATATACAATTATTTATAATGTACATATATACAATTCCTCTTACTGCACACACATACAATTTCTTATACTGTACAAAAAGTACATGAAGAATTACTTATATTGTACACACATACAATTTGAGATACTGTGCATAAATAAAATTGCGATAGAAAAACTACATTTAAATTTAGTTAAGGTTGACCAACATGCATAAACCAACGTACCTTGTGCAGCTATATAGCTTTTCTCTGAACTATAACCCTGAAGTATAAGTGTACAACAGTTTGGTTATATGTTCCATTATTAATATGTCCCATTATCAATATGTACCATTATTGTAATGTTTCTTCCTTTGAATTTACGTGTACGTCATCTATGGGTTATCAAAACACCTTTCAAATGTATAAGTATGTATGACATTGTATTGCAGTGTCGTGCAGAGTTTTGTTCTGTTGTGATGTGCTGTGTATATGTAACATCATTTTATTTGATTTGATTCTTTATTTCCTTCTGTATGGAAAGTATACATTTGCAATAACAAATTACAATACAGATTGTGAAAAAAATAATGGAAGTACATATATCACAAAACAAAATGAAAATCAGTTTTACACAATTTAATGCAGTACTTGTTATAAGCAAATTGAATGTCATACTAGGAATTAAACTGTACTTTATTAAACATATCAAATGTGAGTAATTTTATATATATGGTGACACGTTTTTCAGTCAACCAATCCTGTCGAAATGAAATACAAGATATCAGAAGGAAATCAATTCTATACACAATATGACAGTATTCAAAAATATATTAATCTGTTTTAAGCCGTATTATTATTTTGTCATTTTCTCCGATTTGAATCAGTTCTAGATCTGTGCCGACTCTCTGAATAAATGGTGGTTTAGGACATCCTTCATTATCAGTACTTATGTATATCTATTTTAAGTACACTATACACATTTTATAGCCCATTTCTGTGTTCATATTTATCATTCCAAAACCTCAAATATGAAACGTATGATAGAAATCAATTATAAAAGAAATGAAATAAAATTGTTGAAGTACAAATTGTTAAAATACAATATATACTCAACAGATCATTGTATTGTGGCAGTAAATGACGAGTAACTACTTTTTAAAACAAATATGTTAGCATCAAAGAGGTATAAGTGTTTGTAATACTATATGTTACAACCCAATTTTTATGTTTGAAACAGTAATTATATCCTTCATTTAATGTATATTTGCAATACCATCATTCTGAAATGTTTTATCACGGGTTATATTTCGAATAATTTTGTACAATATATTATGAAATAAAAAATTGTCTGTTCTGTTCCTATACATTATTAAAACTTTAGATATTTTTGGAAAGATTTCTATTCAAAGAAATATATTTTACCTTTATAAATGACGCATTGATGTACTGGTCGGTAATAGCGCTGGATGTAGGCTGTAATACTACACGGTTTATATCATCTGAAATCACAGAATTGTTATATTTACTCAAACAATAGTTGAAAGAACAAATGTACATAGTTGGAAGTACAAATGTACATGTAGGCTGATGTTATATTTACTCAGACAATAGTTGAAAGTACTAATGTACATAGTTGAAAGTACAAATGTACATGTAGGCTGATTTTATATTTACTCAGACAATAGTTGAAAATACAAATGTACATGTAGATTGATGTTATATTTACTCACAAAATAGTTGAAAGTAAACATGTACATGTAGATTGGTGATATATTTACTCACATAATAGTTGAAAGTACAAATGTACATATAGATTGATGTTATTTTTGCTCACACAATAGTTGAAAGTACACATGAACATGTAGATTTGGTGTTATATTTACTCACACAATAGTTGAAAGTACAAATTGACATAGTTGAAAGTACAAATGTACATGTAGATTGATGGAAACAAATGCTGCGTTATTTTGCGTTTACAGTTCTGAGGTCTTCATAATAAGATATACATTACACAAGTTTACATTTACAATCTCTCTTGTTCTGATAAAACATCTAATACCAATTACATCTGAATTATTATATCAGTTAAAACCCAAAACAAAATAACAGACGACTTGGTTTTAGCTGTTCAAGCCATAAATATGAACATTCTCTGAGGTTCTGTTGAAAACGGTATTTTAAAATTATAAACTGTTAAATACAGACGCAAGGTATACATACATCTATGATCTTCGTGACATACGAGTAACCCAGCATGTACCCAATACCCGACACTGGACGTGAAATATTCATGTACCATACCCAATTTATTATATTAAGCATATTATTTATTTCATAACAGGAGCGGTATGGCTTCGTCTAACGATGTTTTAACTTCCATGGTGTGATATTTATTTTCAAAATATGCATGTGGGTATGTATACTTGTCATGTAAACATTCCATAAATGCTAATGTTTAATATGATAACACTATTGTTTGCATCGATTATCCAATATTTAAGTAAAACATGCGATAAGCGTTTTATTTCAGATAATATATTATTATTTATAATATAATGAATATTGCATTAATAATTCTACTCATCAGTAATAATGTGCCAGGACTATGTAAATACAAAATAAACAATTAAAATGCAAACTATTTGTGTTTAATATGTATACTCGTATATAAAACATAAACAGTATACCAGTCATTTAATTATCCGAACAACGAGTATTGATATTACTAATCCACTTTAAATGAGTTTATTTAGATTCAAACAATTATCTGATATACAACAACTTACATGGGTATATGCCATCGTAAAAGTTTTTCGTCAAGTTATCGATCTGCCTTGAGACTTCATGCGCTTTGAATTCCAACTGGTCCGTCTTTAGTTTCTTGAAAAATATATCACATAACTAATATCAAACTGAATTTAAATCAAAGTGCTTTGAGCACTGAAAGTCGGGGCTGCTGATGGCTTGGTGGAGAAGTGTGTTAGATAGTTTTCAAAACTCTACTCCAAGCAGTATTGAGTTTTCAAAATTTTACTTCAAAATTAAAAGTTTCAAAGAGTAAGATTTCAGTAGTCCATATTTAGTATGTGTCTTTAAAATAATCTGAATTTGATTCTGTGTATATCAAATAAAACTACAAACCTTTAGCATCGTTCCTGCTGTACTGTGTTCGTAAACAACAGCACTGAGGTCATAGGTTCGAGCTTAGCTCAGTCTGAAAGCTTTATGTGAGACGATTTGCTGTGTTACTTGCAGAAGAACGGTGATTCTACTCAGATTCCATTCTGAAAGCTTTATGTGAGACGATTTGCTGAGTTACTTGCGGAAGAACGGTGGTTCTGCTCAGATCCATTCTAAAAGCTTTAAGTGAGACGGATTGCCGAGTTACTTGCGGAAGAACGGTGGTTCTACTCAGATCCATTTTAAAAGCTTTATGTGAGACGGTTTTTCGAGTTTCTTGCGGAAGAACAGTGGTTCTACTCAGATCCATTCTGAGGTCGTCCTCCACCAATCGAACTTTATATGCGATATATAACGTGTCATGACTTTAAATGGGGTTATACCCCATTGAAATACATTTAAACAAAAATGAATGAAAACAACAGTAAATACCTAATTTGTTCATAGTAAAAGAGAAGACATTCCATGCAAAATTAGTGCTGCATAGTGTGCTAAATTACAATGAGTCGATGTTGCTATAGACTTTTTAGAATTCTTAATTGTATATTAGAATAATATAATGCCTTAAAATGGCAATGTCTGTTGACTGAGACGTCTTCTGCTGGTTTTATTATATTTTCTTATTTTCTATTATTTTTTCTACATTTTTTTCGAAAAAATTCTTAACAAAATATTTTGTATTGAAATTATTTCACCAAAATTTAAATTTCTAGACATTTGTTGATTATCAAAAGCAAATTATTTTAGTTATAGTATATAAGAAATAAATATTTCAAAAAAACTCATTGTCTTAATGAAAAAGGCGACGTGAACACTATATTCAAATACCTTAAACTCTTCGTTATATGATGCGAAGTCCATTAAGAGCACATGGTCGAGAAGATTGGCGACTCGTATCTTTGCTGGCGGTTCGTCTTCGTCAAAAGACTTTTCCTTCTTGTGCTTTTTAAAATATGATGTCAGGGGATTTTCCGTAAATACCATGGTGAACACTGTAAACAAATAGTATGCATTATTTTTTTATTTTACTGGTTGTAAATGTATTGCTTTTTATCAGGATAATCTTTTGTTCATGACAGATCAAACGATCGCAAGGTTTCATATTTTGCCTTCACTACAAGCATATGTTCAAACTTATTTAAAGAATCATTTCGAGCCCTCAAAAATATATGCTAAATAAGTTTTATTTAGATCGGTCAAGTATACACATGAAAGTAAATACACCTACCGTCACTACGGCCTCTTAATGGTCTTTCTCCATCGATAGTTGATACAATGTGACGCCTCCTATTGACGTTTTGTCTATAAGACAACACAGACCTTTATTTACATACAAAGAGTAAAATATCCAACAGCTGAGTGTTGATACACATTGAAATGCGTTCAATATATACAGAGTAAATTATTCAACAAATGAACGTTTATTCACATGGAAAAGCGTTCAACATACACAGAATAAACTGTTCAACAGTTGAACGTTTATTCACATGGAAAAGCGTTCATTATATACAGAGTAAAATAGTCAACAGTTGACCTTTATTCACATGAAAAAGCGTTCAACATATACAGAGTAGAATATTCAACAGTTGAACGTTTATTTACATGGAAAAGCGTTCAACAAATAAAGAGTAAGCATTCGATGGTTGAAAGTTCATCCATATGAAAACACGTTTCACATATACAGAGTAAAACATCAAACAGTTGAATGTATGTATATAGATTTAAAAGTTCAACTGTTGAAGTCTGTAAATGGTTTATTGATTATATATGACTTTAAAGAAGCCAGCGAAGCAACATAATTATAATTAAGAGTACTACAAGATAGAGGCAATGTCAAATAACCAGAGGCAGGGTCATATAATAATAGGCAAGGTCATATAACCAGAGGCAATGTCATATAACCAGAGGCAATGTCATATAGCCAGAGGCAATGTCATATTACCAGAGGCAAGGTCATATAATCAGCATATTCTTCCGCTTAAGGTTTACGGAAAATTTTCCATCATTCAATCAAACTCAAAAACGGTAATAGATCATTTTAAAGAAAGCTAGCATATAATTTGTTTTCAAAGTAAACTATGTCAATTTAAGACATAGTCTGTATGTTAGCTTTTTTACAAGATGAGATAATTAAATTATTTTATTTTTTGAAAGTTTGCATCTGAGTCTGACATTTAAATACTAATCAACTTACTTTGCTCTCAGACGACATCCCACAATGACTATGATGCTTAGAACAATAGCAGCAATCCCTCCACTCACTATGTATATCCACATCGTGTCAGCGGGCTCGGGCGGTGTCACTATTGGTATTGCTGCCGATATAAATATAAGACATTTGTAAAATTTAAAAAAAAATATTTTTTAACTTACGTTATGTTGTATTTAAATTTAGTATAATTTTTTTTAGAATAAACTTATTGTACAACGTATACGTACATATATACTTTGTACAATCATTGTATAATAAAGTGAAAGGAAAATGAAAGTATACACTGTAAATAAACGCTGATAGTTCAAATTACAATGAATATGTTACTTAGAAATTATGTACAGTTATATTTAATTATATTGTTGAATCACAAAACAAACATTTGATTCATTTCATAAAAAAGAAATTCCCATCGCATGTGTAAACGGAATTACAGTAATACCAATACTAACTGTTAAGAGTAAGCATGCAATATTACAACAGCTTCAAAGCGTTGAATTTCAGTGAGTCTCCCCATGAATCAGTGTTTTTTAATCCGTTTAAAGTGTACTTCTTCTCAGTCTGTACAGCAACAGTTTAATCAAATTAGACGTTCAAATTGTTGTCAGTGAGCTAAACGCATATTTCATGAAATATGTGTTGTACGTTTCGGCACGGACTTGAGTAGTAACCTTAAGGGGGTGGGGCGACATCAATACTTGATGGACTGACTAATGTGATTTCAAAACATTCAATCCATTTCCATTATGAAATAATTTTAAAAATAAAAATGTACACGTTCTTTACTTTCAGTGTATAAATTATACTCGTTTATATATATATATATATATACCTTTTTTCCCTTAAACTTGAGATATTATTTGTATACTAGACTAACTTCTGGCGATGTCGGTAGTTTATTTGCTCAAGTTAACAAAATATCATTACACTGTTACACATCAAATTACCTTATTAGTATTCGGATTATGTGTATATACTTCATTCTACCTAACAGTCAAAATAAAAATGTAACTTTTGTTTTTTAGAATACAAGTATGTAATGGTATTGATTTCAATTAGATATATAATAGTAACCAATCAAATTTTGGAACACAAAACCAATGTACAAATTACTGGCTTATTGTAAAACATTTTAACTCTATTAGGCAAATGTACTAACGTCAACACATGCATTTCCAAGACATGTATTACTGTAGGTATATCACATTTTTTGAAATTTATAAAGAATAGAAACTTCATATTTTTATATCCCGTCATATTTGCCACACTAAACTTACCTGACGTGCAATTAATGCCGATAAACCCGGCTTGGCAACCACTAGTACATGTTCCATTCTCAGGGAAACACGTATTGTTTACACAGTTAACGCTGCATTCTTCGTCACATCTTTCATTGAACCAACCTAAATCACATCCTTTAGCGCATTTGCCATCATGAACAAAGCATAAGTTTTCAACACAGTGTTCCGGACATTCTTTGTCGCATGTATCACCAAACCAACCCAAGGCACAGCCACCAATGCACGTACCATTAATCTGTAAACACGTGCCGTTTACACAGTTCTCACTACATTGTTTCGTACAATCATCACCGAACCATTCCTTTGTTTCACATTCATTTAAACACGTTCCTCTTTGATCACAAACTTCGTCTTTGCAATGTTCTGAACACCCTTGAGAACATTGTTTTCCCCACCATTTATTACCGATACATCCAAACACACATTCTCCATTGGTATAATTGCACTGGTTTTGCTCGCAATTACCATTACAGATAACATCACATTTTGTATTCCAGAACCCAACATAACAGCCGTGCAGACATCGTCCATCCTGGTCACACTCGCTACTATTGCAGCCTTGTTTACAGGTAAATTTACACTCGGGTCCTGTCAAAGTAGGTTTAGTGCAGCCAAATTGACACCGACCATCTGACTCTCTGCATATAGACAATGACGAGCTTGTATTTGGTTGACAGAGGTGACTGCAAAGTTTGCAGTTGTTTAATTGTCGATAATACCCACTCTCACACTTGTGGCATTCTGTTTCAAACGTTGAGCTAGAGATAAAGAATGAGAATTAAAAATAAAAAGTGTATTTAGCAGGATAACTCATGTCAACAATTTAAATTCCCATAAGGCCTACAAACATACATATATATATATATATATATATCATTATTTCAACAAAGTTATAACATTTATTCGTGTGGATATGTAAAAAGAGAATTATACAATGACTTACCTGGCTTTGAGAGAACAACTGACACAGTGATCCATACAGGTTACGTTACAAAGGGGGCCTGTAAATCCCTCCTGGCACCCGTGCATGCATTCTTCAGTCGTCTCATTGCATGTAGGAGTCTCTGTGCATATCACAGTTGTATTGCATACCAAAGTTTCATTGCATGCCAAAGTGTCATTGCATGTTACAGTTTCATTGCATGGTAGTGTCTCATTGCACGTGGCTGTCTCATTGCATGAAACCGTCTCATTGCATGCCGAAGTTTGATTGCATGCAACCGTCTCATTGCATGCCGAAGTTTGATTGCATGCAACCGTCTCATTGCATGATGCAGTTTGATTGCATGCAACCGTCTCATTACATGACGCAGTTTGGTTGCATGCAATCGTCTCATTGCATGCCGAAGTTTGATTGCATGTAACCGTCTCATTGCATGCCGAAGTTTCATTGCAGGGCCCTGTTTCATTGCACGACTGTGTCTCATTACATAAATTACATACCGGAATGTTATTGCATGACTGAATCTCGTGACATGTTCCATTGCTCGGTGGAGGACGACACCCCTCATTGCAGTTGGCATGAACACTGGTCGCTGAAATAAATAACACATTTGTCAAACAAATTACTTCATCGTCGTAAAGAAATATGGATTAAGAAACTATGACATGTGTGCAAACATATATGTGCAATACAAGCGAACTTACCGACATTTATAGTTCTAATGTAGGTTGTTATGTTTAGCCTTAATCATTACATTTTGTTTATGTAGGTATCTCTAATCTAGGTTGCTATATTTAGCCTTTATCATTACATTTAGTTTAAGCTATTACCTTTAATGTAGGTTGTTAAAGTTAGCCTTAATTATAACATTTAGTATATGTTGCTACCTCTAATGTAGGTTATTACGTTTGACCTTAATCATTACATTTAGTATATGTTGTTACCTCTAATGTAGGTTATTACGTTTGACCTTAATCATTACATTTAGTTTATGCTGTTACCTCTAATGTAGGTCATAATGTTTAGCCTTAATCATAACATTTCGTTTATGTTGTTACCTTTAATGTTGGTTGTTATAGTTAGCCTTAATTATTACATTTAGTATATGTTGCTACCTCTAGTGTAGGTTATTACGTTTGACCTTAATCATTACATTAAGTTTATGTTGTTACCTCTAATGTAGGTTATTATGTTTGACCTTAATCATTACATTTAGTATATGTTGTTACCTCTAATGTAGGTTATTACGTTTGACCTTAATCATTACATTTAGTTTATGTTGTTACCTCTAATGTAGGTTATTATGTTTGACCTTAATCATTACATTTAGTATATGTTGTTACCTCTAATGTAGGTTAGTACGTTTTACCTTAATCATTACTTTTAGTTTATGTTGTTACCTCTAATGTAGGTTATTATGTTTAGCCTTAATCATTACATTTAGTTTATGTTGTTTCCTCTAATGTAGGTTATTATGTTTAGCCTTAATCATTACATTTAGTATATGTTGTTACCTCTAATGTAAGTTATTACGTTTGACCTTTATCACTACATTTAGTTTATGTCGTTACCTTTAATGTAGGTTATTATGTTTAGCCTTAATCATTACATTTAGTTTATGTTGTTTCCTCTAATGTAGGTTATTATGTTTAGCCTTAATCATTACATTTAGTATATGTTGTTACCTCTAATGTAAGTTATTACGTTTGACCTTTATCACTACATTTAGTTTATGTCGTTACCTTTAATGTAGGATGTTATATTTAGCCTTAATCATAACATTTCGTTTATGTTGTTACCTTTAATGTTGGTTGTTATAGTTAGCCTTAATTATTACATTTAGTATATGTTGCTACCTCTAGTGTAGGTTATTACGTTTTACCTTAATCATTACATTTAGTATATGTTGTTACCTCTAATGTAGGTTATTACGTTTGACCTTAATCATTACATTTAGTTTATGTTGTTACCTCTAATGTAGGTTATTATGTTTGACCTTAATCATTACATTTAGTATATGTGGTTACCTCTAATGTAGGTTATTACGTTTTACCTTAATCATTACTTTTAGTTTATGTTGTTACCTCTAATGTAGGTTATTATGTTTAGCCTTAATCATTACATTTAGTATATGTTGTTACCTCTAATGTAGGTTATTACGTTTGACCTTTATCACAACATTTAGTTTATGTCGTTACCTTTAATGTAGGTTATTATGTTTAGCCTTAATCATAACATTTCGTTTATGTTGTTACCTCTAATGTATGTTATTATGTTTAGCCTTAATCATTACATTTAGTATATGTTGTTACCTCTAATGTATGTTATTATGTTTAGCCTTAATCATTACATTTAGTATATGTCGTTACCTCTAATGTAGGTTATTATGTTTAGCCTTAATCATAACATTTCGTTTATGTTGTTACCTCTAATGTATGTTATTATGTTTAGCCTTAATCATAACATTTTATTTACGTTGTTACCTCTTATGTAGGTTGTTATGTTTAGCCTTAATTATAACATTTAGTTAATGTTGTTACCTCTAATGTAGGTTATTACGTATGACCTTAATCATACATTTCGTTTATGTTGTTACCTTTAATGTAGGATGTTATATTTAGCCTTAATTATTACATTTAGTTTATGCTGTTTCCTTTAATGTAGGTTGTTATATTTAGCCTTAATTATTACATTTAGTTAATGTTGTTACCTTTAATCGAAGTCGTTATATTTAGCTTTAATTATTACATTTAGTTTATGTTGTTACCTCTATTGTAGGTTGTTATATTTAGCCTTATTCATTACATTTAATTGATGTTTTTACCTTTGATTGAGGTTGTAATATTTTGCCTAAATTATTACATTTAGTTTATATTGTTACCTTTGATGAAGGTTGATATATTTAGCCTTAATTATTACATTTAGTTTATGTTGTTACCTCTTTCGTCAGTTGTTATATTTAGCCTTAATTATTACATTACATTTATGTTGTTACCTTTGATGGAGGGTGTTATATTTAGCCTTAATTATTACATATAGTTGATGTTGTTACCTTTAATGTATATTGTAAGGTTTAGCCTTAATTATTGCATTTAATGCTTGTTGTTACCTCTAATGTAGGTAGCTACCTTTTAGTATAGGTTGTTTTAAGTAAGTGTAGAGCGTAACGTTTAGAGCAGGATGTTACATGTACGTTCAGCGTGGATAACGCATTTATCATATAACGGATGATCATTAAGCTTGTAATGCTTGTAGTTTTATGTAAACTAAATATATCCACCATCAGTCATAAACGGCTTTTAAACAAAACGCCTTGGGAAACGGTTAGTGCCGATATAAACCGAATACGCTATTCACAATAACGTAATTCTATTTATAGTTGGACTCGTCCACTTCAGGTAATATATTGATATTGAATCTATTATATTGTACAATGTATGTAAGAGATGAATGAGCTGTCATCCCTAATACGGTATGTTCCATCTAAAATAGAATGACGTAGTTTCAAAATAGCGTATTGGGTTTATACATATGTTTATATATTATCTCAATATCTATCTCTGTGATTGGCGGGTTAGCAAGCATGTGAGCTATAAATAGATTGTTATTCATTTTGCTTCCACGCAGTGTAATTTATCTCAATAATTATAAGGTAGTTAATAATTGGGCAAGTTTGTCATTGCATCGAATAGGTATAGGTTGAGCGGGTAATTGCAGTTTGTCATACAACCAATTCATAATTGAATACCAGTTTTACCTGTATTGGTCAATGGTATGTTTACAACTGTTCTCAAAAACGGACTATATTTATGGATATCGTCAATTTTTTAAGACTCTTATTTATCGATAAACCCCCTTGAGCTGGACTAATTATTAAGTATGATTTTAGCTGTAATGTATTCCTACGTGATACGTTCAAGTTACTACTTATATTCTTTACTTGAGGGGCGTCTCCAATTTATATAAAACACTTGTCTGTCGTCAGGATTGCAATTATCAGGATAACATTCATTTATTCTGGGGGGTTTAAGGTATGTGTACAGAATTCCAAAGCACGCACAAATCTTACATAAAGTCCATTAGATTTTGGACTTCATTCGTTTTGTAAGTAATCAATATTCTTTACCCATTCAAAAAAAATGAAAATAATAATAATCCTAAGAATATTAAATAAATAACTTATTATCATACGTATTGTAATAATTAACGAGGTGTAATCAAATTTACCTCACACGGATATTCACATTCGAAATTCATTCAATGTAGATACAATGCACACTCGTTTTAATCGTTAACTTGTATCGTTTAGGTCTAAACAAGGAGATACACCGTATAGTTAAGCAGTCCACAGTATTGATTTAAATCAAATCAGTGAAAACAATTTTAAAATATTGATTTAAAAATCGATAATTGAAATGAAACTCTGTACACGTAATACTCTATCGTATACGGCTGCAAGTTTGAATGCGATTTTGTGCGGTATGACACGAAACCAGATATTCCGGACTATCATGGAGGTTGTGCGGTATGACACGAAACCAGAGAATCTGGACTTTCGTGAAGGTTATGCAGTATGACACGAAACCAGAGAATTAGGAATTTCGTGCAGGTTGTGTGGTTTGACACGAAACCAGAGAATCTGGACTTTCGTGAAGGTTGTGCGGTATAACACGAAACCAGAGAATCCGAACTTTCGTGGAGGTTGTGCGGTATGACACGAAACCAGAGAATCTGGACTTTCGTGGAGGTTGTGCGGTATGACACGAAACCAGAGAATCCGGACTTTCGTGGAGGTTGAAATCGGACCCTGGTCTCTTTTTTGAGAAGCGAGTCTACCATCTACTGTGTTGGTATGCTTTGTGTTCGCACGAACGAAGTATTACGAAGCTCACACTACTGAGGTCATAGGTTTGAGCTGAACTCAGTTCATAAACTTTATTTATAATAACGTTTGCTCGTTACTTGCTGAAGTACAGTGATTCCACTCAGTTTCATTCTGAGGTCTTGCGCCACCAATACAACTGGATATGCAATGGATAACGTTCATATAAAACATTTTGTTATATTCAGGCAAACTATGGACAAGTAGGCAGTAATGTTTAGGAAATGAACAAGTCAGTTAAGCAGTTATACCTTCACCTAACACGTGCCTTTAATACCGAGATTGGCATAACTGCATAATAATGATTTATATTATATTCTCTCCAACAAGCATTAACTACAGTCAAACATGTGTAAGCGGCCACCTCTACTGAGCAGTCACTTGTCTGGACTACTCACATTTACCATTTTGTCTTTCAGAGCAAAATAACCTGTATTAAGCAACCGCCTGTCTTAAAAGGTAAATTTTGCTCCTTCCCTTAACTGATCTCTTAAAACAGGTTTGACTGTATACATTTTGATAATGTACATTTTGTGAAGCGGCAAACTTCTGTTTACGGTCAATAATACACATACAGATACTAGCAAGTGTTAACCTTGACTTTGTGTGAATATGCTATTTCAGTGTACTCATATATATATAGATTTGTTTCAAATATACATGTTTAAACATAATTGTTTGTCCGTTTTATATATGTTCTTTACTCCGATTGCAAACACGTTTAAAATACTGTATGGTATATCTAGATTTGAAAGAAAATGGATCAACATCAGGTTTGTCAGGGGGGTTTCATGTCTTATAAGTTTTACACAATATATCTGTGTTACATCTTCCTGTTTAAACTAATCATCAACTAGATGTTTTCGTTTCGTAATGTTATCTTCTTGTTTATCTTTTCCATTGTTCCTGTAATAAGGAAGAATGTTTATTCACCACACGGCAGTTAATCGTGTAAAAGTTACACAACATGTACGCTGCACTTTTATAGTTTATACCTGTAGTAAGCCTACTAGGTATGCCATAAATTGAATATATTGTAAATGTTCAGAAGAAAAATATCTCGTGGATATATTATCGGCCACCGATATTAAAACTACACATTTTAAGACATGTTGTTTATCAGTCTGATCGTGGTGTTTACCTTAGTTTGAAGTATTTTAATGCCGCTGTTGAGAGATTTCGACATTCTGGAATATTCCGCATGTCAAAACAATCCAATTTCTGTCCAACCCGCTATAGATCCTTGTACGAAGTGTTGATAATAAATAACTAGTTGAAAGTTGATATATTAAAGACCGCAGCGGTGGTCAATTAATAAAGCGTCCGCCTCACATGTGGTAGGTCATGAGTTCGATTCCCGGTGGGATCATACCAAATACTTAAAAAAGCTTCCTCGCTGGGTGCTCAGCATTTAAAGGATAGTTTAAGGTTTGATCTACCCAATGTCAGTATAATGTGATTGGGTTGGATATTATACCATGTGCCTGTGGCACGATACATCCGTGTGGTAGCGCTTAGAATAATGTCTCAAGTAGACACTGTCGCGATATAACTGCGCAATAGTAGAAAGCGACGCTTAACACCGTACAACAACAACGATATAGTAAATGAATATTGCATAATTGGTGCTTATTAAAAAAATAAAGACTACAAATAACAAACATAAAGAACGATTAAAATATTAAACATATATTGCTTTTCGCTTAAAATACACATTGCTTTGTTATAATTATAACACTTGCATAATACACTGTGCTAGGAGTTTATACGAATATTGTGAAGTAAGCTCAAAGGTTATATATAAACCGCTCTCAATTCCATTTCCTGGGTAGAACTAGTATTGAGTTATGTCATGGAGGCCAGCTAGTTCATGTAATATACGAGTTAAATAACACTACCGCTGGTACGATATATATATTATTATTTATATGCAATAAGATTAGAAATGCCAATAATCAGCTGATGTATTTAATTCTTTTTAAATAGTTTCTGTTCATGGTAAAGAACGCTGTTTTAATAAGCAGACATTGTGTATAGGAACAGGTAGGTCATATAACAGACGTATAACACGCGGTAAGGAATGAAAGATTGTTGTTGAAAGTTCATGAGATATGAACAGATATTGATTTTGTTTATTTAAGCCAAACATGGCCCATGAACATTTATACAATAATACACACAAACATGATAAACAGGTATATGACAGACATTTATAATAAATTATAGTGTATATGCATACCATTTAAACATTAAGAAGAAAAAAAATATTTGATGGTCAAAGATCACGGGAGAGAACAATTATTGTAATTTTGAATTGTACGATTTACTATTGACGATAACCATATAACAATCATAGGTGGCAAGTAGGTCTACTGATTTCAAGATGAGAATGCAAACTTAATGATAAATCTTATTTTTTATGTACATAAACACTTAACTTTTTCATTTCGGGCTTATTTTAGTAGTTAGTTATTGCACACATTTAAAACAACTTAATAATAATAATTGTTTTTTTTCCAATGGTATGGTTTTAAGTAAATTTTTCTCAGTTCAATCAAATTTACACAGTTGATTAGAAAATGTTATTCGCCCTCTAGCATATTACACCGTTAACACACTCTTCTATTGAAGGGTACACTAATTGGTTTTCTCCATCGACCGCTTTCCACCCCCAATCTGTGAGAGGAAAGACAGAGTCTTGATAATGCAACACGATATTTTGAAATGTTTACAATGTCAAGATAAGATTTAAATTCAAAAGATGCTACTGAACTGTAAAATAGTACTCTAGTTGAGTCATTAAGCTCTGCATTCCAGTTCTGTATGAAAACATCTTTTAATCTCTGTTTAAAAAGGCTAAGGAAGTTGTTTGTGTCACCTACGCTTTTAGCATACCAGATTTCATAAAATACAAATGTGGATAATTTACTTTTCACTTGTGAGACCCAGTTTATTCTATCAACATATACGTCGTTTTCTATTTATTAAAATATCTTTGGAATATATAACTAGTACGTCCTGTTTCACAATATATAAAATTGTTTTGGGTTGAGAGTTTAACTCCTAATAGTCGTTTGCAAAAGTTTAGATGCATTCTTTCGACTTTCACACCTTTGTTAAATCCCCATACTTTAGATAAGTAGTTCAAAATAAGAGTGATAAGTTTATCGTATAAATCTGATATATGTTTTGTGGATATATTTTTTATAAACAAGTCTTTCAAATCCTGTGTCTCTAATTTGTTTACATTTTTGGACACTAATCCTTGCACGTTTAGTAGTACAAAGTTCAAAGGTCCCTCCCGTAAGTCCTAGTGCCGATGGCTGTCGCTGATCTGTTGGTCTGCACGTGATTGTGTTAACGGACAAGTAACACTAGCAAAGTAAGTGAATCATGAATGGGTTCCGCAAACTTTGCAAGTTAATATTGTAAGTTCATATTTCACAACACGAACACGTGATGTTTACCTATTATATTTATATTATTAATGCACATTATTAAGAAAGCACAGTGTGTCCTGTGTTTAGTGTCGCAATCCGCAATTATATATATATATTGCGACGGTGTCTAATTAAAACAGTATTCTGAGCGCTGCTACACTGGAATATCATGTCGCAGATACATATATATATATATCTTTATTTCCTCCAAATCATACAGGAGAGCATACAAACAATAATATACATTGTTGACAAAGGACAAATGAAAAACAGGTAATACTATACAGATTGAATACATATATAAAGTAACGATAATTTACAATTGACAAAACGATATACAGTCTATTTGATAGCTATAATATCATGCACGCACACCAACAAACTCGCTCGCACACAAACACACTCACTCACGCACGCACACATAAATACACAGACTCTAAATGAATTATCTTCATATGAAATAACCCTATCGAAACGAAAATTAAGAATTATTAACATGAAAAGCAAATTCATTTGAATCCATACTGGTACATAATCTCTTTATAATATGGCTACATTATCGAAACGAAATATAAGGTAGCCATAGAGAACGTTTAATATGGTTTAATAAGCCAGTTTGCACGATTTTGATTAATATTTGATAGTTTATTAACTGCATGACATATTACTTATAACTGCAATACCACATGTTATGAAATGCTAAAACACATATTTTTAAACAGTCCAAGCTGTCTTTTTCATTTAAGAAATATTTCATTCTTGTAAACATATGTATTAATTGTACCCGTGTTGGCATATACATTATATAGCAAAACAATTTTACACCAAACCTCACATATAATTGTTGCCATAAATTATCCCGTTTGCTATTGTTATAAATACAATCAAGTAGAACATGTTCAACTAAGTATGAAGATGGCAATCCACATTTGGAACAATTTTGCTGAAATGGTCTTGAGAAAAACCTACACATTATATATGCCATTGTACTACATGATTCTGTATAAATCCTTTCAGTTTTACTCAGTTTCCAGAGTAAGCACAAATCAAAGTTACAATGGATAAGATTGAATCCATTGAGAGATTCATCATTTTGACATCTATTTAGTAACTGTTTGTTTTCGAACCCATAAACAGCAGTATTTACTATTTTTTTCCATTGAAATTTTGACGGAAAAACACTTGTCTGAGAATATTCATCTAAGTACGATGAAATATCATATTTTTCACAAACAATTTTTATATCGGCAATGAAACCTTTAACTTTAGTAGGTATTAACTTTTGTCAAATAAACGATTAACAAATATTTGCTTTGCTATGAAGTAGGGTGACAACCTACAGAGCTGACCTAAAAATATAAGTTTTCTTTTATCAATTTCAGCTTCCATTGATAGGCATCCTAACATACTTAGTACTACGTCTGTTCTTGTATACTTTGGTATTGACTGAATGTATTTTAAACAGAACCTATGTGCTCTTTCAATAGTAAGTATATGAGCATTAGTAAGATTATGCCATAGCTCACAGCCGTACAAAGCTTTCGGCAAGACAACCGACTTATATATTTGTTTTGCCGTTGCTGGGTGAATTCCCCCAGAATATACGCCACAATTTATTATATTTAAAAAGGTACTCCTAATTTTGTATTTCGCTTCCTTTATAATGTCATTATTATTCTCGTATTTATTGAAAAGCACACCTAAATGTGTATACTGCTCCACTTCATCTACTTTACTGTCCCCAAGAATCCATTTACGTGTGTTTAATTTATATTTATTGCGTGATTCATGAGATATAATGACCGAGCATTTAGAAGCATTGTAAAAATAATGGTGTTCGATACCATATGTGTAGCAGATATCAATCATGTGACTTAACCCAGTTTTAGATAAAGATAATAAAACCATATCATCAGCTGATGTAGGAGCAATTAATATTGTACATATAAAAACCATATTCGGAGGCTACTAACTTATCCATAAGATCATTTATAAAGACGATGTACAGAAAAGGACTGAGAATCCCTCCCTGTCTGGTACCTTGTAATACTGGGAACCAGTCTGAAAAGTGACCTTGGTTTCTGACACAACTGGTCATATTGGTATATAAATTAAAAACAACTTTAAGAATGTATAACGGTAATCCAAATTTGAACAATATTACCATAAGAGCCTCATGCCAAACGGTATCAAATGCACGGCGTACATCTAGAAAAGCAATATTTAATTGACTGTCATTTTCTTTAGCGAAGTAAGAGCATTCACGCAGAACAAAAGAAGTCATCATGCAGCCAATACCCCGTTGAAATCCACCTTGTAACTTATTAATTTTCTGATACGCACAATCGCGTTCAATTCTATCGAGTAGTACAGATTCATATAATTTTAACAGTACTGATGAGAGAGTAATTGCTCGATAACTATTCGGGTCAGTCTTTGCCTTTTTACCACCTTTGTATAAAAGTATGATTATACCTTTCTTCATATCATTTGGCGTATGCGCATATGTAGTCATGTGTTGAAATAGTTTTGCTAAGAGTTTCAGTACTATTTCACCACCATAGGTAATATTTTCGTAATAAACATGATCCCACCCGCAAGCTTTAAACTGTTTTGCTTTTCGGCAGGCTACAAGCACTTCGTTAGTACTTATAGACGGAACATTTGTGTATGTTACATGCGATAATAAGTTATTTATCGAGTGGTATTCACTTTTGTAACTGTCATTTATTAATCCATCATACACAATAGGATTATCAGGTGTGTATAACTCTTTAAAAAAATACCCCCATTGAATTGTATTTGATTTTTGATCCCGGTATGTGGTGCCATTAAATTTCATTTCTGTACCAGGTGACATGTTTGATTTTCTCTTTCTGGAATTAATAAGCTTCCAGAATGAGGCACTATCAATTTCTGCAGCTTTATCTATTTCTTCATTTTGTTTCTGTAGATAGAGTTCAACTTTACGTCTGTGCAATTTTCTAAATAAACATTTCGCCCCTTTATATTCATTATAAGACAAAAATGATACTCCCCTAGGTTTGCCCTCCCAAATCCAACTTTTACGTTTAGTTGTCATACACGTATGTGCATTTCTTAGTTCTTCATCCCAGTAGGGCTTCAAAAAGTGTCTGAATTTTGTCTTAGGGATACATGCATCAGTAGCATTATTGAGGGAATTAACAATTGTTTTATATAGGTTATCAATATCTGAGGTCGATCTAATAGCGTTATTAAGGAATTTACCACAATGTACATCATTTTCAATATAATATTTATATTCCGTTACATTTTCTTCACGGATTTTACGCCAGTTTACTCTAAGTGGCATATTGCTCTCATCGAGTTCTGCGATACACGGTAATGTGATATTACAGATCACTGGTCTGTGGTTTGATACATTTAACGCATCATCATCCGGTATCGAACAGGAATTAATAAGATCTTTTTTCTCGACAGGAAATAATATATGGTCAATCAGTGTTTCAGATTTTCCATTATAATTAACATGTGAGAAGGACATCCCTGTGCACGTGCACGTTGATGTTACAGATAAAAGATTATTATCTAATACAAACTTGCTTAAACTATAGATTCTAGAGTCTATGGGCTTAGCGAATGAACTTCTTAATTCGGTATTCATGTCACCCATGACAATAACCAGTCCCTTATCACTATACATACTTAAGATATCCTCAAGTTTATTAATATAATCCCTATATTTCTGAATAGAGTGATTTCGGCATGGCAAGTAAACTTGAAAAATATACAAGCAATTGCATGGGTTTAATATTAATTCTATTCCAATTATTCTGTCATCATCTGTAGAAATGGTTGAGATCATATGATCTATTTTTTTATGCCATAAAATCCCCACACCACCTTTACCAACTTTGCGTCTGCTTGGCAAAATCAGATCAGCATCAGCAACTGCATGAGCCCTATAGTTGTTATCAATGCTGTCTAAAAAATGCAAATCTTTATCATACAACCAGTGTTCGGATATACCACAAATATCAATATTACTATTATTTAACATATTTACGAGATATGTTGAACTGGACATTATGCCTGTAGCATTCCATGTCATTAAATTTAAATTGTTCAGACTAGCCATTATGTTTTGATAATCATACAAACTGATATATTGCGTGAGCTAATCTATACACTCATCTAAATACTCGTACGGATTGTAATCATTGAAACCGTGGTACGAGTAGTCATTATTACTCACAAAGCCATTATCTGCATAACGGTTTTTGTAGTGACTATACCCTTTCTTTGGTGACGGACCGTTATGTTTATCCGAATTGTACCCACGCCTCGTTAACCATGGGCGGCAAATGAGACCTCTGGGCCAGAAGTACGGCAGTTCTACTAGTGACGCATTATCATCGTCCTCTACATTTAGACGCACGACAACAGAATTGTACTTTCTGTTTCTAAATATAGTAACCCTTGTTACTTTAGGTCCGCGAAATTTAACATAGGAGTACACTTTCGCTTCCGTTACAGATTGGTCAAAACCACCAACGTAATACCTTTTGGGTCTTTTCTTTACGCACTGAAACAAGTCTGAGTCCTCAGTAGACTGACCTGCATCAAAATGCCTGTCGTGGGCATTACGGTCCGAGATTCTAACCGAGATATTTGATGGTTTCCCGATAGTAGAATAAATGTGCGCAAAGTCAATATTGTTATTTAGAGATTTTTTCTTTTTAAGTTTAACCCGTCTTGGTCTGAATTTGTTGCCGTAATTTTTACTTTGAACAGCATCCTTGTAAGATATATCTGATGCAGATTGTTCCTTTCGCGGGACAGTGCTTACATTTAGTGGAATAGGAACATTTCCATAAGCAAATTCGTCCTCCATTTCTCTGTCATCAAACAGTGTGTAGGCCATTTTGTACGCAATGAGCGGAGACAAGGAGCCGCTGATCGGTGACTCAGATAATGGAGGAGGAATTAACTGGGATACACCTGAATCTTGGGGTGGTAAATTCGGAAATTCAGTAAGTGACATAACATCCAATTCACCACCGTCTACAGGAGCTGGCATCCCACTTTCGGTTGTTTGATTACCACTATTACCATTGTCACAATAGTCACCTATATCTGTATTTAACACGGTATTTACATTATTACTCGAAAACTCTGTGTTATACAATTCATTGTCATTGGCTGCTTGATGGACAGTGCCTGTTGCAGTTGGCATCGCCACCGCTTTACCAGAGTTTAATGTTTGAGCATATTGATCATTGCAACACTTACTTCCAAGCAAAATCACATTGTCTTGGAGAGTTCTCAAGCTTTGGGATAAATCTAGCATACTTTGTTTGATATGTAACATATCTTTGTTTGTATTGTCACTTACACGGATATCACATAAGCTAGTACTGTACTATTTTCAAGTCTTTGGTATGACCCAACCGGGGATCAACCTACGATTTCTGCATGCAAGGTGGATGCTCTACCACTAAACCACCGTTGTGGTTATTAAAAATGAACATGCATGGTAACAGAGGAAGACCTAACTTAAAAATTAATCAGTAGAATAAACGCTCTTTCGCAAGTGCAAACGTAAACACATAACGTTTAGAGACCGAGCTGGGCTCGAACCCGCGGCTTCAACGTTGAACAGTCAGTAAATTTGAGACGGCACTTACACCCACTTGACCAGAGAGAACCCCGCATAAGTTAGAACATAAATAGCTAGTTTATATGTGTGTTATATAACACCAATGTTAATACGATATGCAATATATTTTATATGTAATAAGGTAAAAGTTATGACTCTACTGACCTTTCAAAAGGACTGTACATATCCCGAACAGAATAATCATCTTGACACTTTATAAAACACCGTCACACTGGATCTTATACAGTGTACCTCGTATATATTTACTTCCTTTTTAAATTCACTATGAGAAAATATGTGGTATTTTAAATAACTGCTTTACCAAGCGGAAGTTGTTTGTATAATAAACAGGTAGATTTATTTCAACGAGACGAATTGTAAAGTTAAGGAAGAGGGAACATATACATCTGGAAATCTGAAATAACTAAATATGTTGTTGATTGGTGTGGTTAAACTTATTTAAAGTAAACAACAATAAACTCCAAAACTGCACACAAATAACGATAGCAACAAGCATAACAACAAACTGCAGCAACAATAACCACACTTTTTGGAGTAGAAACACTTGATTGAGAATAAAGAAATAACATAACCTTACATAGGAATTACAACACCTTATACAGGAATAACAACACCTTATAAGGAAATAACAATACCTAATACGGAAATAGCAATACTTTATACAGGAATAGCAACACCTTATACAGAAATAACAACACTTTATAAAGGAATAACACCTTATACAGGAATAACAACACCTTATACAGGAATACCAACACCTTATACAGAAATAAAAATACATAATAAAGGAATAACAACACCTAAAACAGGAATAACAAGAACTTATACGGAAATAACAATACCTTATACGAAAATAACAACACCTTACGCAGGAATAGCAACACCTTATACAGAAATAACAACACCTTATGCAGGAATAACAATACCTTATACGGAAATAACAACACTTTATACAGTAATAACAACACCTTATACGGAAATAACAACACCTTATACAGAAATAACAATACCTTATACGGAAATAACAACACACCATACAGAATAACACCATGTACGAAAAATACAACACCTTATACAGAAATAACAATACCTTTTACAGAAATAACAACACCTTATACAGAAATAACAACACCTTTTACGGAAATAACAACACTTTATATAGAAATAACAACACCTTATACAGAAATAACACCTTATACAGAAATAACAACACGTTATACGGAAATAACAACACTTTATACAGAAATAACACCTATACGGAAATAACAACAACTTATACGGAAATAACAACACCTTATACAGAAATAACAATAAAATCTTATACATAAATAATAACACCTTATCCATAAATAACAATACCTTATACAGGAATAACAACAACCTTATCAATAAATAACAACACCTTATACAGAAATAACAATAAAACCTTATACATAAATAATAACACCTTATTCATAAATAACAATACCTTATACAGGAATAACAACAACCTTATCCATAAATAACAACACCTTATACAGAAATAACAATAAAACCTTCTACATAAATAATAACACCTTATCCATAAATAACAATACCTTATACAGGAATAACAACAACCTTATCCATAAATAACAACACCTTATACGGAAATAATAACGTCTTATACAGAAATAACAACACCTTATACAGAAATAATAACGCCTTATACAGAAATAACAACACCTTTTACAGAAATAACAAAACCTTATACAGAAATAACAACAATACCTCATACAGAAATAACAACAAAACTGTATACAGAAATAATAACAATATCTTATATTGAAATAACAAAAAATTCTGATACAAAAATAACAACACCGTATACGAAAATAACAACAGCACCTTATATTGAAATAACAACAACACCTTATATTGAAATAGCAACAACACCTTATACAGAAATAAACAATATCAACACCTTATATTGGAATAAAAACAAAACGTTATATCAAAGTAGGAACAATACCTTATAAAGAAATAACAAAACCTTATACAGAAAAATCAAATATTATACAGAAAAACAGAAATGTCAATACCTTATATGGAAATAACAAATCTAACCTCATACAGAAGTAATAACAAACCCTTATACAGAAGTAACAGCACCTTATGCAGAAATAACAACAACACTTTATACATAAGTAACAACCAAACGTTATACAAAAGTAGGAACAATACCTTATGCAAAAATAACAACAAAAAAACGTATACAGCAATAACATTAGCTTATTCAGAAAAAATAACACCGTATACAGAAACACAACAACGTACACAGAAATAGCAATACCTTAGATAGAAACAGCAACATTTTATACAGAAACAACAATATATTATGCAAAAAAAACAACACAATACATAGAAATAACAAAAAAAACATATTGTAAAGAAAAGGGACAGCAGAATATATTCTGTTATGTATACAGAAATACAAATACCTTTGACAGAAACAATAACATCGCAGAAATAACAACACAGTTTACAGAAAAAACATAAACATCTTACACAGAAATAACAACAACTCCTTATACAGAAATAAAAAAAAAGACAACTCAAATGTCGTTTCGCCCAGCCAGTGGTGGCATGAATAGACTCACGCAGAAAGTAAGGCAAATATCAAGGGGCTACGTTCATTTTGTATATTCATTCAAAACATCGATATGTTTAGGTACATTGTAAGTTTATTGAGCATGGAGCGTTGGTCTGGAATCTGCCTTCCTGTTAGCGTCACGAGGGCTAAGTATTATCAGGAACGTGTTGTCACACCGTAAATTCCCAATTCATTTATAAATATAATGTAATATAACTTGATTGTATAGATGGTGACCAAGTTAATGTATCCATACATATCCATACACCTTTTCCAACCAACCCAGTCATAGTAAAACAATTTAGTCCTTTCATACGACGCTTCTTTGTTTTGTAACACGCGAGAGATATGTAAAACACAGTGGTAATTGTTCAGTTTGTAGCCTATATAATGCGTATTTACAAAATGTATTCAAGTTTACCCCGTTGCACACGTTAACAGTGTATTGAAGTTGTCTATGATTTATGGTTCCTTTCAGAAATAAAAAAGCCACGATTTAAATTTCCTTTAAGGAAGTTTATCTAAATATATCATTTTGAGTGGTACGAATACGGCTTGTACTTTGTATTAATTTAAACTAAATAACACGTTATTAAAAGATAAGTTACAAATTCAGAACCAGAGATGGACACCTTTCATTTCTTAATATGTTATGTTAAAAACAAATTCCTTAAAATACATGTTTAAAAAAACAATCGAGACATCTTTGCAATTGCCATCTTGTACTTAAATGTTCACTTTTTCACTATCGATCCTTCTTAACATCTCTAACCTATCCTCCTATAGTTGAAATAACTGTTCGAATCAAATAAATACTTTAGTTTTTAACTTTAATGACATCTATATTTGAGATTTACTATACATGTATATGAATATTACTAGCGATATATGAATAGCCTTATATTATAGAAAGCATAGTTCCGAAAATATACCTTAAAAAAATATAAATTATATAAATGATTGTAATAGTATGTATGTTTATATATGTGTGAATTCTCTTATGTCAATGTTCTAAATTATACATGCAAAACTTTGTAAATATTTGATGTGAATAAAAACATATGAAAAAAAATGTTTTGGTCGGATTATTCATGTAGTCTGCATCACTTTTGCCACCACCCACTAAATCACTGCTTACCCACTAAATCAAGTATCTCTTAGTTTATACTAAATTGAATTTAACTCTATTGCGGATTAAGCTCAGGGCTTATATGAATACTTCTCGAGTCAACCTCCAGGGTAAAGCCTGTACTGAGTACTATTATTAAGAGGACAACGGGCCTATCTGGGGATCAAACCCACAATCTCTAACGTTGGGCGGCTGACACTCTATCCACTGCCCATCTGTATTTTTTGTTGAGAGATGCTCCCATTTGCTCTGATATGTATAAGTAAATTAAAACAATAATTATTATGTACTATCTATATATACGCACATAATCTAGTGACAGTACGAAGCACTAACACACGATTTATAACTAATAAACGATATAATATGACCAACGTGATAAATCATGTTTTAATCGTTGTGGAGTTATATACATTGTCACGCCCTATCTGCGGGAGAATGGCGTACAAATCACATGTTAATTCGTCACAGATATATTTTTATCTCGCGTTCCTTTTAGGATTAAAAAAAAATTAAGAACAATTTTTTTGTGTATTATTACATTATTCTCTCTTGTTTGCGTTAAAAGCCCGAAGGACAAAGTTTATCAGACGAACCGCAAGCCTATACGGTACATATGCTGAATCAAGAATTTGTTGAGCGCATGGGCCAGCGATAAAGCACAGAAACCTTGATCTGAGGGTCATGGGTACGATCCTCCCCACGGTGTCATTAAGCAAGACACTTTTCCCGCATAAGTTTAGTACTGGTTCTACATAGGAAGACTT
Source organism: Panopea generosa (assembly GCA_029582155.1). Lineage (NCBI taxonomy): Eukaryota > Metazoa > Mollusca > Bivalvia > Adapedonta > Hiatellidae > Panopea > Panopea generosa. The sequence goes on from CM055894.1 coordinate 5,354,584, forward strand.
CGAGCGTGATTTGTACCAAGAATGAATTAACAAAACGACTTTTGCGTTCGCCATCAAGGGAGATAATACATATTGGCATGTTACACTATTACTTGGTTTTAAAAAAAGGGAAAATGTAATTTAACATAAGACGTAAATGTACAGGACAAACTTACAGTAGACTTCTACGATGACCGTTTTCTAGCTTATTTGTTGTGGCAAATTTACTTAATACTGGTTAAACTTGTGAACAGGAGGACGTACGTTACATTTATGTTAGGCCATGATAAATAAATTGCTAAATTATCATCCCCGCCTGTCACCTTATTTTCATGCCGCCCAGACCTTATTTATTTTCCTCAAAATATTTTTTTTTTATATTATAAAAAAACAACAAAAAATAAATAAATAAAAATGAAAATAAAAAATAAAACCTTACCCCTACTGCCCCGTTTTAAGAACAATTTGGATGATAATCTAGCAATTGATTTATAATGGCCTTATGTGACATGTGTTCGCATTTATCATTATTATATAATGAGTAATGTACTTACGTGTAATCATACTCGTATAAATATTGTGTTATAATAATTATGTACATATGTGATAAAATATGTATATATGTGTTGGCATATGCGTTATAAGTATTGTATGTGATAAAGTATGTATATAAGTATCATATATGTGTTAGCACATTGCATGTGATATAGTATGCAAATGGAACATAAGATATGTAGTAACTCGGTATTTTTACGTCAGCAATGAATACTTCACAACTAATTTTAGTCGCACCAATATTAAATTCTTGTCTAAGCTTATGGTATATATTGTCATTTCTTACCTACGTTTATGGTATATACTGGGACTTCGTAGGCATGGTATATACTGGGACTTAGTGGCTACAGTCTACGTTCATGGTATAAACTGGGACTTTGTGGCTTCGTTTATGGTATATACTGGGACTTTGTGGCTTCGTTTATGGTATATACTGGGACTTTGTGGCTACGTTCATGTTATATACTTGGACCTTATGTCTACGTTTATGGTATTTACTGAGACTTCGTGGCTACGTTCATGGTATATACTGGGACTTCATGTCTACATTTATGGTATACATTGGGATTTCGTGATAAGTAAATGGTATAAAATGATGGTGTTTATGGCTACGTTTATGATATAAACTTGGACTTCAGGGCTACGTTCATGGTTTAAACTGGGACATCATGTCAGCGTTCATGGTATATACATGGACTTCGTGGCTACGTTCATGGTATACACAGAGACTTCGCATCTGTTATCATAGTTTATACAGAGACTTCATGCCTACGTTCATAGTTTATACTGGGACTTCTTGTCTACTCACATGGTATATATAGGGACTTCGTGACTAGGTTCATGGTTTAAACTGGGACTTCGTGACTACGTTCATTGTATATACTGGGACTTCATGTTTACGTTCATGGTATAAACTGGGACTTCGTGGCTATGTTCATGGTATATACTGGGACTTCGTGGCTACGTTCATTGTATAAACTGGGACTTCGTAGCTATTTTCATGGTTTATACTGGGACTCCATGTCTACGTTCATGGTATACACAGGGTCCTAGTGACTACGTTCATGGTATATACTGGGACTTCGTGTCTACATTCATGGTATATACTGAGACTTCGTGGCTACGTTCATGGTATAGACTGGGACTTTGTGGCTACGTTCATGGTATAAACTGGTACTTCATGGCTATGTTCATGTTTTAAACTTGGACTTCGTGGCTACCATCATGTTTCATACTGGGACATCATGTCTGAGTTCATAGTTTATACAGGGACTTTGTGGTTACGTTAATGGTATATACAGGGACTTTGTTGCTATGTTCATGGTATACACAGGAACTTCGTGGCTACGCTCATGGTATAAACTGGGAATTCACGTCTATGGTCATGGTTTATACAGGAACTTTGTGGCTTCATTCATGGTATATACAGAGACTTCGTGGCTACGTTCGTATTTTATACTTGGATTTCGTGGCTATGTTCATGGTATATACTGGGACTTTGTGGCTACGTTCATATTTTATACTTGGATTTCGTGGCTATGTTCATGGTATATACTGGGACTTCGTGTCTACGTTCATGGTATACACTGGGACTTCGTGACTATATCATGGTTTATACTTGGACTTCATGTCTACGTTCATGATATATACAGGGATTTCGTGTCTACGTTCATGGTATAAATTAGTCCTTTACATCTATGATCATGGTTTATACATGGACTTCATGCCTACGTTCATGTTTTAACTGGGACTTCATGTCTACGTTCATGGTATACAATGGAACTTTGTGGCTACGTTCATGGTATAAACTGGTACTTCATGGCTACGTTCATGTTTTAAACTTGGACTTCGTGGCTACGTTCATGGTTTATACCGGGTCATCATGTCTGCGTTCATGGTTTATACAGGGTTTTGTGGTTAGGTTCATGGTATAAACTGGGACTTCGTGGCTATGTTTATGGTATACACAGGAACTTCGTGGCTACGCTCATGGTATAAACTGGGAATTCACATCTATGGTCATGGTTTATACTGAGACTTCGTGGCTTCGTTCATGGTTTAAACTGGGACTTCATGTCTACGTTCATGGTATTTACTGGGACTTCGTGGCTACGTTCATGGTATATACAGGGACTTCATGGCTATGTTCAATGTATATACTGCGACTATGTGGCTACGTTTATGGTTTATACTGGGAATTCATGTCTACGTTCATGGTTTAAACAGGGACTTCGTGGCTACATTCATGATATATACTGGGATTTCGTGGCTACGTTCATGGTATTAACAGGAACTTCATGTCAATGTTCATGGTATAAACTTGGACTTCGTGGCTACGTTCATGGTATAAACTGGGAATTCGTGGCTATGTTCATGTTATATACTTGGACTTCGTGGCTATGTTCATGGTTTATACTGAAACTTCTTGGCTTCGTTCATGGTATAAACTGGGACTTCATGTATACGTTCATGGTATATACTGGGACTTCGTGACTACGTTCATGGTTTATAATTGGAGTTCATGTCTATGTTAATGGTATATACAGAGCCTTCGTGGCTCTGTTCATGGTATATAATTGGACTTCGTGGCTACGTTCATGTTTTATACTGGGACGTCGTGGATACGTTTATGGTTTATACTGGGATTTCATGTCTACGTTCATGGTTTATACTTGGACTTCATGCCTGCGTTCATGGTGTATACACATCGTGGCTACGTTCATGATATATACTGGAACTTGGTGACTACTTTCATGGTATATACTGGGACTTCGTTGTTACGTTCATGGTATATACTCGGACTTCGTTGCTACGTTCATGGTATAAACTGGGACTTCGTTACTACGTTCATGGTATATACTGAAACTTCATTTCTACGTTTGTGGTATAAACTGATATTTCGTGGCTTCGTTCATGGTATATACTAGGACTTCGTGGCTACGTTCATGGTATATACTGGGACTTTGTGACTATTTTTATGGTATAAACTGGGACTTCGCGTCTATGCTCATCGTTTATACAGGGACTTCGTGGCTACGTTCATGGTTGATACTGGGATTTCATGTCTATGTTCATGGTATATACTGAGACTTCGTGGCTACTTCCAGGTTATATACTGGTAATATAAATAAAAATTTGCCATGTTTTTCTAAAGTTTTATTACAATTCGGTATAGCACACGCAATATGTACAATGTCACAAACATCGATTATTGTTTTGGGCGCTTGTTTTAAAGAGAGTATATTACGGGAAAACGCTACAAAATAATTTCTAAAATGGATTAAAGGCATCTCATTAACACAAATAAACAAAACCAAATGGTTTGGCAAGATATATTGGGGAGAAAGATTATAGCTAATTTTAAAATTTTGAAAATACAGCGGTTTTAAATACGTATTATTAATTCTATAGGAACAAGACTGTATAAATAATACATCACGAATATCGGTAAATATGTTTCAGTTTCTAAAAACGTCAATATTGAACACAGTTAACAACCGATCAAGTAAAGGGTGAATGTCGAACAAATGGAGCAGCGTCGCAAAACGAGCATGTCTGGATTGCGAACGCGAGGCATTTCTCCGAAATGGCTGAGACTATGACGACTGAACTAGCCGTACTATTGCTTCCCTAAACATACTTGTGCATACTATGACATAGACATGCTCGAAAATGATAAGGAATTGTAATTCTCAGTACAAGATGTATAAATACCCTTTTTAAATAAACATGGCTTATACATGTACGTACGCCCAAAACAAAAACTATGCATACAAACTAATACAATTTGGTTAAAAACACTTTAAACCAGGCAGTTAATAAACTTGTACAGGGAATACTAATGATTAGGCATGTAAGGGGCATAGAGACATATTTATCGCATATTACATATTTTAACATGCTTAATAGTAATGAAAATATGCGTAGAAAGTGGCAAGACTTTTATAGAAAAAAAATTCTATTTTGATGAATTTCTGTAATGCTACTAATGGTCGAAAGATGTTGTTGACTTGCATTTGTTAACGTGTTGTGTTGCAAATAATGTTTTTAATTTACTTAAATAGTTCTACGTTAAATATTATACTTACGTTTTCGATGAACTAAAGTTCCAAATGAAAAACTTTATTATATTCTTAAAATTAATTTTTAATACTTTTATTCCTATAGCCTTAAGTAACTATATTATGCTAGACAGTCATTTCTTCTGACAAAAAGCATTGCAAATTATTTTTAATCGTGGTCACACACTGGTTGATTGCTTGCCAAAACTAAGCGAACGCATGTCCGACTGGAAACCATTCAAAGGACACCTCCTCCAAATCAACATAAACATGCAGTCAATGTGTGGGATAATTAAAAATACAACTGCCAATGAGGAGCTTAAATATTTTTTTCTCCCGCAAATAGTTGAAATGTATCTACATATATTTTGCACTTCTACTTTTATACAAAAGAAACTTTTACTGTTTATGATTTAGTAAATATAGAGTTTCAGTTGATATGTCTCTAATCGCGGATTATGCGCGTTCTATTTTTTTGGAATGCATGTACAAGAAAATATACTGTGTTTTCTTTCTTGTATATGGAAGTTTATATTTCATTATTCGGTGGAACATTTTTTTACAGCTATTAAAAGTTATATCTCATAATCGTTGCAACAATAAATAATTATCAAAAAGTGATAAAAGTTATATACAAACATGCATGTGAGTTCCATCACATGCCATGGCAGTGTATTGTACACATATATTATTATAAAATATATGTGTTTGCATACATATATTAATATCAATTATATGTGTTTGCACACATATTTTAATATAAATTATATGTGTTTGCACACGTATTTTAGTATAAAATTATATGTGTTTGCAATACACTGTCAGATTATGCATATATTATATGAACATAAATTTCTATTGGATAACAATGCCGCCAATAAAATCAAGAGGGAATTTTAGATAAATCAACTTATAAAACCAATTTGTTATCTCAATTGAGCACACATTAATAAGCAATACTAAAACGATGGAAAATTATATTAAAATCTGAAGAAATAAAAAAACAATAGCTAGAAAAGTATTTGTCTTGAAAACAACAAATAATGAACAAGTATACAATTATCTAATTAACCTTAAGTTTGCAAAACAATATGTTCATAAATATTAAAATACACACCTAAACACACTATTTAATTGGGAATATATGTATATATAGATTTGTTTACACGTTGATAATATAATTAAACAATTTAAATATAAATCATTTATAGAATAGTTCCTTCCAAAACAAAGCAACATATAATTATGTGGAAAATAAGTCAAACTTCTCTTTGTAATGTATGTAGTGAAAATAAAACAAACATATATCTTTTCATTGATTGCCAAGAAGTAGAAACTCTCTGGATTAACATAACAGATATTTTTAAACATTTAGAAGAAATAAAAACGTTGAAAAATATAGTTATTGGATACAAAATCAGCTACCCTGAATATAATAAAATAACTTCTATTTAAGCCCTTGTAATATTCTGTCTTTTTAAGCATGATTCGTAAGTTATTACAGAAGCACGGGGTTAATGTATTTACATTATTCAAATACGAATATGTTTTATTCTTTCAATATTAAGAAAGGAACGAAAAAATGTCAAATATGCGCATATTTGAATTGTTTTACATTTTTTAAACGATTACTAACATACTTAGAATTACTCATGATATGCGTATATGTATTGTGTAAAAGTATATTAAATGTGATATGTTATGTTTCATAATGTATATTATAATGTAAATATGAATAAAAGTTTTATATAAAAAAACAAGGCACATCAATACAAGACACACACAGATGCAATTGTTTCTTTCAACGCGTGCGTAGTCATACTTTTGATAGTTTTTTTTCTTTTGGTTTAATAAGGCAAATTGTCTTTGCATATATATTTAAGACATGTACATGTTCACAATGACAGTAAAGAAACTGTTATCATTGGCTAAACAACACTTTTCACGAGTAAGCTGGTGTAATCATCTCGTTCAACTAGTGACACGTGCATAGTCATATTCGTGGTAGTTTTTTATGTAGGACAACACCGCCTCGTGGCAATACAACAGCTGGTCCTGTTAAATAAACAATGCACTTTTATTAATGATTTGAAATAAATTATAAATAGTTATCACTGAAATAGTTTTGATAAATTTATATCAACAATTAAACAAATCACAAGAGAATAGAGAACCAATCAGATATTGATGTTGATTAAATTAAAACAAAATAAAGCAGACAACACACCTTTCCATGTCTCTTTTGGAAACTTTTGAAACTGAAAGCTTTAAAATCTAATGTTTACTGGAAATACACTATAAACAAAAACTTCAGGGTGGGTATTCACCAATCATTCTTCAGAATATTATTAGACTTGAACTCAGTAATGAATTTTGAAAAACACGCTTAGAGACCATTTTTGAGACCAAAATTTGCAATCACGAAGGGAACCTAATATATAGTCAAACAAACTATCACAATTATTTCATTTATCATTGTTAACCAGACATCTAAGGCTGAAATTTATATTTTTGAGCTTAAGTCCAAGAATATTCTCAAGAATGGTTAGTTAATTCAACCCCAAATAATATGTTGATCAAAATACATTTTTTCTACTAGAAACTAGAATATACTAGCAGCCGCGAACATTGATCAACCATTATGTGACTTACCAGACCAGGAATAATAGACGGGCGTCTCGTTTTTATCTTTCTTACGGTGCTCATTACTCCAAATTCGTCTTCACAGTCTATTTTCTCCACTAAGTTATACAGAACACAAAACAGACCCGTCTGCTCAGAACCGTTCCTGCAAATATAATAATAACATTAGACTGTAGAAACTCCACGTGCTCTCTCCAAATAGCAGTGACAAGGGAGTATATTGATTGGTCAGTTGCTTCGGCGGAAGTTGAAACACGTCACAGTTTGTTATACGCATTAAGGTGCTATAAATCATGGGAAAGGCAAGGAATTCCATGTTTTTACATTACGGTATGACAGACCTGAACAGGGAGAGATAGACTTATGGTAAAAATTTACTTTTTCAACTGCAAAGACGTATCCAGAAAATACATAAAATACCTACATGGACACAGCCACAATATCAGCACAAATATGAACAATGCAATCAATAAATATAATAAGAACAATAATCATCCAGGGTGAATCGAGATGACAACGGGCGTTACTCGTCATGCTAGAGTATAGTTTTATAGACACACTATTTATGTCGTTACTTAAAGATATAATCTGAACAAACACGTGCCAACGTGTATTCTAATACCCTTCAGAAATGACCTGTGATTTCATGAATTGGTGCTCTCGCATTTTGGTGGGTATTTAAAACTGCATAACTCAGTAAAAGTATCACGTTTTAGCGTTCTATGTATTGCTACACAATTTGTCCACACTGGCGTACACCCACGTAAACAGTGTAAACAGTTGTTGAAGGGTGTGTAAATGTTCAGTTAATTCGCAGCTGATGTTCTCGTTGTCGCATAAAAATGTTGCGACCATTAAAAAAAACTCATATTCAATGTATTTAGCCCTATATTGATACAGATACAACGATTTCATCGATCTATTTTAACGAAAAGGGGAAATAGGAAAGTAAGACTCACAAGCAGTGGACGAGAAGTCGTTTAATCTGTGACTTTTCCACAGACCGTTTGACGACTTGGACAAGGTTTAGCAATGACCGAATATCCGGAAGCGTATCTGCCTGGTCCCATTCCGAGTACTGGATCATTGTAGCGTGATGTACTTCCTGGAATCGTACATACGTAGAAGTTATTATCGTGTTTACAAATTTAAACAAAGGCTATGATTCCAAATGAATAAAAGTGATAGATAACTTTAGATGTTTGGCAAACTGAATAAGATGTACCTGGGATTGGCAATCTTCAAACTTCAACTGTCGAGCAACAGTGTTCTGTTCTTGTATGTCCGTAAGCGTCACCTGTATGTCCCCGTGCTTGACCACGGAATTGGGAGTCGGCCAGTAAACACACTGTGTCTGTAAAAGAAACGACAAAGTCCAACTCGAACTAAGCTATAAAGAAATACCAAAGTTAAGTATATTGTTCTGTTATATCAAATATGTGTTGCTTGCTTTTTTATTCGGGAAATACAAGTGCACGCCAACTAGTAACTACTAGGGTGGTGTATACTATAACGGGAAGTTATATAGCATATTTTACTACTGTATCGAGTACGGACACATCTTTATGATCACTTCTCTCTCTCTCCCTCTCTTTATCTCTTCAAAACTATTCTAATTCTAATATTTTATTCGGATTTACTTTATTGTTCATATTCCTGGTATAAAATCATAATTATCATTATCTTCATTCAACTGATCATTGTTATTATAATTTTCATTATAATCATTAACAGACAATAAACACTTTCTTCACCCTTTACAAAGAAACAAAATAGCTACCTGATCACTTGGGTCTAACTTATTTAGCATGAGTATGGTGCTACATTCCTTCTGTACCACGAGTTTGTAGAACTCTTCTACCGTGTTTGGTGTGGGCATCTGAGTCACTATCATCCCGCCCTTTGTCCTGTAGGTCTGGAAGAGGTCAATACAGGTTAGTGTTTATTATATGCCAGTGAAACAACAAAATCAACATACGCGTACGCATTTGAAAGAACTTAACTTTCTTAAAAAAACATGACCGCTTTTTATATATAAAACGAGCTTCCTGATGCATTAATTCTACATGCTGTATTTCATAGTCCGTCTCTGAACATTGTTATAACGTCTACAGAAACTTGTTTTCTGCATATTTTATATCTAATTTTGTAACTTATTGCATCTACAGACACTGTAGTAATGTACGTATAATGTGTTACACGGGTCGTTGTAATGTACAGTAGTACATCTACACGGATAGTTGTAGTGTACAGTATTACATCTACAGAAACTGCAGTACTTTTCGTATAATGTATTACACAGATAGTTGTAATGTACAGTATTTCATCTACAGACACTGCAGTAATGTACGTATAATATATTACAAGGAAAGTTGTAATGTACAGTGTTACATCTACGGACACTGCAGCAGTGATGTACGTATTATGCATTACAAGGATAGTTGTAATGAACAGTAATACATCTACAGACACTGCAGTGATGTACGTATTATGTATTACACGGATAGTTATAATGTACAGTGTTACATCTACAGACACGGCAGTGATGTACGTATTATGTATTACAAGGATAATTGTTATGTACAGTGTTACATCTACAAACACTGCAGTAATGTACAGTATTACAGCAACACAAATAGTTGTAATGTACAGTATTTCATCTACAGACACTGCAGTGATGTACGTATAATGCATTACACGGATAGTTGTAATGTACAGAATTACATATACAGACACTGCAGTGATGTACGTACTATGTATTACATGGATTGTTGTAATGTAAAGCGTTACATCTACAAAATCTGCAGTGATGGACGTATTATGTATTATAAGGATATTTGTAATGTACAGTGTTACATCTACAGACACTGCAGTAAGGTACAGTATTACAGCTACATGGATAGTTGTAACATACAGTATTACATCTACAGACACTGCAGTGATGTACGTATTATGTATTACAAGGATAATTGTTATGCACAGTGTTACATCTACAAACACTGCAGTAATGTACAGTATTACAGCAACACGAATAGTTGTAATGTACAGTATTTCATCTACAGACACTGTAGTGATGTACGTATAATGCATTACACGGATAGTTGTAATGTTCAGAATTACATATACAGACACTGCAGTGATGTACGTACTATGTATTACATGGATTGTTGTAATGTAAAGCGTTACATCTACAAACTCTGCAGTGATGGACGTATTATGTATTATAAGGATATTTGTAATGTACAGTGTTACATCTACAGACACGGCAGTGATGTACGTATTATGTATTACAAGGATAATTGTTATGTACAGTGTTACATCTACAAACACTGCAGTAATGTACAGTATTACAGCAACACAAATAGTTGTAATGTACAGTATTTCATCTACAGACACTGCAGTGATGTACGTATAATGCATTACACGGATAGTTGTAATGTACAGAATTACATATACAGACACTGCAGTGATGTACGTACTATGTATTACATGGATTGTTGTAATGTAAAGCGTTACATCTACAAAATCTGCAGTGATGGACGTATTATGTATTATAAGGATATTTGTAATGTACAGTGTTACATCTACAGACACTGCAGTAAGGTACAGTATTACAGCTACATGGATAGTTGTAACATACAGTATTACATCTACAGACACTGCAGTGATGTACGTATTATGTATTACAAGGATAATTGTTATGCACAGTGTTACATCTACAAACACTGCAGTAATGTACAGTATTACAGCAACACGAATAGTTGTAATGTACAGTATTTCATCTACAGACACTGTAGTGATGTACGTATAATGCATTACACGGATAGTTGTAATGTTCAGAATTACATATACAGACACTGCAGTGATGTACGTACTATGTATTACATGGATTGTTGTAATGTAAAGCGTTACATCTACAAACTCTGCAGTGATGGACGTATTATGTATTATAAGGATATTTGTAATGTACAGTGTTACATCTACAGACACTGCAGTAAGGTACAGTATTACAGCTACATGGATAGTTGTAACATACAGTATTACATCTACGGACACTGCAGTGATGTACGTATTATGTATTACAAGGATAGTTGTAATGTACAGTGTTACATCTACAGACACTGCAGTTATGTACGTATTATGTATTACACGGTTAGATGTAATGTACAGTATAAACTCTTCATACACTGCAGTGATGTACGTACTATGTATTACACGAATAGTTGTTATGTACAGTATTGCATCTACAGACACTGCAGTGATGTACGTATTATGTATTACACGGATATTTGTAATGTAAAGACCGCGGCGTGGTCTAGTGGTTGAGCGTTCGCCTCGCATGCGGAAGGTCGTGGGTTCAATCCCCGGCCGGGTCATACCAAAGACTTTAAAAATGGCACTATAAGCCTCCTCGCTTGACGCTCAGCATTTAGAGGAGAGTTCTAGGTCTGGTCGGCCCGGTGTCATTATAATGTGACTGGGTGGAGTATCATACCATGTGTCTGCGGCATGATACTCCAGTGTGACAACGCTTAGAATACTGTCTCAAGGAGACACCGTCGCGATATGACTGAAAAATTGTTGAAAGCGACGCTAAACACCATACAACAACAACAACAACATTGTAATGTAAAGTGTTTCATCTACAGACATTGCAGTAATGTATAGTATTACAGCTACACGGATAGTTGTAATGTACAGTATTAAATCTACAGACACTGCAGTGATGTACGTATAATGTACTACACGGACAGTTGTAATGTACAGTATTACATCTACAGACACTGCATCGATGAACGTATATTGTATTACACGGATAGTTGTAATGTACAGAATTATATCTTCAGACACTGCAGTGATGTACGTACTAGGTATAACAAGTGTAGTAGTAATGTGCAGTGTAACATCTACAGACACTGCAGTTATGTATGTACTATGTATTTCACGAATAGTTGTAATGTACAGTATTTCATCTACAGATACTGCAGTCATGTACGTATAATGTATTACACGGACAGTTGTAATGTACAGTATTACATCTACAGACACTGCATCGATGAACGTATAATGTATTACACGGATAGTTGTAATGTACAGAATTATATCTTCAGACACTGCAGTGATGTGCGTACTATGTATAACAAGTGTAGTAGTAATGTGCAGTGTTACATCTACAGACACTGCAGTGATGTACGTATTATGTATTACACGAATAGTTGTAATGTACAGTGTTACATCTACAGACACTGCAGTTATGTATGTACTATGTATTACACGAATAGTTGTAATGTACAGTATTTCATCTACAGACACTGCAGTGATGTACGTATTATGTATTACACGAATAGTTGTAATGTACAGTATTACATCTACAGACACTGCAGTTATGTATGTACTATGTATTACACGGATAGTTGTAATATACAGTATTGCATCTACAGATACTGCAGTCATGTACATATAATGTTTTACACGGATAGCTGTAATGTACAGTGGTATATCTACAGACACTTTAGTGATGTACGTATAATGTTTTACACGGATAGCTGTAATGTACAGTGGTACATCTACAGACACTTTAGTGATGTAGTATTATGTATTACAAGGATAGTTATAATTTACAGTGTTAGATCTACAGACACTGCCGTGATGTACGTACTATGTATTACAAGGATAGTTGTAATGTACAGTGTTAGATATACAGACACTGCAATGATGTACGTTTTATGTATTACACGGATATTTGTAATGTACAGTGTTACATCTACAGACACTGCAGTAATGTACAGTATTACAGCTACACGGATAGTTGTAATGTACAGTATTACATCTACAGACACTGCAGTGATGTATGTATAATGTATTACATGGATAGTTGTAATGTGCAGTATTTCATCTACAGACACTGCAGTAATGTACATTTAATGTAATACACGGATCGTTGTAATGTGCAGTATAACTCTACATACACTGCAGTAATATAGGTATAATGTATTACACGTATCGTTGTAATGTACAGTATTACATCTACAGACACTATAGAAATGTACATATACTGTTTTACACAGAACGTTTTAGTGTACAGTATAACATCTACATACATTGCAGTTATGTGCGTATAATGTATTACACGGATCGTTGTAATGTTCAGTATTACATCTTCACGGACCGTTGTAATGTACATTATTACATCTACAGACACTGCAGTAGTGTACGTATATTTTATTACACGGATAGTTGTAATGTACAGTATTTCGTCTACAGACAAAATTGATATACCGATTTTGTATAACACTGATAGTAATAATGACGTGCATTGACAGCATAAATATTTACATTTTCTAATAGAATGGTGTAATTTATTAAATTTATAGACACTGCATTGATGTATGGATATTGTATTACACTGATCGTTACAATTAACTTACACGTACATAGCATGTATTACACGGAACATTGTAGTTTACTTACATCCACAGACACTGCATTGATGTACGTGTTACATTCCAACTTTGTCCGGTAGCGTAGTTCTGAAATTTAAACAAAATAATGATCTTCATGATATAGGTAAAAAATCACGTTAACTCATAGTTAAGAAATAGCCATTTTATACAAGTATGTCCATGGCGATTTCAATAACATCATTGCTAATTCTACCTTAAAATTAAAATAACCAACCGGAGTTACATAGCATTTGAAAAACAAATCCACCAAAACAACAATAATACAATTAACATACAGACTAATCCTAATATCTACAATACATATATACAGTAAAAGTGACAACATGGGCCGCATTGTAATGGACAGTAGCAAAAACAAAATCGCCACTGGGTCGCTCAACCCTTGTAAATTGGTGCTTCCAACCTCGCTATTTCCTCCTCGTGATATCATAAAACAGGACATTTACAATAAACGTAGCCTCTCCAGATTAGTCTCTTGCATATACGATAGCCTATAACAAGCAGATGTACAAGTGATGATATACGCAGATGTAATAGTGATGATTATCACAGATGTACAACTGATGGTAAACGCAGATGTACAACTGATGGTAAACGTAGATGTACAAGTGATGATATAAATAGATGTACAACTGATGGTATACGCAAGATGTACAAGTGATGATATAAACAGATGTACAACTGATGGTATACACAGATGTACAAGTGATGATATGAACAAATGTACAACTGATGGTATACACAGATGTACAAGTGGTGATATAAACAGATGTACAACTGATGGTAAACGCAGACATACAAGTGATGATATAAACAGATGTACAACTGATGATATACGCATATGTACAACTGATGGTAAACGCAGATGTACAAGTGATGATATGAACAGATGTACAACTGATGGTATACACAGAAGTACAACTGACGGTATACGCAGATATACAAGTGATGGTATACACAGATGTACAAGTGATGGTATACGCAGATGTACAAATTGTGGTATACGCAGATGTACAAGTGATGATATACGGATATGTACAACTGATGGTAAACGCAGATAAATAAGTGCTGATATACGCAGATGTACAAGTGATAGTATACACAGATGTACAACTGACAGTATACGCAGAGATGTACAAGTGATGATATACACAGATGTACAAGTAATGGTATATGCATATGTACAACTGATGGTAAACGCAGATGTACAAATGATGGTATACGCATATGTACAACTGATGGTAAACGCAGATAAATAAGTGATGATATACGCAGATGTACAAGTGATAGTATACGCAGATGTACAACTGATAGTATACGCAGAGATGTACAAGTGATGATATACACAGATGTAAAAGTGATGGTATACGCATATGTACAACTGATGGTATACGCAGATGTACAAGTGATGGTATACACAGATGTACAAGTGATGATATACGCATATGTACAACTGATGGTATACGCAGATGTACAACTGATAGTATACGCAGAGATGTTCAAGTGATGATATACACAGGTGTACAACTGATGGTATACGTAGATGTTCAAGTGATGATATACACAGATGTACAACTGATGATAAACGCAGATGTACAACTGATGGTATACACAGATGTACAAGTGATGATATACACAGATGTACAACTGATGGTAAACGTAGATGTTCAAGTGATGATATACACATATGTACAACTGATGGTATGCACAGATGCACAAGTGATGATATACACAGGTGTACAACTGATGATAAACGCAGATGTACAAGTGATGGTATACGCAGATGTACAACTGATAGTATATGCAGAGATGTTCAGGTGATGATATACACAGGTGTACAAGTGATGGTATACGCATATGTACAACTGATGGTAAACGCAGATAAATAAGTGATGATATACGCAGATGTACAAGTGATAGTATACGCAGATGTACAACTGATAGTATACGCAGAGATGTTCAAGTGATGATATACACAGGTGTACAACTGATGGTATACGTAGATGTTTAAGTGATGATATACACAGATGTACAACTGATGATAAACGCAGATGTACAACTGATGTTATACCACAGCTTTACAACTGATGGTATACGCAGATGTTCAAGTGATGATATACACAGATATACAACTGATGGTATACACAGGTGTACAACTGATGGTATACGCAGATGTACTCATTCACTTTGCAGAAATCAGAGCAACAAAATATACCCATTAAAGGTAAGATGAAGAGTTGTAATTTATTTAAAACATTATCCCGATTCTTTATAGATGTATACAGATTTATACCAAAATTATCGTAAGTCTTATCACCGTTATATAGTTTAGAAAATTCTTTAATAGCGGTAGTATTCACCTGGTATATCACTTTTTGGTCTGTCTCGTGTGTGTCTTTCAAGTATCCCACTCATGCTTTCAATGTAAACATCATCAAGTTGCATAGATTCCTCACAGTTCTGTAGAAAAAAGTCACTTTTTGTTTTAAAAATAAAACATAAATAATGATTCTATAAAACAGTGAAAAATATGTAATAACGTCTACAAATGTTCAAAATGTTCAAAATGCCAAACATGCTAAAGTATGTTGAATTTTAATCCTCTGTTCCGGCCCCTCAATACACAGCAGTTGATAGCTTACTAAACTGTGACGTCATCAAACTTTCAGTTGAAACAACGGACCAATCAACATGCTCAAATGTGGCTGCTTTCCCAACATTGCTATTTAACGGACCCAATCGGGAGAGCTGGAACCGTACTAAAGACTAAATCTTTACCTGAAGAATGTGCTCAAGCTTACTCCTGGAACCAGCCTGCAACATCTTCAGATTCTCAATATGGTGGGGGAATTCTGACTTGGACGTGAACATACATTGCAATCCAAATGTCTGGGCGACTGTTTTGTGCAAGTATTCATATTGCTCCTGAAAATAATGACTTAAGCGGATATAACGACTATTGCGGTCACACAAATTAAGTATAACATATTATTGCATATCACTTCATGTATTCATATACAGCTTAGCACAATGTGACGACTAGTCACAATAAGACAAGTTTTAGTTAAGAGAGATGTTGCTGTTGTACGGTGTTTAGCGTCGGTTTTAACAATTTTTAATTCATGTTGCGACGGTGTAGACTTGAGGCAGTATTCTGAGTGCAGCCACACTGGGGTATCAAAATCGAAATGCATAACTCCCAATTCATAATTACAAATATTATGCAGCACTGACTGCTATTAATGTTTATGGTCCGAAAACTACATTAGTTTACTTACAGTAACGGCTGTATGGCCGACAGTACAATGTATATGCGGCTTTCAAAGTTGGACGTTAGGACCGATCTTGGCAAGGGTGGCGGATTCGGTCCCGGACTCGACTGGTTCTACACAGGAAACGTAGTATTAGTTTACTGTCTAAGTTTACTTTGGAATATAGTTAAGTAAATTAAAATAAAGTATAGGACACAGTGAACATACCAGCGCATACACGAATAATGCATTGACGATGTATATAACTACCATATGATGAAGCTCTACCCTCAGAATAGTAAAAACCTACCACTGGCTTATTTAGAACCATGTAGTGTAAAACCTAAGACCATGTTTTTGTTTTATTTGTCCAGTCACATTTCCCGATACTTACGCATGTCTGCACCATGTGTACTCGTTGTGTCCTCATTTTAGACACGCATTCATACACGTTCACTTCACCAGTATCGAGACCTTCGTCCGTGAGATAGTCCAATGATAAAAACATCCCAGTTCGTCCTACACCAGCTCTGCAAGTAATATAGGTTAATTTTGTAATACGATTGTTATAACTTATACTATTGTGCTACCAGTTTTGGTAATTACAGACATGTGCTCAGTCGATAACGAAATTGTGCATGCCTTTGTGCAGGTCTTACCAGTGTCTATGCTATGCAAACTCTATGAAACAGGGTACCAATTTAAAGATATTTTTATCATCTAATGGTATAAAATAACATTAAATATTAAGGATTTTTTTTATTGGACATTCAACGAGTAGCTTTATTATGTGAATGCGTCCATGCACGTGGAAATTGTGTTTTATTTATTTTCGACAAAATCATTAATACGGTTGAGTGAATCCAAAAATTTTAACACAAAAACTCAGTGGTGGATAAGTAATTACACTTGCAATAATTTTTTACCCAGCAAAAATGAGAGTTAAAATATGGCAAATATACATATGTACACTTTCCTCTTTGACTTTGTATATTCGTAGATTGGTGAAAAACATTCTGGTACATGTGTACTTGAGAAATGTGAAAACGCAACACAGGAAGTGTATTAAAGTGCAATACAGGAAGAGTGTATTAAAGCGCAACATAGGCAGAGTGTATTAAAGCGCAACACAGGAAGAGTGTATTAAAGTACAACACAGGAAATGTATTAAAGTGTAACACAGGAAGAGTGTATTAAAGCGCAACACAGGAAGAGTGTATTATAGCTCAACACAGGCAGAGTGTTTTAAAGTGCAACACAGGAAAAGTGTATTAAAGCGCAACACAGGAAGAGTGTATTATAACGCAACACAGGCAGAGTGTATTATAGCGCAACACAGACAGAGTGTATTCAAGTGCAACACAGGAAGTGTATTAAAGTGCAACACAGGAAGAGTGTATTAAAGTGCAACACAGGCAGAGTGTATTAAAGTGCAACATAGGAAGTGTATTAAAGTGCAACACAGGAAGAGTGTATTAAAGCGCAACACGGGAAGAGTGTATTCTAGCTCAACACAGGAAGAGTGTATTATAGCTCTACACAGGGTTCAGAGGGAATTACTTTAAATAAAAAAGTGACACCAATGCAGGAGGTACCAATGTGTTCAGTAACATCTCGCGTAAACAACCAATAACATCAGACAATAATTACCATAAGATATGGATATATATGCATACGCTCGTGCTAAACATGTCGCATTTTCATATATCGTATGTCAAATTCTTACGTGCAGTGGACAATGATCGGTCCATCATTAATTATTGATTTTAGCATAGATCTGTATTTCTGATGAAACTCTATCATATCTGCAGCTTCCGGTAGCGGACCGTTTTCAGGCCAGCACGTGAACTGGATGTGAGACAATTGTTTCGACGTATCATACTGAAATATAAGACTAGCATTGTTTCTAAATAACATATTCAATTTGGTATGTCCTATTAAAAAATACGAAGGGTTGTAGGTTTTATTTATTGGATCTTATAACAAACGTATTTTACACATACAGTAGAATTTCGTTGGCTCGAACACGTATGGCTCGAACACCATATACAGCTCGAACCAATCATCTGGTCCCGAACGAATTCCTTTTTCGATGAATACCGGTATACATATACATGTATGGTATGATGTTGAAAAAAGTTCTACTGTACAATACTATATAACATCTTTCACTACATACGTGAGGCTGCATGGAGTTGTTATCTTCATAGGTCTGATTAATAACGTAGGATAAACTTGTTATATTTGATAGATCAACATATGTGCATATTACGTTAACTAATACAAAGTCTTTCAGTTTTAAAATGTGGATTTTATATATTTGAATCGGAGTGAATAGTTTTGATCCTCTTCTTCGGCTGTGTCCGGGCAAAACACTTTTTTCCGCATATCCTAAATACTGGTTCTACCGGAAGGTTTTAGAATGAGACACATGTAAATATCTGCCTTACGTGTGTCAGTTTGAACGTCCTGACAATGAAATCAGCAAACACGTTACACTCGTCACAGAGAACACTGATTGAACCCATGTCTTTTGTTTCGTTCTTCTCAGGCCAGTATTTCTCACGCTGCGAGTACTGCAATGAAAACAATTTCGATGTGTGAGTTGAAAACATGGAATGTTTCAAATTAATTCAAACTGGCTTAGTTGTTGAGCTGCTTTCTCATTTCTGAAGTGATTTAATTGGCTTGGGAAGTAGGTCAACATCTACTGACGGCTATGACATTTTATATAAATTAGAATGGTCTATTTCGAAAAAAATGTGCAATTTTAGAAAATATGGCAACTTCTAAAATATATTACAGTAACCTATAAATATTTTACAGAATAATGGACTATATTGAGGGTTAAGTGAAAAACTGCTATATCTACACATAACAAATAAAGAAATAGAACAGTTTTGCGCTGACTCTTTGATATCTTACCAAAGTGTAATTTTAACCAAATTAGATCAATGTAACAACAAAAGCAAATGTATGACATTGGTTATGAAATGAGATTCAGATGACGGAATATTATTTCGAAAAGTGATAGTATATAATGTTATGCCACCAAACAGCACATTTTTATCACATAATTGTTACTTATTTTTACCTACATCAATGTATAAGTATAGAGCATACCTCATCATCAGCTATCACCGTCAGCATAACAATCAACTCAGTGTTTTGTTCAAACGCCATTTTCCAAAACTCCTTCGACGTCACATGAGACGGGCCTAAAAGTTATATATTGTCAATGTTGTTTTTTCACACATAATGCCATATTCATTTGGAATTAGTCGGCAAGATAGAACATAAAAGCAAGGCAATGTAAATTAAAATGTAAGACACAACAGACATGACGGCAACAGTGGTCTTGCAACCGTATGCTTTCAAACGACTATTATCAAATGCCAAACTTGTCTTTAGTTGAAAAAAAACAACATTATATGTATATTAAACATCTTACATAAACAGAAGACGTCTTGAAGGAACAATGAGCATTATAAGCTTCGTGTATATTACATGTAATAATACAGATGTAATAATACTGTAATAATACTGATGCAACAATACAGATATAATTGTACACTTGTAATAGTTCCTACACTCTGCAGCGGTGTATGTTACATGTTATAATACAGATGTAAGTTTACTGATATAATAGTACAAGTGTAATAATACAGATATAATAGTACACATGCAATAGTTCCTACCCTTTGCAGTGATGTATGTTACGTGTTATAATACAGTGGTAATAATACTGATATAATAGTACAGGTGTAATAATACAGATATAATAGTACACATGTAACATATTTACCCTGTGCAGCGATTTACGTTACATGTTATAATACAGATGTAATAATACTGATATAATAGTACAGGTGTAATAATACATATATAATAGTATGCATGTTATAGTTCCTACCCTGTGCAGCGATGTATGTTACATGTTATGATACATATGCTATAATACTAATATAATAGTACAGGTGTAATAATACAGATATAATAGTACACATGTAATAGTTCCTACTCTGTGCAACGATGTATGTTACATGTTATAATACAGATGTAATACTACTGACGTTATAGTACTGATATAATAGAGTTCTTACCCTATGCAGCCGTGTATTTTACATGTTAGAATACAGATATGTTGATGTTGTATGTTGTATGGTGTTTAGCGTCGCTTTCAACAATTGTTCAGTCATATCGCGAAGGTGTCTACTTGAGACAGTATTTTGAGCGCTGTCACACTGGAGTATCATGCCGCAGACACATGGTATGATACCCCACCCTGTCACATTATACTGACACCGGGCCGACCAGACCTAGAACTCTCCTCTAAATGCTGAGCGTCAAGCGAGGAAGCTTCTTGTACCATTTTTAAAGTTTTTGGTATGACCCGGCCGGGGATCGAACCCACGACGTTCCGCATGCGAGGCGGACGCTCTACCACTAGACCACGCTGCGGTCCAGATGTGTTGATACTAATGTAATAATACAGATGGAACAATACCGATGTAGTAATACTGATATAATAATGATGATTTAATAATATCCTCACCCTGTGCAGCGATAAATGTTACATGTATTGATAAAGATGTAATAATACATATGTAATAATGTTCTTATCTTGTACAGCTATATATATTGCATGTACTAATAATGATGCAATAATACAGATGTCAAAATACATATGTTATAATGTTCTTATCTTGTGAAGCTATATATATTACATGTAATAATAATGATGCAATAATACACATGTAATAATGCAGATGTAATAATGCTTTTTTCTCTGTGTAACGATGTATATTATATATCATTATACAAATGTAATAACAATGATGTAATTATGTTCTTACTTGGTACAGTGATGTAATTACATGTAATTGTAAGAGGTAATACTTCAAATGTAACAATACTAAAAAAATGCAATAACGTCCCTACCCTGTAATATGATTTATGCTACATATAATAATGCAGATGTAATTATGCTAATGTATTAATACTTACCCTGTGCAGCAATGTATGTTTTATTAGCAGCATAACCCTGAAATGAAAAGTAGTAGTAGTAGTCATAGAAGTAGAAGTCGTAGCGGAAGCAGTAATAGTAGTAACAGAAGTAGTAGTAGAAGTAGTAGTTGTATAAGTAGTAGTAGAAGAAGTAGTAGTAGTAGTAGTAGTAGTAGTAGTAGTAGTAGCAGTAGCAGATGTAGTAGTAGCAGTAGTAGTAGTAGTAGTAGTAGTAGTAGTAGTAGTAGTAGTAGCAGCAGCAGCAGCAGCAGCAGCAGCAGCAGTAGTAGTAGTAGTAGTAGTAGCAGCAGTCATCGTCGTCGTCGTTGTCGTCATAGTAATAGTAGAAGTAATAGTAGTAGAAGTCATCGTCGTCGTCGTTATCGCCATAGTAATAGTAGTAGTAATAGTAGTAGTAGTAGTAGTAGTAGTAGTAGTAGTAGTAGTAGTAGTAGCCCTGCTTATGTTGTCGAGTCAAGTGCTTACGCTTTAATGTGTACTTTATATGATAATGCTAAAATCGTGGTGGAGTACGAATTTTAGTTGAGCCTGAAAATATTTTTATAACCAGTCACTTAGTGTTAGTAGAAGTAGTAGTAGTAGTAGTAGTAGTAGTAGTAGTAGTAGCAGCAGTCATCGTCGTCGTCGTTGTCGTCATAGTAATAGTAGAAGTAGTAGTAGAAGCAGTCACCGTCGTTGTCGTCATAGTAATAGTAGTAGAAGCAGTAGTAGCCCTGCTTATGTCATCGTGATCAAACATTGAGGTTCTGTTTACCGCCAAAATGTTCATACGCGACAGGAACTACATTTTATTTCTCGAATTTCATTTTTCATGTATTAAAGAAAATCTAGCAGAAACAAATCAAACCATGAAAATATATTGTGGAAATTGTATTATGTCATTTTTAAAACAATGTTGCATAAAATAAACAAAACACTAGTTTACCTGTATGTAGGACGCATTGATATAGTCAGTCGCCGTATCGGTGTGTTTTATGTCCTGTTCTAGTTTCAACATAACGCGGTTTTCATCATCTGAAAATTACAAGTTAAAATATTTTTATTATAAACTATGCTTTAGAATGTTTTACCTCGAATATTATTTCACACACCAATATTTGCAAATGCGATTTAAAAATGTTCTCGTTATATAAGGAAGTTATTATTATTATTATGGTTATTATTATTATTATTATTATTATTAATATAAGTAGTAGTTTTATTACTAGCAATAATAGTAGTACATTTATTTGCTGTATTGGTTCTATTTTGACTCTCTCGGCTTGAAAAGCTTGATATAATTATAAAAAAACGTGGAATAGCAAACGTTTCCTCACGGACGAAAAATAAAATAAATAAAATAACAAGTATCATTGTCATACATGGGTAAATTCCGTGATAGAAATTCTTCGTCAGGTTTTCGAGCTGTCTGGAAGCATCATATTGTTTTGTAAGAACGCTGCTCAGGTCCTGAAATAAATTATAGCTAGTTTTCATATAGAGAATTGCGATTGTATAAAATTTTACACACTATTTATTCATTTTGCAATTCACATTTCGTCATCAACTTCAAATGTAAATTATTAATATTATTCCAATGGCGGGTGTATTCTTTAATAGATTCGGCGCACGCCTCCCCTAAACTACCATACTCAATAAACAACTATATTTCTACTGAAAAACAAGTGTGCCCGTTTAGATTTTGTGTTGCGCCACTTAAGTACGCCCCCTCTAAACTGAAATCCTGGATTCGCCCCTGTATTCTGCAACCAACCTTCATGATAAATACTTTACGGAAGTTTAATAATACAATGCTTCCCATTTGTTTCAGTCCCAACGAACAGGTATTTCAATGATGGACCTAATATATCACATCTATGCGATATTTCATTTTGGCCTTATTGCCGTACTGTTATCTAACGCGGTGACCACCATCGGATGACACTTTAAACATCTCTATTACAAGCGTTTTGATATGGTAAACAAACCTTGCGATATTACATTACCTTTTTTCGTGTTCAAACTTAACATTTGTTAAATTGTACATATATGGTGTTAAAGTTTATATCCATGTTACTCGTTTTACATTCTTATTGTTTAACGAAGAACATAAATATAAAAAATACTAACGAAAACAAATTCAATTAAACAATAAGTATAAAAATTAAGAACATGAAAATAAAAAAAAAAATAAAAAAATATAGAGCTACAACTTTACAACAAGAATGAAAAATAATGAACATAAATATAAAAAACATCAAACACAATAGAAAACTATCAAGCACGGCGTTCGATTGGCTCACTATATAAGTTATCGCGACAGAACACACGTGCGTTTGCTTTAAACAATTACACGTGCTACATGTATCACGTGCTATCACTTTCCAAGGTTTGACCTACCAGTTTGACAGTGGAAATTTATAATATTATTCACCTTATTTTATATAAAAAATAATATATCATTTATGATATTATTTTATTTTGTCACTTTGAATATCACTGTAACTTTCAGAACAGCGTTGGATAATAGAAACACTCTTATAAGCTATATCAAGTAAATACAAGTGTACACTTTGATTAGTTGTCACCTGTGTTTCATAACTGACCTGATACGAGAACGCCTATCGCTCCGCCCACTGGCTGTGTTACATAACTGACCTGATACGAGAACAACTATCGCTCCGCCCACTGGCAACGTCGCATCGTGTGTCTAAGTTAATACAAGTGTACACTTTGTTTAGTTGTCAGGTGTGTTACATAACTGACCTGATACGAGAACAACTATTGCTCCGCCCACTGGCAACGTCGCATCGTGTGTCCAATAAAATACAAGTGTACACTTTGATTAGTTGTCACCTGTGTTACATAACTGACCTAACACGAGAACGCCTATCGCTCCGCCCACTGGCTATGTTACATAACTGACCTGATACGAGAACAACTATCGCTCCGCCCACTGGCAACGTCGCATCGTGTGTCCAAGTAAATACAAGTGTACACTTTGATTAGTTGTCACCTATGTTACATAACTGACCTGATACGAGAACGCCTATCGCTCCGCCCACTGGCTGTGTTACATAACTGACCTGATACGAGAACGCCTATCGCTCCGCCCACTGGCTGTGTTACATAACTGACCTGATACGAGAACGCCTATCGCTCCGCCCACTGGCTGTGTTACAAAACTGACCTGATACGAGAACGCCTATCGCTCCGCCCACTGGCTGTGTTACATAACTGACCTGATACGAGAAAACCTATCGCTCCGCCCACTGACTGTGTTACATAACTGACCTGATACGAGAACAACTATCGCTCCGCCCACTGGCAACGTCGCATCCTTTGTCCAAGTAAATACGATGTAGTGTTTACTGAGACGTCGTTAGCTTGTCTCAGAAAAATGGCGGTGTTGCAACTAATATCGATCGCTGATTGGATTATCGACTTGTTTGATTGAAAGCCCGCGTCAGGTCAATTTCTTGAAACTGCTAACGCTAACAGTGTGTGTGTTTAAACCTCATTTGTCATTAACATAAGAATACAATTATGGAATTTGCAATTGTACCTTAAATTCTTCAGTATACGTGCTGGGATCCTTTTCTATAACGCGGTTAAGGATGTGTTCCACTTTAATACTTTCGTGTGCGTTAACAGTGTATTCTGTCTTGTCTTTGTGCTTCTGCCTCAATATGGCCAGTGGATTTTGAACAAAGAGACGACTTTGCTCTGTAAGAACAGAGAAACGTGAATAGAAATCGGATACTTATTTGTTACCAAGCTTTCAAAGATAGTTCAATTTTTTGAAAATGCCTTTTACTAGTTTTTTACTTGGAAATACATAAGTAAAGTAAAAAGGCACAATTAAATAAAGATGTAACTATATCAACCATATATGAAAAATAAGAAAAACCGTGTCCAACCAAATGATGCTAAGAATTCAAATGACACCATGGCAAACGCATAAACATAATCAAATCATAGCTAAGCAACACATCCGTGATATATTTATTTATAAAACGAGGTTAGTTAATTGTTTACTGACTGTTTGAACGTCTTCCGCCTCGTCCTTGCTCTTGAGGTTTTCCGTCACTGTCGAAGGGAACAGTGAGAGGTCGTGTACTCTTCCTTCTTCGTCTCCGTACTCTACAAGGGACAAATGCAGTGCCATGCTCATGTCAGATTATGCGAGATAATAGCAATACCATACTACCGCACATCTACATGTACGTGTACAAAACTGTTTCAAAATATTTCATTTAAACAGCTCACAGCTCTGTTTGGCTTACTTATGGCAAGCTTTGGTGTATTTTCCTAATTGCACTGATATTTTTAGCTCATTTACAAAATTGTGCTATTACATTCCTAACGATGGATTACCTAAAGAAAGAATTAAAGTCGACTTCAGTAAATATTTTAACTACTAGTAGTATAAATTCACCTGTATATATTCAGATCGGGTGTTTGGTAGCTTTGTGGTTTTACTTGTATGTGTTTGTTGCAGGGATGGCTATTTGCTTACTAAACATTTATTGTGTCATGTAAGTTTTTATATTTTTTTATGTTCACAGTGTGGACGGATTGTTGCCCGCCTTTTGCTGTTGGAATGTTTGATTGATTACAAAAGCGTATTATTAAAAAGTCATGTTATGTAAGAATGCTAGTTAACTAGTCATGTATATAACATTCTACTCACATTATAATATCATGCAATCAAATATATATTACGTTATAGTCATTCTATGGTAAAATCATCTTTTGATTCCCATTTACAAAATAAGCTGCATGTTGATGTGGTTAGATACTTCAGAGCTGCATTAAGCAAGTATAAGTGTTCTTATGCAGACACAGAGCAGAACTTGTGGGGAAATATTAAAGATTGTTCACTATTTATCTTAGCGTTGAAAAATGTGTTTTTACGGTGTCATTTTTATGTTCTGCGAAATGTAATGAATAGTTTTTTTTCAACTGCTGTTTTCAGTAACGGAACACAGTTACCGCACCTATATCGCCGATATTATTTCGATCTTAGCAGTAAAACTGCACATTTATATAAAGCATCATATATTATGAATAATCTGCTCAATAACTTATATTGTATTTTGTCTCTGTAGTGTAAAGTTCCTTAATTTTGTTGTTAAAATACTAAATCGTGGCCCGTGATCAAGTCACTCATTCGTCAGTATCGGGTTATGCTAAACCATTGACGAACAAAATGGAAGATATCGGCATGAATTTCTCATAAATAAGATAAACTACAAAGATGGAATAAACCATTATCTTCAAATGGGACCTTCTTCTTTGTGATTCAATGAATTTTTCGTCATTTACTGAACAGAAAGTTATAGGTGATGCAAACTTTAATAAACTATATATTTTTTTGGCTTACCTCTTTCTTGTGCAACATACTGTGGCGACCAATATACCTAGAAGCACTGCTGATCCACACCCTATAACTACGTACACCCATATCGTGCTCGACTCTTGAGCGTCTAAAGGAATTGCCTCTAAAGGCGTTCAAAGAGAGAAAAATTAATAAAATTTGCTGCAACATGTTTGCCTTGTTGTAATGTCAGTATTGTTGGTATAAAATTTCATTAACACTAACTGATTAATAAAAAACTGTCCCCAAACTTTTAATGCTTTTTTAAAACGACCCTTGTTGAAATACCTTTCAAAACATCTCTTAAACTTTAAGTATAATGCGATTTGCCCATGATTAATTTCATAATACTAGAATTCTGTTTAAATTTATCAATGTATCCGCATTGAATGTTCGTCTTAAAAGAGTGTACTTGCCATAAGTGAAAATCACCAACTTTGAATTGTGTGAGCCATACGTACGTTATAATATCTTGACCAGTTCTAAGTATATAACGTGCATGGAATAATAAGATATTCTTTAATCGACATATATTAGAAGCTCTCTGCCCATATTTACGTATATCAAAACGTATATATTTAAAACATATTACGGAATAGCCACATTAAAAGAAACTAACTTTCTTTCGATAACCGCCAAAATTATACTGATCGGAACAGCTAACCCGCCACTTTTGTATTCCAAATATCTTCGTCAAAATATTTAGTAGCGTTATTAATATTTATGCGACATAAACATTCAATTATCTATTGTTTTTTAAGTATTTTAATTGTTCTTTCTTATTCAAATTCAAATTTCAAGGAACGTACATAAAATGTCAGGTACATTAAATACTATATGGCGGATTAGCTGTTTTGTTTAGTATAATTGAATATATTGACTGTATAAACTAAAAGACGATGTTAGAGCAGTGTTTTAAATGGTCACGAAATTGTCAATCGGCACATTAAGTTTATACCCAAAGTTCTTTATAGTTTCCTTTTTTGAATACACTCATTACTTAAAGTCACGGAGTTTTAATTCTAGCGATTAATGGAAAAAACATACCATAACACCTAGATCCAGTAAAACCAGCTACACACCCAAATGTGCATGTCCCATTTCTACTGAAGCATGTTCTGTTAACACAGTTTTCGGGACATTCGGTGGTACACTTCTCACCATACCAGCCCGTCTCACAACCATCGATGCATGTTCCGTCCAACTGAAAACACATACCATTCGTGCAGTTCACATTACATTTCTTGGTACAGTGCGGATCGAATCTCTTCTGCATAAAACACCCATATGTGCACTCTCCTTTGTACTGATCACATATGCTGCTATTACAATTTTCGGAACATATCTCCGAACATAGAGGTCCCCATAGTGTATTATTTAAACATCCAAACTTGCATTTACCGTCTTTTGGATCACATTTCGTGTCATTACCCGGGGCGTCCGTACAGTTATCACTGCAGCTACTGGCACATGCTTCACCCCAGAAATAGGGTTTACATGGGCATGTGCCATTCTGATGGCACAATCCGCCTTCACAACCACTATTACACTTGACAGCACAATTTGGTCCTGTATACTCCATTGAAAAACAACCCTTGGTGCAAGTGCCTGCAAAATAAACATTTGAATAACTATCAAAAGAATGTAAAATATTTAATCATTTTAACAGTACAACAATCGTGTGTGTATGTTTTATACGTCGTACATTCGTATATATTTTGTTACGTTTACAATGTATATTATCTATCTTGCAACTACTATACTTTTCAGCCAGACGTGGTTCGCTGAAGATACGTGAGTACGACATGAGGCGTTTGAACATTGTTCTATCAAGAATACATCAGTGTTTCTTTTTGAGACAGTCACCCAATATTAACGAATATTCAGACTCAGAACATATATTTTAACTTTAGAAACATGTCTCAGACATAAAACGTAAATAAATAACCCCTAGTTCTGGGATTACATGCTCAAAGTATTGACTACGTATAAATGTCACTTATATACATAATTTAAATATCTAGAAATAAAGCAAGCATAATATCAAAGATAAACAAACCCTTTATATTGTAGTACCGGTAAGAGCAGGGTTTTTTTTATCTTCCTTCCATAAATCATTTCAAAATTTGAGTGTTAAAACACCTGATTCAGATATTCAGACATGACAATGCTTTCAATATATTCAAAATATATCATATATGTCATTCAAATAAAAAAAGATGAGCATTAAGATAAGGAAAATGTATTTTTAAAGAAGAAACAAGGATTTTTATAACCGCCATTATGCAACTACCACCGGAAGCATTTCATTTTTTCAATGGTGCCGCTGTGCCTACATAAAAATCTTTATTGGCTTCTGTTTTACCCTATAAAGTATGTATATATAAGTTTTAATAAATATTCTGCAAATACTTGCCATCATATCCTCCACATAGTTTGTCTTTGCATGTGGCACTGCAAGGTCTGTTACATGTGATTCCATAGTACTTGTCTTGACACCCGAACTCGCATCTTCCATCTGCTTCCTTACATATTGGCAAAGTTGAAGAAGCATTCCGCAAACATTTGGTTCCACATCTTTCGCAGTTGTTGTCTTTTCTGTAATACCCCTTTTGACATCTACTGCAGCGTGTATCGTTTGGCTTCTGAGTGGATCTAGATACGAATAATACAGTTATAATTGAGTTTTCTGTTTTATACTAATGTTTGTAGGATGTTAAACTACGACTAACCAGAATATAAAATATTCACTTTTTCGCGCGTTTTTTTATATAAATAACACAGTTTATTCCCTCTTCCATCGTTAGTTATGAGATGGGTGTCTAGTACTATCTTGTTGTTAGATACAAAAGTTAATCGCGCACAATTCTATCACATCGTTACACTGTTCTTTAAATATTGAATGTTATCATAACAAATTATTACGAGTTAATTCGTGTTAGCCGCCATCATATTAATTAGTGAAATTGACCCATGATTATACTTCTCAAATTCCAGTTTGGATTAATAATTTGTTAAATATGTATTAAAACACATTTATTCAATTCACATCATATTACTTATTGACTGGCAAATGAGTTTGGTTATATTATACAGATCGGTCTTCAATAACCGTAGTTGTGGGAAATACCAAATAACTACTTAATCAGGTGGCTGATGTTCACTAAACCATAGTTCAGGGATATAACTACGAATCCTACTCCTGATGCAGATGGCTGATCTTCATTAAATCATAGTTCAGGGATATAACTAGGGATGCTACTCCTGATGCAGTTGGCTGATCTTCACTAGATCATAGTCCAGGGATATAACGAGGGATGCTACTCCTGATGCAGCTGGCTGATCTTCACTAAATAACAGTCCAGGGATATAACTAGGGATGCTACTCCTGATGCAGTTGGGTGATCTTCACTAAATCATAATCAAGGGATATAACTAGGGATGCTACTCCTGATGCAGTTGGGTGATCTTCACTAAATCATAGTCCAGGGATATAACTATGGATGCTACTCCTGATGCAGTTGGCTGATCTTCACTAAATCATAGTCCAGGGATATAACTAGGGATGCCTACTCCTGATGCAGGTGGCTGATCTTCACTAAATCATAGTCCAGGGATATAACTAGGAATGCTACTCCTGATACAGTTGGCTGATCTTCACTAAATCATAATCAAGGGATATAACTAGGGATGCTACTCCTGATGCAGTTGGGTGATCTTCACTAAATCATAGTCCAGGGATATAACTAGGAATGCTACTCCTGATACAGTTGGCTGATCTTCACTAAATCATAATCAAGGGATATAACTAGGGATGCTACTCCTGATGCAGTTGGGTGATCTTCACTAAATCATAGTCCAGGGATATAACTAACGTTGCTACTCCTGATGCAGTTGGCTGATCTTCACTAAATCATAATCAAGGGATATAACTAGGGATGCTACTCCTGATGCAGTTGGGTGATCTTCACTAAATCATATTCCAGGGATATAACTAGGGATGCCTACTCCTGATGCAGGTGACTGATCTTCACTAAATCATAGTCCAGGGATATAACTAGGGATGCTACTCCTGATGCAGGTGGCTGATCTTCACTAAATCATAGTCCAGGGATATAACTAGGGATGCCTACTCCTGAGGCAGGTGACTGATCTTCACTAAATCATAGTTCAGGGATATAACAAGGGGTGCTACTCCTGATGCAGTTGGCTGATCTTCACTAATTCATAGTCCAGGAATATAACGAGGAATGCTGCTCAGTATGCAGGTGGCTGATATTCCCTAAACCATAGTTCAGGGAAAAAAACTAAGGATGCTACTCCTGATGCAAGTGGCAGGAATGTAATGAGGAATGCTACTCCTGATGCAGGTGCTGATCTTCACTAATTCATAGTCCAGGAATATAACGAGGAATGCTGCTCAGTATACAGGTGGCTGATCTTCTCTAAACCATAGTCCAGGGATATAACTAGGAATGCTACTCCTGATGCAAGTGGCAGGAATATAATGAGGGATGCTACTCCTAATGAAGGTTGCTGATCTTCACTAATTCATAATCCAGGAATATAACGAGGGAAGCTGCTCAATATGCAGGTGGCTGATCTTCACTAAACCATAGTCCAGGGATATAACTAGTGATGCTACTCCTGATGCAGAAGGCAGGGATATAATGAGGGATGCTACTCCTGATTGTGGTGGCTCATCTTCACTAAATCATAGTCCAGGGATATAACGAGGGATGCTACTCCTTATGCAGGTGGCTGATCTTCTCTAAATCATAGTCCAGGGATATAACGAGGGATGCTACTCTTGATGCAGGTGGCTGATCTTTACTAAATCATAGTCCAGGGATATATCGAGGTATGCTACTACTGATAGATGTGGCTGATCTTCACTTAATCATAGTCCAGAGATATGATTAAGGATGCTACTCCTGATGCAGATTTTAACTAAATCAAAGTCCAGGGATAAAATGAGGGCTGCTACTCCTGATGAAGGTGGCTGATCTTCACTAAATCATAGCCCAGGGATATAACGAGGGATGCAACTCCTGATGTAGGTGGCTGATCTTCTCTAAATCATAGTCCAGGGATATAACAAGGGATGCTAATTATGAGGCACATAGCTGATCTTCACTAAATCATAGCCCAGGGATATAACACGGGATGCTACTCCTGATGCAGGTTGCTAATCTTCACTAAATCATAGTCCAGGAATATAAGTAGGGATGCTACATATGAGGCACGAAGCTGATGTTCACTAAATCATAGTCCAGGGATATAACGAGGTATGATACTCCTGATGTAGGTGGCTGATCTTTACTAAATCATAGACCTGGGATATAACGAGAGATGCTACTCCAGATAGATGTTACTGATCTTCACTTATTCATAGTCCAGAAATATGATTAGGGATGCTACTCCTGATGCAGAATTTCATTAAATCATAGTCCAGGGATATAACGAGGGATGCTACTCCTGATGCAGGTGGCTGATCTTCACTAAATCATAATCCTGGGATATTATAACTAGGGATGCTACTCCCGATGCAGGTGGCTGATCTTCACTAATTCATAGTCCAGGAAAATAACTAGGGATGCTGCTCAGTATACAGGAGGCTGATCTTCACTATACCATAGTCCAGGGATATAACTAAGGATACTAACCCTGATGCAGGTGGCAGTGATATAATGAGGGATGCTACTGCTGATTGAAGTGGCTGATCTTCACTAAATCATAGCCCAGGGATATAACGAGGGATGCTACTCCTAATGCAGGTGGCTGATCTTCTCTAAATCATGGTCCAGGGATATAACTAGGTATGCTAATTATGAGGCACTTAGCTGATCTTCACTAAATCATAGCCCAGGGATATAACACGGGATGCTACTCCTGATGCAGGTGGCTGATCTTCACTAAATCATAGTCCATGGATATAACTAGGAATGCTTCCTATGAGGCACGTAGCTGATGTTCATTAAATCATAGTCCAGGGATATAACGAGGGAGGGATGATACTCCTGATGCAGGTGGCTGATCTTTACTAAATCATAGACCAGGGATATAACGAGGGATGCTACTCCTGATGCAGGTGGCTGATCTTTACTAAATCATAGTCCAGGGAAATAATTAGGGATGCTACTCCTGATTGAGGTGGCTGATCTTCACTTAATCATAGTCCAGGGATATAACTAGTGATGCTACTCCAGATGCAGATGGTTGATCTGCATTAACTTATAGTCCAGGGATATTACTAGTGATGCTTCTTCTGAGGGAGTCGGCTGATCTTCACTAAATCATTTTCAAGGAATATAACTAAGGATGCTACTCCAGATGCAGGTGACTGATCTTCTCTATATATCACCATGGTTGAAGACGAATTCAGCAAACACTTGCTTCCACATCTTCGACATTTACCCTCATTTCTGTAATACCCGTTTCGGCATCTATTGCAGTGTATATCATCTGGTTCTGGAGTGGATCTAGATGCAAACAATACAGTTATAATTGATTTTTTTCTGTTCTGTACAATTGTTCGTACGGTGTTGAACTACGATATACTAGAATATAAAATATTCACTTTTTCTCGTGGAGTATTAAAAAGTTCTATAAATAACACAGTTTATTCCCTCCTCCATCTTTAGTTATGTGATGCATGTCTAGTATTATCTTGTTGTTAGATACAAATGTTAATTGCGCCGGTAAATCATAATTCTATCACATCGTTACACTGTTCTTTAAATAATGAATGTTATCATATTAATTAGTGAAATTGACCAGGGATATAACTAGAGATCCTACTCCTGATGCAGGTGGCTGATCTTCACTACACCATAGTCAAGGATAAAACTAGGGATGCTACTCCTGATGCAGGTGGCTGATCCTCACTAAATCGTAGTCCAGGAATATAACTAGGGATGCTACTCCTGGTGCAGGTGATTGATCTTTACAAAATCATAATCCAGAGATATCACTAATGATGCTATTCCTGATGGTGGTGGCTGATCTTCACTAAAGCATAGTTAATGGATATAACCAATGATGCTACTCATGGTGCAAGTGGCTGATCTTCAATAAATCATAGTCCAGAGATTTAACTATGGATGCTACTCCTGTTGCAGGTGGTTGATCTTCACTAAATCATAATCCATATATATAACTATGGATGCTACTTCTGATGCAGGTGGCTGATCTTAGCTAAATCATAGTCCAGGGATATAACTAAGGATGCTACTAATGGTGTAGATGGCTGATCTTCACTTAATCATAATCCAGTGTCATGAATAGGGATGCTATTGATGAGGCTGGTAGCTGATGTTCACTTAGTCATAGTCCAGAGATATAACTAGGGGTACTACTTCTGATGCAGGTGGGTGATATTCACTCAATCATAGTCCAAGGATATAACTAGGGATGCTTTTCCTGATGCAGGTGGCTGATCTTCACTAAATCATAGTCCAGTGATATAACTAGAGATACTTCTCCTGGTGCAGGTCATAGTCATAGTCCATGGAAATAACTAGGGATGCTACTCCTGGTGCAGATGACTGATCTTCACTAAATCATAGTCCAGGGATATAACTTATGATGCTACTCCTGATGAAGGTGGCTGATCTTCACTGAATCATAGTCCAGGGATATAACAAGGGATGTTACTCCTGATGCAGGTGGCTGATCTTCACTAAATCATAGTCCAGGGATATAACTAGGGATGCTACTCCTGATGCAGATGGCTGATCGTCACTAAATCGTCGTCCAGGAATATAACTATGGATGCTACTCCTGATGCAGGTGGCTGATCTTCGCTAAGTCATAGTCCATGGAAATAACTAGGGATGCTACTTCTGATGCAGATGACTTATCTTCACTAAATCATAGTCCAGGGATATAACCAATGATGCTACCCCTGATGCAGGTGGCTAATCTTCACTAAATCATAGTCCAGGGATATAACGAGGGATGTTACTCCTGGTGCAGGTGGTTGATCTTCACTAAATCATAGTCCAGGGATATAACTAGGGATGCTATTCCTTGTGCAGGTGGCTGATCGTCACTCAATCGTAGTCCAGGAATATAACTAGTGATGCTTCTCCTGATAAAGGTGGTTGATCTTCACTATATCATAGTCCAGGGATATAACGAGGGATGTAGCTCCTGATGGAGGTGGCTGATCTTCACTAAATCACAGTCCAGGGATATAACTAGGGATACTTCTCCTGGTGCAGGTGGCTGATCTTCATTAAATCGTAGTCCGGGAATATAACTAATGATGCTTATCCTGATGAAAGTGGTTGATCTTCACTAAATCATATTTCAGGGATATAACGAGGGATACTTCTCCTGGTGCAGGTGGCTGATCTTCATTAAATCGTAGTCCGGGAATATAACTAATGATGCTTCTCCTGATGAAATTGGTTGATCTTCACTAAATCATATTTCAGGGATATAACGAGGGATGCTACTCCTGGTGCAGGTGGTTGATCTTCACTAAATCATAGTCCAGGGATATAACTAGGGATGCTACTCCTGGTGCTGGTGGCTGATCGTCACTCAATCGTAGTCCAGGGATATAACGAGGGATGTTACTCCTGATGCAGGTGGCTGATCTTCACTAAATCATAGTCCAGGGATATAACAAGGGATGCTACTCCTGGTGCAGGTGGTTGATCTTCACCAAATCATAGTCCAGGCATATAACGAGGGATGTTACTCCTGATGCAGGTGGCTGATCTTCACTAAATCATAGTCCAGGGATATAACGAAGGATGCTACTCCTGGTGCAGGTGGTTGATCTTCACTAAATCATATTTTAGGGATATAACAGGGAATGCTACTCCTGATGCAGGTGGCTGTTCTTCACTAAATCGTAGTCCAGATATATAACTAGTGATGCTTCTCCTGATGAAGGTGGTTGATCTTTACTAAATCATATTTCAGGGATATAACGGGGGATGCTACTCCTGGGACAGGTGGCTTATCTTTACTAAATCATAATCCAGAGATATAACGAGGGATGCTACTCCTGATTCAGGGGGCTGATCTTCACTAATCATTGTCCTGGAATATAATGAGGGATGCTACTCCTGATGCAGTGGTTATGTATATAGTAACGGTAGGATACACTATACACACTTCAATGAATAAACAATTCACTACTGTAAGCCTTATCGCACATGCTTTCACAAAAAAATATTGTAAAGCAATACATTTATTTGTAATATTGCAAAAGCGCTTGATATAGAATTTTAATTGACTTCTTTTTTAAAAAAAGGACAATATCTTAAACTTCAATCGAAGGGTGTACTTTTCAAGAGAGCGGTTCGCTCATTTTAGCCCGTTAGTTTGAATTTTGCATTCGGTAATCACTCGGGTCGTTTTCGGGTAATTATCCACAAATGTCGATGACGATAACGTAACACATGTAAAAATTGTCGATGCACCGGTACAGCTGCTTTTGACCCTATTCATTTGCCATATTTTGATGCCTACACATCAGAAATGGCCCGAGAGACGCTTAAATGCAAACATCTAAATACAAAACGATGATATAAATTTATAGATTAAACAAAGAATAGAAAGCAAATAGCGGGAAATACTTTTATGAGTGTTTTGCATTTCCGTATCGGCCTCGTGACTCGTTTACTGCGAAGGTGTTTATTGGAAAGAGACACGGTCACTGATTTGTAAGCAAACGCCCGTTCAAAATTATTGAAAATGATGCATGGTTTATTTATATTTTTCGTTTGGTTAATTTCTAAGTAACCGAATAAATATTCAATCCATGAACTCGAAGTTAATTGATGAAAACCGCCATTTCGGAGGTTTAATGAGCCTTTGAGGATTATGATGAGGCTCTGAAGGATATGTTATGTCATACTTACGTATCGAGTGTACAGCTTACGCAATTCCGTATGCAAGGTACATTACAAAACGGACCAGTAAATCTTTCAATGCATCCATACAAACATTCGTCTGTCGTTTCATTGCACTTTTCATTCAACATTTTCGATAGGCAATTATCAATGCACACTTCCGTATCATTTGTAGATGGCGTTGTACAATTATCATTGCAAGCTACCGTCTCATTTGCAGATGGCGTTGTACAATTATCATTGCAAGCTATCGTCCCATTTGCAGATGACGTTGTACAATTGCCATTGCAGGTTACTGTCTCATTTACAGATGGCGTTGTACAATTATCATTGCACGTTACTGTCTCATTTGCAGATGGCGTTGTACAATTATCATTGCACGTTACTGTCTCATTTGCAGATGGCGTTGTACAATTACCATTGCACGTTACTGTCTCATTTGCAGATGGCGTTGTACAATTATTATTGCAAGCTACCGTCTCATTTGTTGATGCCGTTGTGCAATTGTCACTGCATGATACGTTTTCGTTGGTCGGCAACGCTAGACAAATATCCCTGCATATTAAAGTGTTATCAGCTGTTGACGTTAGACAATTATCACCACATACTGCCTCGGTAAATGATGCTGAAAGAAAATGTTCAAATGTTCTCAACTCTGACATTAATTTCAAATATCAGGAGTAAAATATGTTTCTTTATTTCATTTTACAAATGTAATAATGCATTTATATCAAACTCCTTGATTCCTTCAGTAGTTTGGAACTTAGAGATACATTAGTGCATTAATGTCAAATGTCTTGGTTTTTTCAATACAGTATGGAACCAACACATAGTTACATAGTGTATTTATGTTAAAGGTCTTGATTTCGTCTATACAGTATGAAACCAAGACATATATAAGTGCCTTATGTTAAATGTCTTGGTTTTTCTATACAATATTGAAACCATACATATATTTGTAATATAATATATATTTATGTTCCACACTGTATAGAAGAAAACAAGACATTTGACATAATTGCACCAATATATTTCAGGTTTCCATACTGTATAAAAGATACCAAGACATTCCTGGGTCCCATACTGTATAGAAGGAACTAGGACAGTTAACATAAAACATTGATATATCTCTGAGTTCCATACTGTATAGAACGAACTGACATTTGGCATAAAGAAACTGATATATATATATATATGGTTAGGGTAAGGGTATATATATATATCTAAGGGTCCAATATTATATAAAAGAAGTCAAAACATTTGACATAAAAACAATAATATATTTCTTGTTCCATACTGTATTGAAGGAACTAAGACATGAAACATAAAGTAATTAATTAATATATGTCTGGGTACCATACTGTATAGAAAAACCAAGACGTTTGACATAAATGCACTAACATATATACGTGTTTCATACTGTGTAGAAGGAGCCAATACCTTGAACATCAATGCACTAATATATGTCTTGGTTCCATATTGTATACAAGGAACCAAAACATTTAACATTAATACGCAAATATGTCTCTTGGCCCCATACTATACATAAGAAACCAAAACATTTGACATAAATGCACTAATATATATATATGTGTTTCATACTGTATAGAAGTAACCAAGACATTTAACATAAAGGCACTAATATATCTATGTGTTTCATACTATACAAAAGAAACCAAAACATTTGACATAAATGCACTAATATATATGTGTGTTTCATACTGTATAGAAGTAACCAAGACATTTAACATAAAGGCACTAATATATCTATGTGTTCCATACTGTATATAAGAAACCAAGACATTTGACACAAATGCACTAATATATATGTGTGTTTCACAATGTACAGAAGTAACCAAGACATTAAACATAAAGGCACTAATATATTTATGTGTTCCATACTGTACAGAAGAAACCAAGCATTTAACATCAATGCACAAATATATATGTGTGTTCAATACTGCATAGAAAAAACCAAGACATTTAACATACATTAATGGCTTTACATTCTTCTCTGCCATGTAGTATCCAGATTAATTATACATTCTAGGTGGTGTTGGACCAAGAAATACATTATGTTAAATGTTTTAATTCCTTCTAGGTGGTATGGGACCCAGAAATATATTAAGGTGATTATGTTAATTGCCAATGATTCGATCCTCCGTGAAGGCTATGTGTGGAGCCTAAGACACTTTTCCGCATATGCTTAGTACTGTTTCCACCCATGAAACTTTTGACGTGATTTGTATATGTTGTGATAGTTTGTTTCTCTATCGAAGTAAAATAAATAAGTTGCATTTTAAGTTCTCTCTTGATATGAATTGGAAAAATTGAAAATTGTTTCAATCTTTAAAATTTCAAAAAATATTCAATGACAAAAAAAAACGCTCGTAAATTATTAAGCGTCTAAACGTCTTGTAAAAGCGTGCCCGTTTGCAACAAAAACGCAAAACAACACGAATGCCTTCCGTGCGATGATTATATAAAACATTCCTGTGTACAAAAAAATATATATACCTGTGCATATATTGTCAACACAACTGACAGGTCGTTTTTATCATCAACAAAAGCAATCAAATAAGCGTTTTCGTGTGGTTTTATACAAGGACAGAACATTGTAAAACTGACGCGGTGTGGTAGGAAACTGGGTTTCATACAGCACGTCGTATTTTGCGAATTTTAAATTTGTATTACAATGAAAAGGTCACGATGAACAAGAATGCAAAATGAGTAACCGGATATGCGATTATATCGATCGGTTTACGTCAGATTGAGCAAAGAATATTGCAATTGAAGTAGGTTAATCGACCATAACCGCATTTGCGTTTCACATAACATTGCAAGTCCGAAAACATCCAAGTTTGTTTTCATAATACCGTGTAGAATTTTGAGAGTGTTGACATGATAAAGTTTTCAGGAGCGGATTCAGGATTTCAGTTTAGAGGGGGCGGACTTGGGGGGACGCAACATAAAATCTGAACGGGCACGTGTGATCAGTAGAAATTTAGTGGATTTTAACAAAAAATGGGGGTTGAGGAGGCGTGCGCTTAGACACCGTCTTGGACCACTCGGCCAGGAAGGACTCTCCGTGTAGTATGCGTTGCATATACGACAGATCAAATTCAACTTTAATACAAATATGTTTACAGCTATATTGACTAGTTTCATGGTGTATGAGGAATGGCGATGGTGTGACGGTTGGAAATTTTTCTAAATCTATAAATCCACAAAGCTCCCCCCCCCCCCCCTTACCAACATCTTAAATGTTGCGGTGTTTATAACTTCAAATTGGCGATCTGTTTTTTCCTTTGAATTCCATTCATCCAGATAATATATCAACGTTTGTATTATTACACGCAAGGAAGTATTTAGTAACAATAGTACGTACCAATATCCCAAAGCTATTGTTATCGTTTGTACGAAATATTTTTTCTCAGGTATGAACAATTTGATTAAAGTTCTATATATGGTTGTATATTTCTGACAGCCAATTAGCCACACATTGGTTATATTAAGTCAACTCATTTCGACGATCATGTCAACAGAGTGCGTTATATATCAACATTTTATGTAATAAAAACTTGATTACTTGACGTAACAGTCATACTTTTTAGTTTACCTCCTGGGGTCCGTTCCGGAATCAGAGACATAAACTGAGAAAGACAACAGCAAGCACTGGTCCCAGGTGACACATTTGGAAATTTCTAAATCTTACAAACAACACTCCTTCCGAACCAACCAACATGTTTTTGTTATTTTAGTATTAAAAGAAAGGGATTGGTTTTAACTTTGGGTGGTGAACTGTTCTTTTTTTTAAAATTAGAGAAATTAAGAATGTTTACGCTTACTCGTACAGTTATTTTATGTGATAATTTTTCTTATTTTATATATATATATATGACATTTTCGCCATCGATGGAGG
The DNA here is from genome assembly GCA_029582155.1 of Panopea generosa. NCBI lineage: Eukaryota > Metazoa > Mollusca > Bivalvia > Adapedonta > Hiatellidae > Panopea > Panopea generosa. The sequence goes on from CM055894.1 coordinate 5,395,718, forward strand.
ATTTATTTCTTCATCTTTCTACATAAAAATTATATTGCTATGGGATGTTGTTAAAATGTATTATAACTTTGTTAAATCAAGTACACTACCGTTTGTTTTTTTCGTAAATTGGAAATTATCATATTTTTATCAGCTTAAGCTTTGCAAATTCCTGAGCAAATACTACACAGCTTAAAAAGTGCAAAATTTCACCTACAAATCCTTAATAAGTACTCATCCAGTCTAACAAACATTGATGGGAGTCAACCTTGTTACGTTATCAAAATGCTTTGCACTTGTTGTAATGTATAAGCTCTAAAGTAACAATACATGTTAAATTGAATGTTAGAGTTCATTTATTGATGATAGATAAATGCTTAAAAAACAATCCAATTGTTATAAAACATTCCGCTTTGAATCTTTTATCTAACTTTGTAAACTTATTATCTTGAAAAGAAAGTAATGCTTTATTGATATATATAAACATTAAATAATGATTCTTATTGCAGATCTAGTCCTGATAATGAGCAGTTAAATATTATAGTTGATTGGAGATAAGAAAAAAAGGGAAAAATAAAAACACTCTGGGGAGGGGATGGGGATTGATATAATTAAGTATCTACAAAATATAAATGTATTTGTAATCAAACAAATGTGTCTAAATTAAAACTGAAAGAGTAACATGTAAAATGTTTCAAATTTGTTTCAAGATATTAATGGCTTATAATCATTCCAAATAATATCAAAAGTGTGTATTTTACAATATAGCTTATATACTTATTGTTTCAAAATATCTCTAATACAAATGATTAACCTGCCATATGTTTAATGATATTCCACTATATAACTAACTTCTTTATATTAAATTGTGAAAACTGATTTCAATTACATGTATATTGTTCTGTACGTCTACAAATGCATATATGTATAAGTTATCTTAATGATTGGTAGCCATTGAGTTGTTGACCCCGGTTTCACTAATTTAACATATTTTGATATTTTCCTCAGCGATATTTTTAAATGCTAAAACACCACACTTACTGATTATGTTGCAAGTTATATTTTAGCATTAAGTACAGAGGAGTTATGACTGTATATGGTAATTTAACTGTGAAGTATTTCAAATAATAATTAAAAGAGAAACTGAAAAATAAAATGCTTGGGGAGGATTTCTGTTTGAACATTTTTATTAATTACGATAATACGGCCCTTGAGATTTAAACTACACAAACAAACTTTTTGGATTAGAACGGCACTGTTTATTACTCATTCAATTCCCACAGACAGTGAGACACTCAATGGCTATTAGAAATTTCTTATGAACTATTTTGTACCAATATGTCTGTTTTTGTACAACTTAATTGAAATAAAGGTTACAAAAAAAAATATTTTTATCAGCTTTATTTGGTACCAAAATGATCAAATTCAGACAAATATTGAAATAGTTATAAAGAAATACTAACGGTGCGACCCGAAATTCCTGCCTATATTATATTGATATTAACCTGCCAGTCTCTGTAATTAAGTCACTGGTATAACAAGTTTTACGAGAAGCATTGTTTATCAGAAATAATCGGATAGTTATTAATGTTTTCTACAGAAGCGTTAAACGGTATCCAGTAATTCAGAAATGTCGAGAAACTCAAATAGTTTTCGGAATTACAGAAAACCTTAAAATTTGATTATGAGCCTTGTGGTGGGGACATCTGTGGTCGTATCCGCATGACCTGTTCAAAATGTTGTGGTTACCAGTACGTTGTATATAACTACTGTGAAAGTTTGGTTAAAGACAAGTTTGGTGTGTAAGTGCTTCTCGACATATTAGACAGTAATAGTGAAACAAGACTGCAGAAACTGATTAGTAGACGAAGCATGTTTATATGTGATAAGAAGGTACACAAGCACTTACTAAGAATTGCTATCCAGTTTGTCTGCAGTTGTTTGAACGCTGTCAAATTCATTACTGACAGTAAAAATAAAGTACAATTTAAACAAAGCACATGTTAAAGGTAGTGATACATATATATTTATGTATATATTTATAAGAGTTCTGTTTAATCACAAATTGAAATTCGAGTATTGCTATAACAGCGGTTATCACATATATATATGGTATAGGTATATATGAGTGTTTAGTGTATGTATGTGTACTTGTGCGTGTGTAGGTACATATAAATATATATGTGTATGTGTATACGGATATCGAATGTCCTATTTAGTATAAACATCTCAGTTGAACGTGTGTGTTGATTGTCCATTTTGTGATTGTTTCATAACCATTATGAATTACGCTTTGTGATGTCATATACCTAACACCATGTGTTTTGTATGTTTTTCGTCTCGTCGCGACGAATGAGAGACGAGATAAAGGCGTTGCTTTTCCGTTGACGGCGACGGCGGCGGCGACGTCAAACATTTATATTTAGCTCCAACGTTAAGTTCTCGTTTTTACACTATTTCTCAACAAGTACAAGTGCTAGGACACTCATACTCGGATCATAGTTACAACTTACACCCTGCATCACATTATATACTGAAGATGCTGAGTGTGACCTACATTTCATGGTCCATTGACATTGTTTGATGCTGAATTTTGCATTTACCTTCAACGTTAAGTTTTCATTTTTACTCTATTTCTCAATAAGTATTAGTGCTAGGGCACTCATACTTGGATCATAGTTACAACTAACACCCTGCATTATATAATGCAGATGCTGAGTACTTTTCCTGTTTTTTTTTATTTTTTTAATGTTTTACTTAGGGTTAGGGTTAAATTTTTTTTTTATTTTTTTTTTTTTTATTAATATTTTTTACTTTGAAATACTGGTTAAAGTTTTTTTTTTTTTTTTTAAATATGTTTTACTTAGAAATAATGGTTAAAGTTTTGTGTGCAACTACCATCAAGTTCATATCTAGTTTGATCGAAACTTCACACAATACTTCCTGCAATATTTCTTAGTCATTTAACCTTACTACATTAACCAAGTTAGATAACTCTTGCATGAATATAATATTTTAATTTTTTTCTCTCCCATGTGTGTATTAACGGTCAAAGCGGACACGGCGAGCCATATCATCTCGCGGAATTCTTGTTACTTGTAATGTTTGTTATTTTGAAATAATGTTAGTTTGTAAATCCTTGATTTAAAAGGGAAATAAAAAGTATATATAAGAAAAAGTGTGCGGGGTGAGGTACTATCGCGTCTACAACATTTTCCCTATATTACTCTATATTGAACAGCGACCACTGTGGCGATCTCAATCTTGACGAAACGACCCGACTTTACAAATCACACTGGTTCTAAAACTTCTCTGAGATCTTGTGGTTATATAACCGCTTTGAAAGTTTAGCTAAGTGTCAAGGAAAAGTAGGATTGCTATTTTTAAAGCGTATACAACAATTGCCCTGTTTAGTGCGTTGTTAAACAGTGACCACTGTGGCAGTAGCAAACTTGCCTTAAAGGACCAGGCTCCAACACACCACACTGGTTCTAATATAACCGCTGTGCAAGTTTTGTCAAGATTTAATGAAAAATGTGTGGGTGGGTGGGGGTTATCTCTTCTACAAGAAAACGTTAATGGAAAGACAACGGAAAATTTACCACGACATAAGCCCTGCTGGCCTTTTGACCGCTAGAGCTTAAAACGATATTGATTAGGAAAAAATTAATATAAGTATTACTTACGTTTAAGTAAAATCCAACACACCATTAGAAGTATCATTTTGAAAATAAAACAACAAAACCGTTTTTAAAACGTACAGACAGTTTATACGGACCTAATTTTGAAGCGGAAGAATGTTTACAAAATACTGCACATAAAACCTAAGTTTATTTCTAATACCAGTACTGTGAATTGGGGAAGACGGAAGTTTAATAATGTTGAATCATTTAGTCTATGGTGAACGAAATGTTTTCACATGGATAAATGTATACCTTTTGTAACAGATAAACACAATCAAAATCTAATTCAATACAAGCGATGGCATGTGTATAATGGCGATAAGACGGTCGTGATGCTTGTTTTTGCATTCTTTACTTTACTTGTGTAACTATACCAAGCTGGTATTTATTATATCATCAGTTTTGTATTCAACTCTCAGTCGGCGTCAGTCTTGTCGTCGACAGTCTTGTATCTAACTCTCCGTCGTCTTCAGTCTTGACGTCGCCAGTTTTGTATATAACTCTCTATCTTCTTCAGTCCTGTCGTTGCTAGTTTTGTATCTAACTCTCCGTCTTCTTAAGTCCTGTCGTCGCCAGTTTTGTATCTTACTCTCCGTCTTCTTCAGTCCTGTCGTTGCTAGTTTTGTATCTAACTCTCCGTCTTCTTCAGTCCTGTCGTCGCCAGTCTTCTTCAGTCCTGTCGTCGCCAGTCCTTTCATCGCCAGTCTTGTATCCAGCTCTCCTTCGTCTTCAGTCCTGTCGTTGGACAGTCTTGTATCCAGCTCTCGGTCGTCGTCAGTCCTCCCGTCGCCAGTCTTGTATCTAATTATCTGTCGTCGTCAGTCCTGTCGTCGCCATTCGTGTATTTAACTCTCTATCTTCTTCAGTCCTGTCGTCGCCAGTTTTATATCTAACTCTTAGTCGTATTTAGTCCTGTCGTCGCATGTCTTGTATCCAGCCCTCCGTCGTCGTCAGTCCTATCATCGCCAGTCTTGTATATATCTCTCTGTCATCGTCAGTCCTGTCGTCGCTAGTCTTATATTTAACTCTCCGTCGTCGTCAGTCCTGCCGTCGCCAGTCTTGTATCTAACTCTTCTTCGTCGTCAGTCCTGCCGTCGCTAGTCTTATATTTAACTCTCCGTCGTCGTCAGTCCTGTCGTCGTTAGTCTTATATTTAACTCTCCGTCGTCGTCAGTCCTGTCGTCGCCAGTCTTGTATCTAACTCTTCGTCGTCGTCAGTCCTGCCGTTGCCAGTCATGTATCATCTAACTCTCCGTCGTCGTCAGTCCTGCCGTCGCCAGTTTTATATTTAACTCTCCGTCGTCGTCAGTCCTATCATCGCCAGTCTTGTATCTAACTCTCCGTGATTGTCAGTCCTGTCGTCGCTAGTCTTATATTTATCTCTCCGTCATCATCAGTCCTGCCGTTGCAAGTCTTGTATCTAACTCTCCGTCATCGTCAGACCTGCCGTCGCCAGTTTTATATTTAACTCTCCGTTGTCGTCAGTTCAATCATCACCAGTCTTGTATCTAACTCTTCGTCGTCTTCAGTCCTGTTGTGGCCATTTATATTTAAAATTATCCGTCATCGTCAGTCCTGCCGTCGCCAGTCTTGTATCTAACTCTTCGTCGTCGTCAGTCCTGCCGTCGCCAGTTTTATATTTAACTCTCCGTCGTCGTCAGTCCTGTCATCGCTAGTCTTATATTTATCTCTCCGTCATCATCAGTCCTGCCGTTGCAAGTCTTGTATCTAACTCTCCGTCATCGTCAGACCTGCCGTCGCCAGTTTTATATTTAACTCTCCGTCGTCGTCAGTTCAATCATCACCAGTCTTGTATCTAACTCTTCGTCGTCTTCAGTCCTGTTGTGGCCATTTATATTTAAAATTATCCGTCATCGTCAGTCCTGCCGTCGCCAGTCTTGTATCTAACTCTTCGTCGTCGTCAGTCCTGCCGTCGCCAGTTTTATATTTAACTCTCCGTCGTCGTCAGTCCTATCATCGCCAGTCTTGTATCTAGCTCTTCGTCGTCGTCAGTTCTGTTGTCGCCAGTCTTATTTCCAACTTTCCGTCGTGAGCAGTCCTTTCATCGCTAGTCATGTTTCAAACGCCCCGTCCTCCAGTGTTGTACCTTCATATAGGCACTGTAGGCACGTGTCGACACCTTTTCCTGAGAAATCGAAAAACTAAAAATGCCAAAAAAATAATGCAATAAAAATCGGACCCTTCGGTGGAGCATGCCCCCAGGACCCCCTACAACCTTGCATACACATCTTTTTAAGCCAAGCTACGCCCCTGTCGTCGCCAGTTATGTCGTCGCCAATCTTGTATCCACCTCTCCGTCGTTGCCAGTCCTATATCAAACTTTTGTCGTCATTCCTGTTGTCGCCATACTTATATCCAACTCGCTATCGACGATAGTTATGTCGTCGGCAGTCTTGTACCCAACTTGCCAGTTTTGTCGTCAATAGTCGAGTATCAAACTTTCCGTCGTTATCAGCCATGTCGTTGCCAGTCTTGTATCAACCATCCGTCGTTACCTGTCATGTAGCCAACTCTCCGTCGTCCGCAGGCATCGTCGTTAGCATTCTCTTTAAATGTACACTAATTCCAAGACTGTACCAATGCATGTCTTTACACAACAGAATTCCGCAAAATTGTCTCGTCACTTGTCACTTCATCAAATACTTGAAACTGGGACGAATTCAGTAGATACTGTGGGTCATATTTTGTGACTCTGGTGCGAACGATTTCAAAGAAATGGAATTATTAAAACTTATTATAGGTAAAGTTATTATTCTAAGAGGTCCTTCGTGGCCGAGTGGTTTAAGATCACTTACCCTTCACCGCTAAAGTCGTAGGTTCGAGTACGGCTAGCTCCAAAAATTTAATGTGAGAAAGTTAGCCAGTTACTTGCGGAAAGACGGTTGTTCTACTCAGATTCATTTTGAGGTCTTCCTCCACTAATAAAATATAAAGCCTGAAATGTGATAAAAAAAGTGTTAAACCTCATAAAAAGATGACTTAAGAATGGACATGTCTAGTTAGCTCAGTTGGTAGCGCGTCTGACTTTCAGTTTATGGGTTGTAAATTCAGATCTTAGCCAGACCAACCTCCGTGATGCTTGATATACTACATAAAAAATATTATCCTTAGAATTCAATTTCAGGGTCATCCTAAAAAATTAAATGTTTTTAGTAGAACTAATCACTACAGAGCCATCTCTTTTAGAGCACGTCTCTTGTAACTCAGCTAAACAAAAAACGTATCATTTTGCAGATTAAGTTATCTGTAGCATTAAAGGTCAAGGTTATTCAGAAAAACGCTGTATGGTTTTGAGTAGCCAGACTAAATAAGGGTGGATGGATGGCTTTTTTTTTTTGGACATCCGATCTGCTGTCTCGGGAGACGCAATATAAAACATCTTTAAACGGCTCGTTAGAGACGTGCAATATGTCGCACTAGGTCATGACTAGTACTACACAACTACGGCGACTCCAGCATGCCAAACGGTAACATACCTATTTAGATCCATTACCCTCACTGCCTTACTCAGATATAAACAAGTTTGTCAGTTGATTACAGATTACATCTAAGGTTTTTCTCCACCAATAAAACTGTATGCCATAAATAACTCATTTTGTGATAAATAATTATGGATTCAACCTTACTCAGTGAGGTCAGAGGCCAGGTTAAGGTAATGATTCTTACTAAACACAACACCAGTATTATTTCTTTATTGCAAAGTTAATTTCAGGTGCACTCGAGTATTTATTTCATCAATTTCTCATCACAATTTATGTCTTCACCAGGAAGTGTTTCACTTCTATGTAATTTAATGCCATGTAAAACTATTCAATTGCTTTCGTACCAGCCTTGTTTTGGTTTAACATGAAGCAGATATCAACAAGGTGAATAATTTTACCTGGCTGAATAATTATGTTTCTATATTGTATACAATTACTGCAGACGATCATTCAGATACATTTCAAATACATAATAAAAGTGTCATATAACGCCTGTATGAAGTATTACTACGATGAAGGCGGTTTTAAATGTTCCGTTATGTTTTTAATGGGGTTTAACACATAACAGGTTATATATGGCACATCCAGTTTTATTGGTGGAGAAAGTTCTCGGACTGAATCTGAGCAGGACCACCGTCCTTCCGTAAGTAACGAACTAGTAAACCTTCTGGCATAAGTTGTTTCAGGACCTAACTGTGCTCAAACCCATGACCTCAGTAGTAAGAAGTGAGTGGTCATTATACGAGTGCATTAAACACTAGGCCACAGAGAAACCTTTGAATATTTCAGCACAAGTTAAATTGAATAATATAAATTATAAGCGTCTGGATTTCAATGTTAATACCCGTCATTTAAATCTGTAGTGTGCAGTAAAGTTGTTTGTGAAGAAATTACCAGACCTCACACAACTTTTAACTTCGGTCTCTCTTAAGTGAATTAGCTTACACAATAAAACATGAAATAATTGTAAAACAAAGAAAACAAGAGATGTTTGTAAAACTCATAAAACAAGAGATGTTTGTTAAACACATAAAACAAGTACACTTGTAAGCATAGCACAATGACAGTTTAAGGGAATTTATCAGGATTTTTCAAAATGTTGAATTTGGCTATTAAGATTTTTTACCAATATATCGACATGCCGATATATATTCACTGACCCCGTATTGCCAAAACGATATCTACTAAACATGCCAAAATACTACATTTAAAAGGGATTTCCTAACTTGGGCTACGCGCCTAGGTTAGACTAAAATATATTTCCCGCTTAAAATTGCAACATATTTTGTGACGTATTAAATGAGTCACGTGATTTCATTTTGATTTCAATTCGACCCGTCATGCAGGTTTACACGTAGTAAACATTGTTTCATCAAAGAGAGAGCCCAAATGACGACGCGAAAGTCGTCTAGCAGCATTTAAGTCAGTCTATTTTTAGAATGGGAATTTCATTTCAAGTTTACCACTCCGATTTAAATAACGATTTTGTCACATTTTGGTAGATTTGACAAACTAAGCCATTCGGATTTTAATTATTAATGACAATGTGATGTATTTTAACCCTTTTAGAAATACATTTATTTTTAAGAAACTTTTTTCCTGATATACTCCCTTTAAAGGGAAAATATCAGGATTCTTCAAAATTTTAAAATTGACTAAAACATTTTTTTTTCAATATATCATGCCTGTATTATATATATATATGTGGAGATAATTATTTGTGAACAACCAAGACATAAATGTACAGACCAGAATACAGCAAGTGCTCCTAGCTACAATGCAACCCACAGATACAATATATTTGGCCTCTGCCAAAATAATAAATTTGTTGTCGACCATGACTTATATACTATGCAATTACATGCAACTCATCTTGACAGGTTGGACAAATTTACATACATGAACTGATAGCTTTATATGAGTAGGATCCAGTTAAGGATTCATGACTACTCACATGCTATATAAAAGACAGATTTATAAACCCGTTGGATCATATAGATACAGTGAATTCATATATATTTATATACCCGTATTGCCAAACATATATCTATTTAAACATGCCAAAATAATATATTGAAAAGAGCTTTCCTAACTTGGGCTATGCACCTAGGTTAGACTAAAATGGATTTCCACTTAAAATGGCATCATATTTTGTGACATATTAAATGTGTCAAGTGATTTCATTTTGATTTCAGATTGATCCATCGTACAGGGTTACACATAGTAAAAATATTTTAATCTTAGAAAGAGTCCGAATGAAGACGCAAAATTCGTCATACAGTATCAAAGTGCTGTCTATTTTTAGAATGAACATTTCGTTTTAAATTTACCATCCAAATTTTAATATCAATTTTGTCACGTTTTTTGATGAATTTTACATACTAAATTATTCGGATTTTATTTATTAATGATAATGAGATGCTTTTTATCCATTTGATAATTATTTTATTTCTTAAGATATTTATAGCGTTTTATCCCGATATACTCCCTTTAAGACAAAACTACACAACACAAATATGTAACACAATAATATACAATGTACCCTTAAAGAAATCAAGGAATCTTTAAAACTCTAAAATCTCTATTTTCTTGCTAACCAAAAAAATTCTTTACTACATGTATTTATAAACAAAATATAAACAGGGAAGAAACTATAAATTAGGCGACACTTTCTTATTTATTCAATTCTATTTACTTCCTTCTCTAAATGACACTGCAAAAGGCATTATATCTCATATCTGAACTTTAACCGACTACAAAACATTCCTCTTTAGACTGAATATTTGAAAACAATTCCTAGATATAGATAACACCAGCATGAATAATATCAGCTAAACTGTATCTTTAAATAACCACAGTGACGCACAAAAGCATTAACTCTCTTCTTTATCTCTTGTCAGTGTTTAGAAGTTAAGGCAATTGATTTTGGGAGTACTTTGTTTATAAGGAAATTAAAACCAAAAACAAAGTTTACTTCCTTAACCAATCCATAAAATTTGCCAGTGATTTCGAAATTGTACTATAAAGGTCCAATATAAATAACTACATGTACACATGAATACAAAGTGTATACACATGAAAACAGAGCGATATGTGCATGAATAGGGTAATTTGTGAAGTGTGTAGTCAAACCTGTATTAAGCAGCCACCCAATGGAAGTGGCCAAACTGGCTGCTTAACACAGATGACCTCTCAATAGTGGGTTCATTATTGAATGTTGCATTTTAAAGTTGGGTCTCAATTCTATATAAGAATATTGTTGCTTTTAAAAATATATTTAAAGATTTTTTAATGAGACTGTCATAAATAAAAGTTGATATGTCTATATATGAATGTGGGGGTCCTACGTGGCCGAGTCGTCTAAGGCACGGTCTCAATATCACTTAACTCTCACCACTAAGGTCGTAGGTTCGAGTCCCGCTTTCTTCAAAAACTTTATGTGAGAAAAATTCGAGTTACTTGCAGAAGGACAGTGGTTCTACTCAGTCTGAATCAGTCTCAGGTCTTCCTCCACCAGTAAAACTGGATATGCCATATATAACCTGAAATGTGTTGAAAAAGGAGTTAAATCCCATTAAAAAAAGAAAAATTTGAATGTTAGATACTGTGGTGAAGACAATTATATTTTTCATATAGTATTCATGAATTTGCAAATGAATATTTATTTCATAAAAGTAACCATTAACAGTTAATTCTAAAATTCTTTTTCCCATGTCTGCTGAAATGTTCATTGATATGGATGTCCAATTGCATGGTAAGGTAAAAACAATCCCAAGTCACTTTGTTAAATACCGATAGGCAGTTACAATAACAAGAATAGTAACTTTAAGTTTGCTGTTATCATTCAACACTGTGTGTTTCTCAGTCAGTACATTCTCGCCTCCAAAATGATAATGGAATGGTTCAAAACTATAATTATTTTATACTTATTTATTTCAGCTCAACTGAAAAGCAAATCACTATCAAGTCTGTTTCCTTGATAGAACCAGTACTGAGTGTTGTTGGCAGAGCCTGGGATTGAACCCATAACCTCTGGCATGAGTGGACAACACTCTATCAACTGCACTACAGTCCCTCTTTTAAATCCATAGAAAGTCCACTCAGTCTAAACGCTTTGTGAGAAAGTTTGCCAGTTACTTGAGGAAAGAGAGGTGGTTCTAATCAGATTCATTCTGAAGAACTCTACCAATTAAACTGGATATGCCATATATAACCTGAAATATGGCATTAAACCCCATTAAAAACACAAAAAAACAACAAAAAAACATAGATTTACAATTGTGTCCCATCACATTAAGATGGACCTGGTGTTGAAAATAATCTATCTTGGCCCATTAATGACAGCAAGTGGAAAGTGGGCGGTGTGCGGGAGATTTTGGTGCTCATGATATATGTTGTGGGTTCTATCCCAAGCTTGACCCGACGACCTCTAAAAATCAAAATTCACTATTATAGTTCTACACAGAAAATTGACTTGAGAGAAACTAAACAGACAGTAAATTATCTGCAGTCTGATAAGGGCCTTGTTTTCAAATTGTACCACTGATATATTAGATCGAGTATTTAGCATAATTTTTATGTCATCAAGGACTAAAAAATGATCAGTTAAGCTAACCACTCTTTCCTGGGATCTGGATGGTTAACCAGTATCCAAGCAGATCCATCTCCACAAGTAATTGATAACTTTCAAACTTTAAAAAAGAGCAGTGAGAGATGACCGACAATGAGTTGCAATGTTGTATATCAATCATCACCAAGACTGTAGCCGGCAGGGATTCAAACTCACAAACCCTGGATTGATAGTCAGATGCACTACCTGCTGAGCTAATCTGGCCTGGTACCACTGATGTGACCCAGGCCAGCAAGCTAAGATTTAACGTCATTTCCATGTCAGTCAGTAGTGTAAGTATAACTGTCATCCTAATAGGACTATTGATAATTTACCTATTCACAACAGAATGCATGCTTTTAAAGATTTGTGATAAGCTCATTTATTGTAGAGATATATCATAAACGATTCTGTACACATTAAATTATTTGTCCCACAATCATGTTTATACAATCCACAGACACAATGAGCTTCGATCTTAAATTTATAAATAAATAAATATGAGACAGACGATTTGCACTTACTACACTACACTGTACATAACAAGTTAAAGATAAGAAATCTCTACTTTATGATAGATTAAAAAAACACTGATAAAAACATGGTGAACGTGACTGACAACAGCAATGAATGAATAGGGTTTTACGGCGCAACACATTATAGGTTATTCGACACCAACAGGAAGGAAGATTCCAGGTTCCCTCTACATGTACAAAAACAACAAATAAACATAGATTTAAATAAAAATACAACAACAAATGAATATGCAGAATGAACCTAGAACCTTGATACCAGCAGAATTTCAGCAAATTCTATTGTATTACTTAAATTGTTGCTTCTTATGACATGCATGAGCCACAGTGGTCCTATTCTTGCCATCACTCATATGGTTCCCTGAAACCACACAGGGGTTGATAATTTAACCACAATAGTGAACATGACAAAAAATGATAAAATGAACATGACACCCATTCAGAGGATTCCTACCCCTCTGCAGAGATTGGCAATGATTCTATTCTTAGCCGGAACCACACGGGCTCTGACAACAGCAAAACAAATTACCAAATCTTACACGTAGTAAGTCAATTCAGATAAGCATACGGTATACGATTTAATGTACTGGGAAAATTGCAATTTAACATTTTTGATAATTCAAGGACCACAACTCCAACATATATTATAAAGTTAGGCTTGTTAAAAAAATTACCTGTGATCTTAATTATGTGACATATTAAACTATGAAGTAATATATCTAAATTGACATCTTAAAAGTAATCGTAGTAAAAATATAATATCAATTAAAATATGTATTCAATTGTTTGGTATGCAAGAAAAATAATCTCACATGGAAAATTCTGTCCCTCAGCATTTGCTGTTTTCCCTCGGGACGGAGTTTTCTATCCAAACCTTAATCCCAAGTAAGATTCTTATATTCTTTTTCATTCATTTCACACACTCCTGTATGACAGCATGTGCTGTACAGCTACAAATTGATGGTAGCAGAAACATGTGATATTTCAATGGTAAACGGCAAGTAGTTAACGAGATATAAACTTGGTGTTAATTTGTAACCAGTTTTTTTTAATATTTAATGTGCTATAATACAAACAAAAGTCAAGACCACGTTATCTCAAGTGTCCCCTTATGTCCTCTTAATGGTAGAGAAGTCATATGTGATGTTTCATTTATATTCTGACCACAATATGAACTTGAAATAAAATTTCAACTATTAAAAGGGGCATCACTCTGCCTTAATCAAATTATAGTTATTCCACTTGTCCCTTGATTCCCTTTATCATCACCAGGGTAGTGAACAAATATGTGAAGTTTCAATGATGTAGCAAGTAGTTAATGACATGATATAAACTTCAATAAAAATTTTACACATATTAAAAGGGGCATTATCCAGCATAAAATTATAACGGAGTTATACAAGCAGACCCTTGAGACCGCTTCATGATAGTACATGTAAACTCACACATGAAAATTTCATTGATGTATGGGTTGTGGATACTGAGACATGAGCATTCCTAAAAACTGAACCAAACTAAACATCGAAGCAGGGGGAGAGTACACTAGCGCCTATTTTCTTCGAAAAGCATAGCTAAAAATTCACCAATTCTATAGATATTTATAGATGTGGACTTGCCTTTTACTTGTCGATCTGAACATCTCTGGTTTTAATTGTATACCATAACTTTTCATGAAAATAAAACAACACAAATGTGAAAAAAACATACAAAGAAAGATCAACATTTCCATTTATTTTGACAGTTATGTAACATTTAAACTTTGTACTGCTAAAGTAACCAAGAGAGTCACATGTAATTTGATATGTTTTTTTATTTTATGCAGATGCACTACCAACTGAGCTAACCGGGCACAGTGGACAGAAGAGATTCATTAAATACAACAACCAAGTTAAGTTTTTGACATTTTATTTATTGTCTATTCATCACACCCACACAATTCTCGACTCCCTCAACAGTTGATAAGGCCTCCTAGCTTCATATCTTTAAAAAAAAAATAACACATTCATGTTAAAGTAAACTCTCATTCTTCCGATATATAACTTTTAAAGTTCATTTTGGCTATAAATTTGGAAGCCTTAAAAATTGATTTGATTCAGCTTAAAATTCCCAAAAGTCCTACATCCATTTTTTTTGTTAAATAAGCTGGTCCAAAAGAATGATTAGAATGTATAAATAACTTGGTTACTAATAGATGAAACAATTAACTTCAAAAAAAGGATACGTTACAGTTTATAAGTCTTTTTAAGGTAAATTTTATAAAAAAATAATAAAAGAACAAAAAAATTCGTTTTACTATCATAACATTGGCATTAAGATTGTTTAGGACTGATCATATATGTTATTCGTTAAAATAAGATCGTTTGTAGGTAACAAGTCAGCAAATTTAGAGACGTATGTTAACTTGAAAAAGACACAAAAGCATAAATAGTACAAGGGCAATAACTGGATGACTAAGACAGAACAGTTTGTTGTTATATAATCTATCTATGCTTTACATATAGATCTAGAAGTAAACAAAAAATATAAGTTATTTTCACTATTGAGACATATTTATGATTTTATTATCATCATGCTTAACACAACCTTCTATAAACATTCATAGTCAATTTTCACCAGGAAAATATTAAAACAACTGTTAACGGTAAATTATTTTAACTTTACAGTACATGTATAAGTAAAACTTAGATACTGAATTGAAAAAAAAGAGCAGACAGGCGCAGCCCTCTGCAGTTCCAAACACTTCTACCGGGTACAGACATCTCTCTTCTTTCTGAGGGGCCTGTCATTTAGGTAGATAAATCCCCTATTGACTGCAATTGCCGATACTAAAACTAGGTTTGTGCAAACCTTAATTTGCCAGTTGGGCACAGTCCTTTACTCCCTTTAATTTGCCAGCTGGGCACAGCCCTTTACTCCCTTCAATTTGCCAGTTGGGCAAAGCCCTTTACTCCCTTCAATTTGCCAGTTGGGCACAGCCCTTCCTTTACTCCCTCCAATTTACCAAAACTGTCACTAAGCAGGAACAGCATTTCTTTGCGTTATTTGACAATATCTGCAATAGCTCATACGACTGCCAGGTGAACACCGCTTTCTATTTGTTATATATACCAAAGAAGTGTAATGGATAGTGTTAGTTGCTCACTCATGAGGTTGCGGGTTCCATCCCCAGCTCATCACGATGCCTCTGGATCTACCCAGGAAAGGGACTGGAGAGCAATTCAAATAAGCTTTCAGCTTTCTTCGCAATCATAAATTGGTACATGTGTAAACGAAAGTTTTTAAGAGACAGAAGCCTCTGTTTGTAGCATGCCATTACAGCCAAAAGTCTTATACAAGTAAATGAGCAGATTAAATGACAGCCGACTGTTACAAGTTCAAAACTTGAAGCATGATAATTCATCACAATCCTTTATCAATAATATAAACATTTTTTTTGTATATTTTATATATTTTTCTTTATTTTTAAATTTGCCATGATGAAAGACTTTCTAGGTGTTAGTAGCATACTAGCAGCATTATCATTTTTTATATCATGACAAAAGGGCCATCAGCTTTAAATTTTACATGGACCTAGACAAGATGCCAGATTAAGTAGTACATTCACATGCAGACTCGGTATGACAAAACGTGTCACCTTTACAGAACCATACTGGTCATACACACTGTTAAAGACAAGTACTTGTCAAAATATAGCTTTTGCCAATTACTTGCTAAAAGGATGATATTTGTCCTCTGATTTATGCAAACACATCTTTATAGATCTTCCTCCAACTGGATGTCATACACATATAAGTGATGGTATAACTAACACGTATTGTTGTAAATGCTGTTAAACCCCATTCAAAAAAGCAAATGCAAATGTAAATGCATTTTGCATCCCATTTCAGACATAAAGCCACAGAACGAGACTAAATAATACATGATAATTCATAACAAAATATTTATTTATCTCTGACAATAAGTCATAGAACCAGTTTACTAGAGGGTTAACCAGTACTCAAACACACCCATCTCCAAAAGTAACTGATAACTTTCCTACTTTAATCAACGGTGAGAGATAAATGACAATAAAACGTAATGCTTTATATCAATCGTCATGAAACTTTGGCCGGATGGGAATTAAAACTGTTGATCCATGGATTGATAGCCAGACTTGCTACCGACTCAGCTATTTGGACCTAGCAAGAGTAATCATTGAATTTTATCCTTTTTTTAACACTTTGATTGAATAATCTAAGAGATGAAAACATACAACTTTTAACTTTACATATTTAGAAAGTAATGCAAATTATAATTATATCATAATGAATGCAGAAAACACAAATTTATCCTACATCTTTATGCAATTTTCTGCTACAGAATGAGATAAAATAATATATGATAATTCATAAAAAAATATTTACTCATCTCGGGCAGTAATGTAAGTATCACTAGATCATTCTGTACCATGTGGATTTGCGTTTGACCATACATACAAAGCTATAACTAGTTTCAACAATCAAAACCGCTAACAAGCTTATAAAAGTAAGAATTTCATGAAAAATACAACTTTTCCCTACAGAGCACTTCCAAATCTACAATATGTACACAGTAACAATTGTTATTGACAAAAATGTAGAAATATTGTGTGACAAAAAGCTGAGCAAACTTATCAAATATATATTACAAAGCCAACAATGTACAGTGGGACTGGGAATCTGCTACATTTAACATTACTGTGGGCAAGAATGACACATTATCAAAAACCATGTATCCAGTCACTCTTAAATAGGTCATGTATAAAAAAAAATAGTTTGCCATGCAGCTACCTACTCTCAAAATTGCAGCTATCTTGCAAACTTTTTTATAAACTACTAAAGAGTTGTGTTTTCCTTTTGATTTCTGTCAATTTTTGTTTAAAATGAAAATCTGGCAGAACAAAATTTACCTACCTACCCACCCACAGGAAAAATACTGGGTTGGAGCACAGCAAACAATTTTTTTTTAAGGATGTCCTTATCAACTAAAATGTAATAATACATGTAAACATATTTTGATATTTTGTGGTTTTCATATTTCAGAGGGTAAAAATAGTGCAAGTCCGAGATCGCAAACCTTTGCTTTCAATGTGGGACCCTGTAGTTTTATTTGAGATAGGTCTGTGGACCTTTAAAAATTAAAATAGTTATTTTTTTTAGTAATTAATCATCGGCTCTCCCAACTAGTAAAAGCTGTAGACCCACAACTGCATATCCATTGATAAAACCATTGACGAAGTTAACTGGTGATTAAAAAGAAAAATTATGTTATTTATTTTATGCAGCATATGCAGCCTGTGGCCAGAGCTGGAAAACTATTCTCTGACAGTAAATTTGGGTGAAAATTATATCACTGCCTTTGGTTGTGCTAGCTTCGTTAATGTCATTTCAAAAACCCTTAGGGTAATGCATCTTTCAAAAATAAAAAATTCTTGCAAACCTTTCAAATATTTTGCTAGAAGGTTCTGGACCTGCCAGTAAAATCCACTGCTTTAAGCCCTTGTATTTTCCGTTAAATTTCAATATATAATTCTAACATAGCACCATATCTTTAATAGTCCATGTCACACTACAATTTTTGTACATACTGACAGGTGTATTTGTTAATTTGCTTTACAGTATCAATTGCTTCCTTCATTTTATCTATTAATTCTAGAGGTGACCTACTATGAATGGTTGAACAGTTAACCACCTGTTTTAAGTATTAAAAGTGATTTGTTTGTTTGAATATAAAGCATCAATTTAATGCCACTGGGAGCTTACAGATGATGAGTTAACACTCTTTACTTGGACCTTGGAAGGTTAACCAGTACTCAAGCACAGCCATCTCTGTCAGTAACTGATAACTTTCCAACTTGAACCAGTGTTGAGAGATGATTGACAACGATATGTAATGCTTTATAATAATCATTATCATAATGGAGACTGTGACTGGGTGGGGATTCTAACTCGCACCCCTGGATTGATAGTAAGACATTGAGAACACCAATGAGCTATCTGGGCCAAGTGAGAAAAATCTACATTACACCTGTATACATGGAAATTCACCCTATATGTAGAAGGTTTTGAATCCAAAAAATAATAATGAACCTATATCTATATGCACTTTTCTTTACTAGCATAATGAAAGTAACAAAAATATTTCAATAGTAACATGTTGACCTTACATTCTGCTGTTATATACAAATTATTTCTCATGCATATGGATATATGTCATTTTACTAGCATGAGAAATTTCTATCTTGCCCTTGACTGTGATAAACTTCTCACACTGTGACATTCAAACTGTCCAAAACAAGTGCTACATCAGTTATATGATTTAAATAGATGATAAAGTTATTATGCAACAAATATAATTTTTGGCTTTTTGTTTGGGATAGAAAATTCTCTGCAAACCCTTGTTTCCACGAAAACTGCTTTCCTGTGGGAAATATTTTTCTTTTTTTTTAGAATGGGGTTTAACGCCATTTTCATCACATTTCAGGTTATATATGGCATATCCAGTTTTACTGCTGCAGGAAGACCTCAGACTGAGTAGAACCACCATCCTTCCGCAAGTAACTGGAAACTTTCTCACATACAGTTTTTCTAGTGAGCACGACTCGAACCTACGACCTTAGTTGTGAGAGGTAAGTGATCTTAAGACAGCGCCTTAGATCAATCGGTCACTGTGAACCCAAACAATTTTTCTATCCTAAAACTTATAAAAGATTGTTGTAATCCATGTGACATGGTGGAGGAATGGGCTGGACATATATACATATATATAAAGTTGTTTAAGTGTACTGTATCAAACATCTCAAGTGATATTTACACATTTTTAGAAATGCGTCCATTGGACACAGATGCCCCCGCTTTGTTACTACATTGTAGATATCAATAAAGCCAAATATTGAGTTTCATCAAAATCGGTTCATTAATAAAGATTTTAAAGGCCAGAAACCGTCAGCCAATCAGAGTCCAGATCAACTAATTAATATGTGCCAATTCCATACATTGTCGATCTTGACCTAGGTCTTGTTGATATAAAGCCAAATATAAATTTTCATCACAATTCGTCCATAAATAAAGACTTTAGAAGTCGGAAACTATCAGTCAATCATAGCCCAGAACACCTAATTAATATGCAGGGATTTTGACAGAATTCAAACTTGAGCTGTAGTTTATCATCATACATCTACCAAATATGAATCAAATCCATCCAATCCTTCAAGATATAGCGAGCGGAAACCATTTTCTTGACATTTGTCAATAATCTATGTCCAAATACGGGCAGAACTCCATCAAAAATCATCAGACAGGAACGAAATACGAACTTGACCTGTATTACCTGAAAGTGAAGTCACACACCAAATTTGGTTTTAATATGGTCATTAAAACTAAAGATATGTTGGAAACTATTTATGTACGTATTTACAGACAGCCGTGATACTATATGCCCCCACACCCCCATTGAAAATGGCGGGGGGAATAAAAATGGTATCAGTTATTTGAATGTTTTGTTTAAACATTTTAATTAGAAATACTCATTTTTTGTTATTCTCCAAAATGTGCACAAAAATTGTCTTAAAAAAGTCTTTCAAATATACTTTTAAAATTAAACACAACCAATTTCTTTATACAACAGAATCCATCTACCATCTTCTTTATTCCTGCTGTTTACATTTTACAAAAGCCTCACTAAATATTAATAAGCCAATCCAAAACAGTTCTGCAGACACAAATTGTCCAGTCCTAACAATGGAAGCGTGTTGTGTATGGTGCGTTAATGGTGAATTTACCACAAGCTTTGTTTAAATGCGCAGATATATAAACACATGTAGTTAGATGTGTACACTGCCAACAACAAACTCAGCCCTAAACCCTTCCCAACTATTCCTCACACATACATACTATGTATATATATATTGGTATTATAATCACGTAGGTGTAACTGACATTTCCTATGAGAATCGAAACTACTTCCAAAAACTTGGCATCTCATTAACAACAATCTGGATAAAAAATATCTTGTAACAAATAATAAATAAAAAACAATTGTCTTTATTTCTATTAAATAACCCCAAGTTCATGTTCCCCCTGCCACTGGGCTTTTAAATTTAGGTAGACAAAGACCCAGTTTGGACTCCATTCCATCAAAAGTAGCTACAGCCAGCCTGAATCCGCCAACGTGATCTGGATTCCTTGAAAGTTGATCTTGCAGATGAGTTGGCTTGGCTGCAGATCCCTGGGGCCGTCTGAAACATTAACAACATGCACAGTTTATAAGTATGTCATTTACCTTGTTTGCTTAAATTGATGATTTTGTTATAAAAAATGTATAAATCACAAGTCAAATTTCATGGGACAGTAGTCACTATATGGATAGTGTTGCCACTCATGCCAGAGGTTGTGGGTTAGTAGTCACTAGTGTGGATAGTGTTGGCCGCTCATGTCAGAGGTTGTGGGTTAGTAGTCACTACTGTGGATAGTGTTGGCCGCTCATGCCAGAGGTTATGGGTTAGTAGTCACTAGTGTGGATAGTGTTGGCCACTCATGCCAGAAGTTGTGGGTTAGTAGTCACTAGTGTGGATAGTGTTGGCCACTCATGCCAGAGGTTGTGGGTTAGTAGTCACTAGTGTGGATAGTGTTGGCCGCTCATGTCAGAGGTTGTGGGTTAGTAGTCACTATATGGATAGTGTTGGCCGCTCATGCCAGAGGTTGTGGGTTAGTAGTCACTAGTGTGGATAGTGTTGGCTGCTCATGCCAGAGGTTGTGGGTTAGTAGTCACTAGTGTGGATAGTGTTGGCCGCTCATGTCAGAGGTTGTGGGTTAGTAGTCACTAGTGTGGATAGTGTTGGCTGCTCATGCCAGAGGTTGTGGGTTAGTAGTCACTAGTGTGGATAGTGTTGGCCGCTCATGCCAGATGTTGTGGGTTAGTAGTCACTAGTGTGGATAGTGTTGGCCGCTCATGTCAGAGGTTGTGGGTTAGTAGTCACTAGTGTGGATAGTGTTGGCCGCTCATGTCAGAGGTTGTGGGTTAGTAGTCACTAGTGTGGATAGTGTTGGCCACTCATGCCAGAGGTTGTGGGTTAGTAGTCACTAGTGTGGATAGTGTTGGCCGCTCATGCCAGAGGTTGTGGGTTAGTAGTCACTAGTGTGGATAGTGTTGGCCGCTCATGCCAGAGGTTGTGGGTTAGTAGTCACTAGTGTGGATAGTGTTGGCCGCTCATGCCAGAGGTTGTGGGTTAGTTGTCACTAGTGTGGATAGTGTTGGCCGCTCATGTCAGAGGTTGTGGGTTAGTAGTCACTAGTGTGGATAGTGTTGGCCACTCATGCCAGAAGTTGTGTGTTAGTAGTCACTAGTGTGGATAGTGTTGGCCACTCATGCCAGAGGTTGTGGGTTAGTAGTCACTAGTGTGGATAGTGTTGGCCGCTCATGCCAGATGTTGTGGGTTAGTAGTCACTAGTGTGGATAGTGTTGGCCGCTCATGCCAGAGGTTGTGGGTTAATTGTCACTAGTGTGGATAGTGTTGGCCGCTCATGTCAGAGGTTGTGGGTTAGTAGTCACTAGTGTGGATAGTGTTGGCCACTCATGCCAGAAGTTGTGGGTTAGTAGTCACTAGTGTGGATAGTGTTGGCCACTCATGCCAGAGGTTGTGGGTTAGTAGTCACTAGTGTGGATAGTGTTGGCCGCTCATGTCAGAGGTTGTGGGTCAGTAGTCACTAGTGTGGATAGTGTTGGCCGCTCATGCCAGAGGTTGTGGGTTAGTAGTCACTAGTGTGGATAGTGTTGGCCGCTCATGCCAGAGGTTGTGGGTTAGTAGTCACTAGTGTAGATAGTGTTGGCCGCTCATGCCAGAGGTTGTGGGTTAGTAGTCACTAGTGTGGATAGTGTTGGCTGCTCATGCCAGAGGTTGTGGGTTAGTAGTCACTAGTGTGGATAGTGTTGGCCGCTCATGCCAGATGTTGTGGGTTAGTAGTCACTAGTGTGGATAGTGTTGGCCGCTCATGCCAGAGGTTGTGGGTTAGTAGTCACTATATGGATAGTGTTGGCCGCTCATGCCAGATGTTGTGGGTTAGTTGTCACTAGTGTGGATAGTGTTGGCCACTCATGCCAGAGGTTGTGGGTTAGTTGTCACTAGTGTGGATAGTGTTGGCCACTCATGCCAGATGTTGTGGGTTAGTTGTCACTAGTGTGGATAGTGTTGGCCACTCATGCCAGATGTTGTGGGTTAGTTGTCACTAGTGTGGATAGTGTTGGCCACTCATGCCAGATGTTGTGGGTTAGTAGTCACTAGTGTGGATAGTGTTGGCCACTCATGCCAGATGTTGTGGGTTAGTTGTCACTAGCGTGGATAGTGTTGGCCACTCATGCCAGATGTTGTGGGTTAGTTGTCACTAGTGTGGATAGTGTTGGCCACTCATGCCAGATGTTGTGGGTTAGTAGTCACTAGTGTGGATAGTGTTGGCCGCTCAAGCCAGAGGTTGTGGGTTAGTAGTCACTAGTGTGGATAGTGTTGGCCGCTCATGCCAGAGGTTGTGGGTTAGTAGTCACTAGTGTGGATAGTGTTGGCCGCTCATGCCAGAGGTTGTGGGTTAGTAGTCACTAGTGTGGATAGTGTTGGCCACTCATGCCAGAGGTTGTGGGTTAGTAGTCACTATATGGATAGTGTTGGCCGCTCATGCCAGAGGTTGTGGGTTAGTAGTCACTATATGGATAGTGTTTGCCGCTCATGCCAGAGGTTATGGGTTAGTAGTCACTAGTGTGGATAGTGTTGGCCGCTCATGCCAGAGGTTGTGGGTTAGTAGTCACTAGTGTGGATAGTGTTGGCCACTCATGCCAGAGGTTGTGGGTTAGTTGTCACTAGTGTGGATAGTGTTGGCCGCTCATGCCAGAGGTTGTGGGTTAGTTGTCACTAGTGTGGATAGTGTTGGCCGCTCATGCCAGAGGTTGTGGGTTAGTTGTCACTAGTGTGGATAGTGTTGGCCGCTCATGCCAGAGGTTGTGGGTTAGTAGTCACTAGTGTGGATAGTGTTGGCCGCTCATGTCAGAGGTTGTGGGTTAGTTGTCACTAGTGTGGATAGTGTTGGCCGCTCATGCCAGAGGTTGTGGGTTAGTAGTCACTAGTGTGGATAGTGTTGGCCGCTCATGCCAGAGGTTGTGGGTTAGTTGTCACTAGTGTGGATAGTGTTGGCCGCTCATGCCAGAGGTTGTGGGTTAGTAGTCACTAGTGTGGATAGTGTTGGCCACTCATGTCAGAGGTTGTGGGTTAGTTGTCACTAGTGTGGATAGTGTTGGCCGCTCATGCCAGAGGTTGTGGGTTAGTAGTCACTAGTGTGGATAGTGTTGGCCGCTCATGCCAGAGGTTGTGGGTTAGTAGTCACTAGTGTGGATAGTGTTGGCCGCTCATGTCAGAGGTTGTGGGTTAGTTGTCACTAGTGTGGATAGTGTTGGCCGCTCATGCCAGAGGTTGTGGGTTAGTAGTCACTAGTGTGGATAGTGTTGGCCGCTCATGCCAGAGGTTGTGGGTTAGTTGTCACTAGTGTGGATAGTGTTGGCCGCTCATGCCATAGGTTGTGGGTTAGTAGTCACTAGTGTGGATAGTGTTGGCCGCTCATGCCAGATGTTGTGGGTTAGTTGTCACTAGTGTGGATAGTGTTGGCCGGTCATGCCAGATGTTGTGGGTTAGTAGTCACTAGTGTGGATAGTGTTGGCCGCTCATGCCAGAGGTTGTGGGTTAGTTGTCACTAGTGTGGATAGTGTTGGCCGGTCATGCCAGAGGTTGTGGGTTAGTAGTCACTAGTGTGGATAGTGTTGGCCGCTCATGCCAGAGGTTGTGGGTTAGTAGTCACTAGTGTGGATAGTGTTGGCCGGTCATGCCAGAGGTTGTGGGTTAGTAGTCACTAGTGTGGATAGTGTTGGCCACTCATGTCAGAGGTTGTGGGTTAGTTGTCACTAGTGTGGATAGTGTTGGCCGCTCATGCCAGAGGTTGTGGGTTAGTAGTCACTAGTGTGGATAGTGTTGGCCGCTCATGCCAGAGGTTGTGGGTTAGTTGTCACTAGTGTGGATAGTGTTGGCCGCTCATGCCAGAGGTTGTGGGTTAGTAGTCACTAGTGTGGATAGTGTTGGCCGCTCATGCCAGAGGTTGTGGGTTAGTTGTCACTAGTGTGGATAGTGTTGGCCGGTCATGCCAGATGTTGTGGGTTAGTAGTCACTAGTGTGGATAGTGTTGGCCGCTCATGCCAGAGGTTGTGGGTTAGTAGTCACTAGTGTGGATAGTGTTGGCCGGTCATGCCAGAGGTTGTGGGTTAGTAGTCACTAGTGTGGATAGTGTTGGCCGCTCATGCCAGAGGTTGTGGGTTAGTAGTCACTAGTGTGGATAGTGTTGGCCGGTCATGCCAGAGGTTGTGGGTTAGTAGTCACTAGTGTGGATAGTGTTGGCTGCTCATGCCAGAGGTTGTGGGTTAGTAGTCACTATATGGATAGTGTTGGCCGCTCATGCCAGAGGTTATGGGTTAGTAGTCACTAGTGTGGATAGTGTTGGCCGGTCATGCCAGAGGTTGTGGGTTAGTAGTCACTAGTGTGGATAGTGTTGGCCACTCATGCCAGATGTTGTGGGTTAGTAGTCACTAGTGTGGATAGTGTTGGCCGGTCATGCCAGAGGTTGTGGGTTAGTAGTCACTAGTGTGGATAGTGTTGGCCGGTCATGCCAGAGGTTGTGGGTTAGTAGTCACTAGTGTGGATAGTGTTGGCTGCTCATGCCAGAGGTTGTGGGTTAGTAGTCACTATATGGATAGTGTTGGCCGCTCATGCCAGAGGTTATGGGTTAGTAGTCACTAGTGTGGATAGTGTTGGCCACTCATGCCAGATGTTGTGGGTTAGTTGTCACTAGTGTGGATAGTGTTGGCCACTCATGCCAGATGTTGTGGGTTAGTAGTCACTAGTGTGGATAGTGTTGGCCGCTCATGCCAGAGGTTGTGGGTTAGTAGTCACTAGTGTGGATAGTGTTGGCCGCTCATGCCAGAGGTTGTGGGTTAGTAGTCACTAGTGTGGATAGTGTTGGCCGCTCATGCCAGAGGTTGTGGGTTAGTAGTCACTAGTGTGGATAGTGTTGGCCGCTCATGCAAGAGGTTGTGGGTTAGTAGTCACTATATGGATAGTGTTGGCCGCTCATGCCAGAGGTTGTGGGTTAGTAGTCACTAGTGTGGATAGTGTTGGCCGCTCATGCCAGAGGTTGTGGGTTAGTAGTCACTAGTGTGGATAGTGTTGGCTGCTCATGCCAGAGGTTGTGGGTTAGTAGTCACTAGTGTGGATAGTGTTGGCCGCTCATGCCAGAGGTTATGGGTTAGTAGTCACTAGTGTGGATAGTGTTGGCCGCTCATGCCAGAGGTTGTGGGTTAGTAGTCACTATATGGATAGTGTTGGCCACTCATGCCAGAGGTTGTGGGTTAGTTGTCACTAGTGTGGATAGTGTTGGCTGCTCATGCCAGAGGTTGTGGGTTAGTAGTCACTATATGGATAGTGTTGGCCGCTCATGCCAGAGGTTATGGGTTAGTAGTCACTAGTGTGGATAGTGTTGGCCACTCATGCCAGATGTTGTGGGTTAGTTGTCACTAGTGTGGATAGTGTTGGCCACTCATGCCAGATGTTGTGGGTTAGTAGTCACTAGTGTGGATAGTGTTGGCCGCTCATGCCAGAGGTTGTGGGTTAGTAGTCACTAGTGTGGATAGTGTTGGCTGCTCATGCCAGAGGTTGTGGGTTAGTTGTCACTAGTGTGGATAGTGTTGGCCGCTCATGCCAGAGGTTGTGGGTTAGTTGTCACTAGTGTGGATAGTGTTGGCCGCTCATGCCAGAGGTTGTGGGTTAGTAGTCACTAGTGTTGATAGTGTTGGCCGCTCATGCCAGAGGTTGTGGGTTAGTAGTCACTATATGGATAGTGTTGGCCGCTCATGCCAGAGGTTATGGGTTAGTAGTCACTAGTGTAGATAGTGTTGGCCGCTCATGCCAGAGGTTATGGGTTAGTAGTCACTAGTGTGGATAGTGTTGGCCACTCATGCCAGATGTTGTGGGTTAGTTGTCACTAGTGTGGATAGTGTTGGCCACTCATGCCAGATGTTGTGGGTTAGTAGTCACTAGTGTGGATAGTGTTGGCCGCTCATGCCAGAGGTTGTGGGTTAGTAGTCACTAGTGTGGATAGTGTTGGCCGCTCATGCCAGAGGTTGTGGGTTAGTAGTCACTAGTGTGGATAGTGTTGGCCGCTCATGCCAGAGGTTGTGGGTTAGTAGTCACTAGTGTGGATAGTGTTGGCTGCTCATGCCAGAGGTTGTGGGTTAGTAGTCACTATATGGATAGTGTTGGCCGCTCATGCCAGAGGTTATGGGTTAGTAGTCACTAGTGTGGATAGTGTTGGCCACTCATGCCAGATGTTGTGGGTTAGTTGTCACTAGTGTGGATAGTGTTGGCCACTCATGCCAGATGTTGTGGGTTAGTAGTCACTAGTGTGGATAGTGTTGGCCGCTCATGCCAGAGGTTGTGGGTTAGTAGTCACTAGTGTGGATAGTGTTGGCCGCTCATGCCAGAGGTTGTGGGTTAGTAGTCACTATATGGATAGTGTTGGCCACTCATGCCAGAGGTTGTGGGTTAGTTGTCACTAGTGTGGATAGTGTTGGCTGCTCATGCCAGAGGTTGTGGGTTAGTAGTCACTATATGGATAGTGTTGGCCACTCATGCCAGAGGTTGTGGGTTAGTAGTCACTAGTGTGGATAGTGTTGGCCGCTCATGCCAGAGGTTGTGGGTTAGTAGTCACTATATGGATAGTGTTGGCCACTCATGCCAGAGGTTGTGGGTTAGTTGTCACTAGTGTGGATAGTGTTGGCTGCTCATGCCAGAGGTTGTGGGTTAGTAGTCACTATATGGATAGTGTTGGCCGCTCATGCCAGAGGTTATGGGTTAGTAGTCACTAGTGTGGATAGTGTTGGCCACTCATGCCAGATGTTGTGGGTTAGTTGTCACTAGTGTGGATAGTGTTGGTCACTCATGCCAGATGTTGTGGGTTAGTAGTCACTAGTGTGGATAGTGTTGGCCGCTCATGCCAGAGGTTGTGGGTTAGTAGTCACTAGTGTGGATAGTGTTGGCTGCTCATGCCAGAGGTTGTGGGTTAGTTGTCACTAGTGTGGATAGTGTTGGCCGCTCATGCCAGAGGTTGTGGGTTAGTAGTCACTAGTGTGGATAGTGTTGGCTGCTCATGCCAGAGGTTGTGGGTTAGTAGTCACTATATGGATAGTGTTGGCCGCTCATGCCAGAGGTTGTGGGTTAGTAGTCACTAGTGTGGATAGTGTTGGCCGCTCATGCCAGAGGTTGTGGGTTAGTTGTCACTAGTGTGGATAGTGTTGGCCGCTCATGCCAGAGGTTGTGGGTTAGTAGTCACTAGTGTGGATAGTGTTGGCCGCTCATGCCAGAGGTTGTGGGTTAGTAGTCACTATATAGATAGTGTTGGCCGCTCATGCCAGAGGTTATGGGTTAGTAGTCACTAGTGTAGATAGTGTTGGCCGCTCATGCCAGAGGTTATGGGTTAGTAGTCACTAGTGTGGATAGTGTTGGCCACTCATGCCAGATGTTGTGGGTTAGTTGTCACTAGTGTGGATAGTGTTGGCCACTCATGCCAGATGTTGTGGGTTAGTAGTCACTAGTGTGGATAGTGTTGGCCGCTCATGCCAGAGGTTGTGGGTTAGTAGTCAGTAGTGTGGATAGTGTTGGCCACTCATGCCAGAGGTTGTGGGTTAGTAGTCACTAGTGTGGATAGTGTTGGCCGCTCATGCCAGAGGTTGTGGGTTAGTAGTCACTAGTGTGGATAGTGTTGGCTGCTCATGCCAGAGGTTGTGGGTTAGTAGTCACTATATGGATAGTGTTGGCCGCTCATGCCAGAGGTTGTGGGTTAGTAGTCACTAGTGTGGATAGTGTTGGCCACTCATGCCAGATGTTGTGGGTTAGTTGTCACTAGTGTGGATAGTGTTGGCCACTCATGCCAGATGTTGTGGGTTAGTAGTCACTAGTGTGGATAGTGTTGGCCGCTCATGCCAGAGGTTGTGGGTTAGTAGTCACTAGTGTGGATAGTGTTGGCCGCTCATGCCAGAGGTTGTGGGTTAGTAGTCACTAGTGTGGATAGTGTTGGCCGCTCATGCCAGAGGTTGTGGGTTAGTAGTCACTAGTGTGGATAGTGTTGGCCGCTCATGCCAGAGGTTGTGGGTTAGTAGTCACTAGTGTGGATAGTGTTGGCTGCTCATGCCAGAGGTTGTGGGTTAGTAGTCACTATATGGATAGTGTTGGCCGCTCATGCCAGAGGTTATGGGTTAGTAGTCACTAGTGTGGATAGTGTTGGCCACTCATGCCAGATGTTGTGAGTTAGTTGTCACTAGTGTGGATAGTGTTGGCCACTCATGCCAGATGTTGTGGGTTAGTAGTCACTAGTGTGGATAGTGTTGGCCGCTCATGCCAGAGGTTGTGGGTTAGTAGTCACTAGTGTGGATAGTGTTGGCCGCTCATGCCAGAGGTTGTGGGTTAGTAGTCACTAGTGTGGATAGTGTTGGCCGCTCATGCCAGAGGTTGTGGGTTAGTAGTCACTAGTGTGGATAGTGTTGGCTGCTCATGCCAGAGGTTGTGGGTTAGTAGTCACTATATGGATAGTGTTGGCCGCTCATGCCAGAGGTTATGGGTTAGTAGTCACTAGTGTGGATAGTGTTGGCCACTCATGCCAGATGTTGTGGGTTAGTTGTCACTAGTGTGGATAGTGTTGGCCGCTCATGCCAGATGTTGTGGGTTAGTAGTCACTAGTGTGGATAGTGTTGGCCGCTCATGCCAGAGGTTGTGGGTTAGTAGTCACTAGTGTGGATAGTGTTGGCCGCTCATGCCAGAGGTTGTGGGTTAGTAGTCACTAGTGTGGATAGTGTTGGCCGCTCATGCCAGAGGTTGTGGGTTAGTAGTCACTAGTGTGGATAGTGTTGGCCGCTCATGCCAGAGGTTGTGGGTTAGTAGTCACTAGTGTGGATAGTGTTGGCCGCTCATGCCAGAGGTTGTGGGTTAGTAGTCACTAGTGTGGATAGTGTTGGCCGCTCATGCCAGAGGTTGTGGGTTAGTAGTCACTATATGGATAGTGTTGGCCGCTCATGCCAGAGGTTGTGGGTTAGTAGTCACTAGTGTAGATAGTGTTGGCCGCTCATGCCAGAGGTTGTGGGTTAGTAGTCACTAGTGTGGATAGTGTTGGCCGCTCATGCCAGAGGTTGTGGGTTAGTTGTCACTAGTGTGGATAGTGTTGGCCGCTCATGCCAGAAGTTGTGGGTTAGTAGTCACTATATGGATAGTGTTGGCCGCTCATGCCAGAGGTTGTGGGTTAGTAGTCACTAGTGTGGATAGTGTTGGCCGCTCATGCCAGAGGTTGTGGGTTAGTAGTCACTAGTGTGGATAGTGTTGGCCAGAGGTTGTGGGTTAGTAGTCACTAGTGTGGATAGTGTTGGCCAGAGGTTGTGGGTTAGTAGTCACTAGTGTGGATAGTGTTGGCCAGAGGTTGTGGGTTAGTAGTCACTAGTGTGGATAGTGTTGGCCAGAGGTTGTGGGTTTGATCCCCAGCTCAACCAGATGCCTCTCAAACAAACAAAACTCAATACTGGTTCCACCTTAGAACTAGATTCGAGAGCAGCTGATATAGGCTTTGGGATTAATTCTCAATTGATCTAAAATAAATTGGTATAAACTAAAATATGTATACAGTATAACAAGAGATTGCCACTAACGTTGTCATATCCCCGCCACTTCATTAACCCTTAGAGGAATTTCCAGATAAGTGGATTTAAATTATACAAAATGAAAAAGTCGCCAAGCATAGAAATCACATGTTAAAGCCTTTAACTGAAATACTGTAATATGACACATTGTCTTGTCCCAGTGTGATGTTCTAAATCAAACCATAAATATGTAAGTTATAACCCCAAAACAAAACAAAAACTATCTTTGACGAACATACCCAAATTCGCATCACACATCATCTTGGGCTGGTTAGCATTTGTGCCAATTTATTTAAAAATCCAACCACAACTAAAGAAGATACAGTCCGGACAGCAGTGGACGGATGGAGCTGTGACCATGACTTTTGAAAAACAGACCCAAGTCATTCGCATGACACATCATCTTGTCCAAGTAATCATTAGGGCCAAGTTATTAAAAATCCAATAACATCTAAATAAGATACAGTCTGGACAGCAGCGGATGTACAGATGGAACTGTGACCTTGACCTGCGACAAACAGACCCAAGTCAGTCGCATGACACATCGTCCTGTCCTAGTGAACGTTTGTGCCAAAGTTATTCAAAACTTCAATCACAACTAAAAAAGATAGGGTCCAGACAGCAGCAAATGGACGGACAGAGCTGTGACCTTGACCTTTGACAAACAGACCCAAGTAAGTCATGTGATGCATCAACTTCTTCCTAGTGAACATTTGTGCCAAGTTATTACAAAAATGCAATTACAACTAAAGAAGATATAGTCCGGACATGTCGAAACACAATGTACACATTGAATTTTCAAAACACTTGACCTTGAGCTATCACCTTGACCTTTGACGAACCGACCCAAGTCATTCGCATGACACATCGTCTTGTCCTAGTGAACATTTGTGCTAAGTTATTTAAAATTCTAGTCACAACTGAAGGAGATACGGTGCAGGGGACGCACGCATGCATGAGCGGTGGCGGGGGATAATAATGTAAAAGAGGTATGTGTTAGACTATAGTTAAGCCCTTCTTAACAGACAGTACTAAACAGTAAAATACAGTACTAAACAGTTACAGTCAGAACTAAACAGTTATAGACAGAACTTAACAGTTGCAATCAGTACTAAACAGTTACAGACAGTACTAAACAGTGACAATCAGTACTAAAAAGTTACAGTCAGTACTAAACAGTTATATACATTACTAAACAGTTGCAATCAGTACTTAACAGTTACAGTCAGTACTAAACAGTTACAGTCAGTACTAAACAGTTACAGTCAGTACTAAACAGTTACAGTCAGTACTAAAAAGTTACAGACAGTACTAAACAGTTATAGACAGTTCTTAACAGTTACAGTTAGTACTAAAAAAAAGTTACAGACAGTACTAAACAGTTATAGACAGTACTAAACAGTTATAGACAGAACTAAACAGTTGCAATCAGTACTTAACAGTTACAGTCAGTACTAAACAGTTATAGACAGAACTTAACAGTTGCAATCAGTATTTAACAGTTACAGTCAGTACTAAAAAGTTACAGACAGTACTAAACAGTTATAGACAGTACTAAACAGTTGCAATCAGTACTTAACAGTTACAGTCAGTACTAAACAGTTACAGACAGTACTAAACAGTTATAGACAGAACTAAACAGTTGCAATCAGTACTTAACAGTTACAGTCAGTACTAAACAGTTACAGACAGTACTAAACAGTTATAGACAGTACTAAACAGTTACAGACAGTACTACATTGTTACCATCAGTACAAAACAGTTACAGACAGTACTAAACAGTTACAGTAAACTATTTTGATAGTAAAATAATATTACAAAAATACACTTCATAAAACATTAGGGTTAAATGCTTGTCTTCTTTTTAGAAACAGCTAAATACTTTAATTTATATAATTTAGAAATTACACTCTTTCAATTAACGAACGTACAAATGAATAAATGAATAGTGTTTTAAGACATGTCGATAACAAGTAGGTCAGTTTGAATGTGCAAAGCTACGGCTGTAAATTAATAATAATGCTACTTTAAATGAAAACTACTGTACAGAAAAGGAGAACAAAATAAGAATGATGAATGAAGCACATACCTGCCACCAAAGTCAACATAAAATACTCGTTGCAGCAGTTCGTAAGTCAGCAGAGTTACGCCAAACTGTGGAGAAGATCGGCACACACGAGCTGAAATCACAAGTAAAATCGTTTTTTTTTTTAATGGGGGTCTTACGCCATTTTCAACACATTTCAAGTTATATATTATGGCATAATAAATTTTATTGGTGGAGGAAGACCTCAGAATGAATCTGAGTAGAACTACCGTCCTTCCGCAAGTAACTGGTAAACTTTCTCACATAAAGCTTTTGGAGCAAGAGGGACTGGAATCTACAACCTTAGCAGTAAAATTGATCTTAAGAAGGTGCCGTAAACATTTGGCCACGAAGGATCCCACAAATAAAATAAAGAACTTCTGGACAAAAAAACATCAAATTTGACAGTATCAGTCTATTTCTATGACCATTGTTATCTTGTATAATTAGGTTTAATTCAATCGTTTATTGCTATCTTCAATCCATTCTAACAAAATCCTACTGAATCATCATCCTCTCTCATTAAATCAATAAATGGCAGTATCCAAATATTTAAAAAAAAAATTAAATTTTACTCAATCAGATCATATTTTGATACAAGTTACTAATTTTATACAGTTATCAAGTGGACCTCTGATACTGAAAGATTTATCAAATTTGCCCTGAATTGTTGACAATGATAACTGTTTCATATTTTCTGCACGAATTGGGTCACAGTTACTGTGATCTCTGACCTACTGTACAAAAGAAACAATAACTCATCTGTTCCAGATCACCTTTCTATTGCCACATACATATATAAACATAACATGCTTGTTTAGTTTTGCAAGTTTGGAATATTCCAGTTAAATTCTTTCGAAGGAGCAGAGTTCAAAAAGAAATGTGGTCATGGACGGGTAATGCCATACAGTAATACATTCTGCTTTTAAAAAACATTTGTATCAAAATTAAAACAAATAATATATGATAACTTAAATCATAATTGTATAATATCGAACCTGGGGTGCCTTTCCAAAATGCGTAGAATCCTTCCTCCTTGTATACCTTTCTGGCACAGTCAATGACACCATTGTAAGTTGTCTGCCCTTGCCTAGCTGCCACCTGCAATCGAGTCTTGATCACATCGGCAGGTGTGGGAAGAGCTGCAGCCGGTGCACCTGTACAGAGGAAGTAGTCAATTATACTATACAGTAATACAATAGATATGGCACCTGTACAGAGAAAGTAGTCAATTATACTGTACAGTAATACAATAGATATTGCACCTGTACAGAGGAAGAAGTCAATTATACTGTACAGTAATACAACAGATATGGCTTTTGCAGGTGCACCTGTACGAAGGAAGTACTCAATTATACTATACAGTTATACAATAGATATGGCACCTGTTCGAGGAAGTAGTCAATTATACTGTACAGTAAAACAGTAGATATGGCTTTTGCAGGTGCACCTGTACGAAGGAAGTACTCAATTATACTATACAGTTATACAATAGATATGTCACCTGTTCAGAGGAAGTAGTCAATTATACCGTACAGCAGTACAATGTACAGAGGAAGTAGTCAATTATACTGTACAGTAATACAATAGATATTGCACCTGTACAGAGGAAGTAGTCAATTATACTGTACAGTAATACAGTAGATATGGCACCTGTACAGAGGAAGTAGTCAATTTTACTATACAGTAAGACAACAGATATGGCACCTGTACAGAAGAAGTAGTCAGTTATACTATAGAGTAATACAACAGATATAGCACCTGTACAGAGAAAGAAGTAAATTATACTGTACAGTAATACAGTAGATATGGCACTTGTACAGAGGAAGTAGTCAATTATACTATACAGTAATACAATAGATATGGCACCTGTACAGAGGAAGTAGTCAATTATACTGTACAGTAATACAATAGATATGGCACCTGTACAGAGGAAGAAGTCAATTATATTATACAGTAATACAACAGATAGTGCACCTGTACAGAGGAAGTAGTCAATTATACTATGGAGTAATACAACAGATATGGCACCTGTACAGAGAAAGTAGTAAATTATACTGTACAGTAATACAGTAGATATGGCACTTGTACAGAGGAAGTAGTCAATTATACTATACAGTAATACAATAGATATGGCACCTGTACAGAGGAAGTATTCAATTATACTGTACAGTAATGCAGTAGATATGGCTTTTGCAGGTGCACCTGTACGAAGGAAGTACTCAATTATACTATACAGTTATACAATAGATATGGCACCTGTTCAGAGGAAGTAGTCAATTATACTGTACAGTAAAACAGTAGATATGGCTTTTGCAGGTGCACCTGTACGAAGGAAGTACTCAATTATACTATACAGTTATACAATAGATATGTCACCTGTTCAGAGGAAGTAGTCAATTATACCGTACCGCAATACAATAGATATGGCACCCGTACAAAGGAAGTAGTCAATTATACTGTACAGTAATACAATAGATATGGCTTTTGTCGGTGCACCTGTACAGAGGAAATAGTCAATTGTACTGTACAGTAATACAACAGATATGGCATTTGCAGGTACACCTATACAGAGGAAGTAGTAAATTATACTATACAGTAATACAATAGATATGGCACCTGTATAGAGGAAGTAATCAATTATACTGTACAGTAATACAATAGATATGGCACCTGTACAGAGGAAGTAGTCAATTATACTGTACAGTAATACAATAGATATGGCTTTTGTAGGTGCACCTGTACAGAGGAAGTACATGTAGTAACTTATACTGTACAGTAATACAATAGATATGGCTTTTGTAGGTGCACCTGTACAGAGGAAGTACATGTAGTAACTTATACTGTACAGTAATACAATAGATATGGCTTTTGACGGTGCACCTGTACCGGGGAAATAGTCAATTGTTCTGTACAGTAATACAACAGATATGGCTTTTGTAGGTGCACTTGTACAGAGGAAGTACTCAATTATACTGTACAGTAATACAATAGATATGGCTTTTGTAGGTGCACCTGTACAGAGGAAGTACATGTAGTAACTTATACTGTACAGTAATACAACAGACATGGCTTTTAGCATTTGAATCTATCCATTATCTTTTCATAACTGAGTGTTTGAATGTCTTACATGTATATAATGTCCTGCTATTACATAATTTAAAGACAAATTGAACAAAACACCTTTTTGAGATGAATCAATAATATATGAATAATAAAACATAATATCTGATTAGCAGATTCAGAGATATCATTTGAAGCAATTGTTTATGGACAGACAGAGTGATCACAATATAAAATAATATAACTCTGATCAATGAGAAAATAAACTCGCTCTGAAAACGTCTTAAAATGTACTTTTTCAATAACACTGATGTTTGAGCTTATAGTATGATTGTGTACTGCCACATTTCTACAATCAAATTGATTAATCATTGTTGCTATTGTTTGTTGTGTGTATTTATTTGTATTTTATCATTGCTAAGTAAGTCCACATTTAATTTTGTACATGTATAATTTATCTTGTTGAAAGTTGTGAGCATTTGTATTTTGTTTTATACACTTAAAACAATCTTTTTTTCACTGTACTTTATATTAATTCAAATCTTTCAAGCAAGTTTATCAAGGCCGATTGCACAATATTTATCATTACTCACCTAATTTAAATTGTGCTAAATTTAGATTTTTTTACTGTAACAATGGGCTAATCAGTGAGGTTTGAAAACATCATGGTGGCTAGGCTTTGACTGCCAGATGGCAGATCAAGATAAACAGCTTGGTTAAGGTGGGAAAACTACAAGTTATAGATCAACACAAGAGAAATGGACACAAACTTTATCTAAGGCCATTATGAATTAATTGCTAGATTATCATCCAATTTTTTCTTATAAACAGGGAGGGCAGGAGGATTTTTTTTTTATTGTTTTTTGATGAAAATAAAAAGGGTCTGGTTGGCATGAAAATTAGGGGGCTGGTGGGGATGATAATCTAGCAATTAATTTATTATGGCCTAATAGACAAAAGTGCAAAAAGAAAGAAGCGAAAGAATCAGGACCTCAGAAAAAAAATCAAAACAACCAAACTTTCGGCACAAGCGATTTCAATAAAAACAATAATTTACTGTACATAAAAATGGACTAAAAAGGCATTTCATTTTCCATTTATTTGATTTTTTTAATAACATCAACCAAAGCCTATGAAAATTTCATAAAAAGTATAGTAAAAGTACAAAATTGTTTGTATCTTGTTCATAGCGTACATTCACGTGCTCAACCCTGGTTTTAATATCTGTTTATTATTCAAGTTAATTGGAACTTAAACATGCAATCTACATGGATGATGACAAGTGACAAGTTATACTCACCAGCACAGGTGGCCGCCAGAAGGAGGGATATTGGCGAGTTATAGCCGTTCTCGTCAGCATATAATTTTTTAAAGTGTGCGTAAGCTGGGAAGTAAATTGCAGAGAATGGTATGTCTCTCAGGAAGCAGGCCCTGGAGCCCTAGATATGTATAACAAACAAAACATTCAATGGATACACATGTCCCTGATAACCTCCTGGCTGTAGTAACTACATCTCAAGAGTACTTTTGTTAACTTCAATAAAACATAAACATTTCAAAGCATTAAGCAATTTTCTAGACAGTTTTGTGAAAAGTAAGTAAGGTATGATGAACCATATTAGGAGAATTTCCCTTTGTACACACTTCCATTCTCACATCAAGCTGTACCAAAGCTGATTTAAATTGGCCAAATAATAACCAAGATGTTGCGGACAATATAAAACTCACTGCTGATTAATGTCGATCCATATTTTATATTCTATGTATATTGATGTGAATGTTTATGCACTATAGTTTCATCATATTGTAATAATCTCACCTTATACAGACCGAGGAAGCCAAGCTCCTTCACCACACCTATTGCACTGACTTTTGTCTTGCCAACAATTTCCCCAGCTACCTGTAGTCGAATCTTCACAATCTCCAGTGGGTTGGTAAACATCACTTGCGAGGCTCCAGCCTAATAACGAGATGGTAAAATTAGTAAGGGGTACCTCACCAGTGGGTTGGTAATCATCACTTGCTAGGCTCCAGCCTATTAAGGAGATGATAACATTAGTAAGGGGCACCTCAACAGTAGGTTGGTAAACATCACTTGCGAGGCTCCAGCCTAATAACGAGATGATTATATTAGTAAGGGGTACCTCACCAGTGGGTTGGTAAACATCACTTGCTAGGCTCCAGCCTAATAACGAGATGATAACATCAGTAAGGGGTACCTCACCAGTGGGTTGGTAAACATCACTTGCTAGGCTCCAGCCTAATAAGGAGATAATAACATTAGTAAGGGGTACCTCACCAGTGGGTTGGTAAACATCACTTGCGAGGCTCCAGCCTAATAACGAGATGATAACATTAGTTAGGGGTACCTCACCAGTAGGTTGGTAAACATCACTTGCGAGGCTCCAGCCTAATAACGAAATGATAACATTAGTAAGGGGTACCTCACCAGTGGGTTGGTAAACATCACTTGCGAGGCTCCAGCCTAATAAGGAGATGATAACATTAGTAAGGGGTACCTCACCAGTGGGTTGCAAAACATCACTTGCGAGGCTCCAGCCTAATAACGAAATGATAACATTAGTAAGGGGTACCTCACCAGTGGGTTGGTAAACATCACTTGCGAGGCTCCAGCCTAATAACGAAATGATAACATTAGTAAGGGGTACCTCACCAGTAGGTTGGTAAACATCACTTGCGAGGCTCCAGCCTAATAACGAAATGATAACATTAGTAAGGGGTACCTCGCCAGTGGGTTGGTAAACATCACTTGCGAGGCTCCAGCCTAATAAGGAGATGATAACATTAGTAAGGGGTACCTCACCAGTAGGTTGGTAAACATCACTTGCGAGACTCCAGCCTAATAAGGAGATGAGAACATTAGTAAGGGGTACCTCACCAGTAGGTTGGTAAACATCACTTGCGAGGCTCCAGCCTAGTAAGGAGATGAGAACATTAGTAAGGGGTACCTCACCAGTGGATTGGTAAACATCACTTGCGAGGCTCCAGCCTAATAATGACTGAATGACTGATTGAATATTAAACGTCATTTTTATGCCATCGTTGGCTAACAGACGATTAATTAACCTAGCCACTGTTTCCTGGGATTAGCACGCCCCATCTCTGCAAGTAACTGATAAATTTCCAACTTGAATCAGTGGTGAGAGATGAATAATAATGAGACACAATGTCGTATATCAATCATCACAAAGACTGTTGCCGGGCAGGGGATTCGAACTCACGACCCCTGGATTGATAGTCAGACGCGTAACCGACTGAGCTAATCGGGCCGCGTAGTAATGAGATCAGAACATTAGTAAGGGGTACCGTACCAGTGGGTTGGTAAACATCACTTTAGAGGCTCCAGGGAGGGGAGGGGAGGGGAGGGATGGATAAACATCATCAGACAACAGAACAAGAATTTCCTTGCAATCCAGTCAATAAGTTAAAGCCAATTTTCTGTTAAAGTGCTTGTGTTCTTAGAGCTTGAGTTTTAACAGATTAGTCAATAATAAAGTTCACTTTTGAGGTCATGTGATCAGGTTTATTTCACCGACATATTTAGGTATTAACTTAAATACTTAAAACCTTCAATCTTAGTCCATTAGCCAGGATATCCTTATTTTAGACTGGTTCCAGTTTAACTGCATGTGGTTTCATTGATATTGATTATAATTAACCAGTAAAAATTATTTAAAACTTAGAACATGTGGGTGAAATAGAAAATTGATGTTTATAGTTTCAAAGTACAAAGGTGGACAATTGCCATCATGAAAACACAGCTGTTTTTCACAATGAAGAAGAAATTACTTGTCCTTCGTAACTTAGGATTTTTGATCATCGTACACATTTTCTACAATTTATGGTCTAAGGGAGGTAACCTCTTCTCTTAAAATTAACTGATAAATACTGTTTTTAACAAGAAATTGGTATAACCAACAGATGCTCCCCAAAATGGAAGTTTGACTGGAAGGGTTATTTTCTTGTACATTCATAAACTTTATAAAGGGAGGTAATTCTCTCACAGAACCCAGAATTATGTCCTTATGAATTGCACACTGGCCGCATTGTGCCTTACAAGTGTGCAATGTTTCAACAAAATATCTTCAATAGTAATTTTTATATTTCAAGTAACGCTTCAGACAAGATAGAAGCCATAAGTATGGACAAAGTGGCAAATATATGCCCCCCACCCACACCTCCAAAAAATGGAAAGAACAACTTGTCAGAGTACATACCACAGCACCTGACAACATTTCTGCCCACAGTTTAATGCTGCCATCTTTTTCACACATCTTGTCCCTCATAAAGTCGTTCATCTATAAGAAAAAAGTCATTGTTTTGAGTAAAACATACGAAATAATATCAACAAGATACAAATATATCAACTTTATCTGTTAAACCTGGAGAAGAACTAAATAAAAACATACTCTCGCTTACTTTTATGGTGTTTTAATCTCATATAAGGTGAAAAAGGACTTTATTTAGAAACTAGAAATATGTCCGTATGTTGATTTTACATAAAAATATAATCAAGAATTATACAGCTACACACCAAACATAGATCATTTCAGAATCTGATCATCAGAAACCAATTGCAAGCAGACGGACAGGGGTACATGTAACACTTGATGCACTTTCACCCAATCTAACTTTAGTGTATGATCTTCCTAATGTAAGATCTGATGATGACCTATTCAAATTCTTCTTCTAGAATATATAGTCGTATGTTGGTGTATGAATAAAATTGTCCCTGATTTCTAAAACATGTGAAAATCATTTACAAGTATTATAATACATGGACGAAGCCATTATGGAATTTTCGTTGTAATAATCATAAATGTGTGATAGTCACATATGAATTCCAGCTAAATCCCAGCTTGAAAGCAAGCCTCTGATTTGCTGGTAGAAAGGTCATCTAAACATGACCTTCTATACATCGTTGTCGTAAATCACAAAGCAAAGATCACATAGCGAAGTTTTCTTAAGGATATGATTTGAATGATATTGCCCTTTCACCATGCATCAAATAGTTGAGGCATAAACAGTCTAATAATATAATAAATATAATATTTGTATTCAGTTTTTTTCATAAAGGTATGAACCTGATATGACCTGCTATTAAAGCTTCTACTGTACATATATTTTCTTCCGATATACATGTAACTAATGAATCACTACATTTAATATCAGATCAAGATGTTAATATACACCAAATATTACCAATATGATAAAACACTAAATTTTGGCAATGAAACGCTGTATTTTTAACCCTATTGACATTTTGAGCCGTTTAATATTTCGAGGCCATTAACTACCATCTTTTATGCAATTTATTTGCAAAATCTGGCAAATATTTTAAACAAGTTTCTTTGAACAAAAAATTGCTTACTGTTAATTTAATAGCCTTTTCTGGAGCAACGCCCACTAACTGAGGGACCAGACCTCGGTAAAGACCTGTAAATCCTTCATGGCGTAGTACTTTTTTAAAACAGTCGAAGCTGTTTTTATACATAAGTTCTCCCACAAGGGACCCTGTCCGTTGGTTTTGCAGACGTGTTTTCACCAAATCTATCGGATAAACAGCTGTAGCCCCAGTAGCTGAAATAAGACAAAGCCAGGTAAGTCTCGAAAATCAGATGAAGTTATTTTAGTTGTAAACATGCTGCCTTTAATAAGAGAAATCATTTTTATCAAGGAAGTTGACTCAGTCTGAGATTGTCAAAAATGTCATATTCAAATAACATCTATATAACAAGCATTTTACTACATTTATTTGCAAAAACAAGCAGTTTTAATGATTATTTAACAGAAATTGTTACAGAATCACATTTCTTACCCATAATTGTATGTTTACAGGGTTTTACAAAGATGTAAGATTCGAGTCGGAGTCCGATTCTTAAACTCAAATTGTTGATGAATTTAGGCCCTCCTGGTTCATTACAAACTCTGAGCTTACTTCACAATCAAGTAACTGTAACACATGTAACTGTCTTCTGTGGCCTAGTGGTTAAGGTGTCTGCCTTGGAAGAGGGAAGATGAACGTTCGAATCCCCGGTGGAAGCACTTGAGTTATTTTCTGATGCGGCTGGTTGCTCATCCAGCAGCTAGTAAAGTTAAGCAGTACCAAATGTCTAACAGCCCGACTGGTAAGGACATCATTCGGGAAGTAACTGTGTACAACATAAAGGTGTCCCATAAGCCCATTGTGGCTGGCCCTTTTCATAGGGGTGAAACAAATACTTTACTTAACTTTTTAATAATTTCACTAAAATGAAACTATATTTCCGTGAAGCTCCAGTCTTCAAAACTGATAGAATATGAATACTGTTATACTGTATTCCCCAAATAAATGCACTTTGGGGCAATGTTTTTTTTTTTAATAAAACTGGTGGTGGGGGGGGGGGGGGAGTTTATTGAGGGGAGTGTCTATATGGGGGAACAGTAATTACTTACCACCAGCCAAAGCACCAAGTGAAAATCTGTAGAGACTTTCTGCCACAGACTTTAGCAGTGTTCGTTCAGTTCCCTGTTCCAGGTTCAAATCTTCCTGAAATATGAAGACAAGTATTGATATAATATAAAGACAAGTTACCAGACATGGTAAATTGAAAAAAAAAAAACTATTTCTGGAACGTTCACGAAATAATAGTAACTTGTGGTCTGACACAACTCTAATTTTTATCTCAATTTTCAAACATTTTTTTTTTATTCTTTATTGGTGATGGTTCTCATTGAAACGAAACGTGTTTAATAAAAAAAACAAAAAAAAACAAAGGCATCATTAAGATTTCCTTTGATAAACAACAACAAGAGCACTTTAAGCGGTCAGGCAGAAGCTCATATTTTTTAAATTTCAAAGTCCACTAAGTAGGTGGCCAGTATATATATGTTATAACTGCGGGCTGGAGACTTGGGACCTGTTTCACTAACAATCGTAAGTTTACAAACTTCCTTGCGTAAAATTACAAGTAAGCGAAAAAAAGTCAGGAAACTCATTTAGTATATTGCTTACCTATTTTAACAATCTTTTGTAAGCTTTATAAAAAGTATTCTTTCCAAAATTAGCAAAAATACTCTGAAAATGAAACAATCCTAGCCGTCACAATTTGTTTGTACGAAATTTATAAGACTTACAGAGGTTAGTGAAACAAGCCTTTGAATCATTACTAAAGGATTGAATTGATGTTAACATGATGATGAACAGTTTACAGAATCAATACTATTATTAAAAAAAAACAAGTATATAATTTTGGCAACTTAGCTTATGAATGTGTTTATGAAGTTTAGTCACTATGACATAAATGAAAAAGCTTAGCTTTAAACAACAATGATGATGACGACAACAGTCAGGATGATTGCTCTTTGATTTTTTAAAAAAAAAAAGACAAGTTAATAATGACAAAAAGGCGCACATCAATAATCCTTAAATAAGGAATGTGTGTAAAATCCCCAAACATTTAAGTCATGATGACAATGCTGCAACTGTACATGGACATTCCTTAATAGAAAATAACCCTAACAACAAATCGTAAGTTGTCGATTTACAAATAATTTGTTGTTTTGTGGAGTTCCTCAACTCATTTCTAGGTAAACAATAAACGCCATTTCTAACAAACTTATCTGTTTGTCTACTCTCATTAGCCAGGAAGATTATAACATGGTCTGAGATTATAACATGGTCTGAGGTTATTACATGGTCTGAGGTTATAACATGGTCTGAGATTATAACATGGTCTGATGTTATAACATGGTCTGAGGTTATACAATGGTCTGAGGTTATAACATGGTCTGAGATTATAACATGGTCTGAGGTTATAACATGGTCTGAGGTTATAACATGGTCTGAGGT
Organism: Panopea generosa; assembly: GCA_029582155.1. NCBI lineage: Eukaryota > Metazoa > Mollusca > Bivalvia > Adapedonta > Hiatellidae > Panopea > Panopea generosa. The sequence continues at coordinate 5,438,804 of CM055894.1, forward strand.
TATAACATGGTCTGAGATTATAACATGGTCTGAGGTTATAACATGGTCTGAGGTTATACAATGGTCTGAGGTTATAACATGGTCTGAGATTATAACATGGTCTGAGATTATAACATGGTCTGAGGTTATAACATGGTCTGAGGTTATAATATGGTCTGAGGTTATAAATTGTTGTTCCATCCTCAAGAATTCATGCTCAACTAAAATAAAGAATGGACTATTATTTTTATGACAAAATAAATGTAGGTAACGTCCTGACCTCCCCAAATCCTTTGAAATTGTGTTTCAGCATAAATTTGAGGTTTATAACCTCATAGCCTGGTACGCCACAAGTAAAAGCTCACAAGGGCTGATGTCACACAATAATAACAAAAACATTACAGCTGTGATTTTACTTATATTGATACATCAAATCATCTATACACAGAGATATTAATCCTCAGCAATTACTTTCTGAAGCTTCACATTAAAGGGGGACTATCAACAATTTTTAGGTCAAAGGACACACTTGTTTTGGAATTATGAGTAAACAAGAAATGTCACTGGTAAGTGTTGCATGCCCCCAAATGGTTGTTGAAAAATAACAATATAATTATGTTATAATAGGTAGCGATGTTTCCATAAATATAAAGAGTAATGGACTGATGTTTCAGATTAGACATGCAATTTCATGTTTTTTTACATTAAAGCGTGACCTTGACCTTTGTGTTACCTTGACCTTGACATCTGATGTAATGGTCTGGGTATTTCAACAGTTAAACTGCCGAAACATCATCATGACATGCTGATCTCTTGTGTCAAGCTATTTTAAAATCCCTTAATATAAGACAAAGTTACAGATCAATTGTTGATAAATTGAGCCAAGTGTTTTTGAAATCCATCCATGTATGATAAAGTTAAAGGACAGACTTGAAATCTCAAACAGATTCAAAGTGTTGTCATACATACTTAAAGTGTGATCTTGACCTTTGAGGTATGAGTATTGGTCTTACTTATGATACGCCATGTCATCTTGATCAATTGAGCTAAGTTAAAGACAAAGTCCGAGAACAGACACACAATATAAAACAAATTTAAAGTGTGACCTTGATCTTTGAGGAAAGGTTCTGGGTCTTACATGTGACACTTAATTATATCATGTTGATCAACTGAGCCAAGTGTTTTTAAAATTTATCCATAGATGACAGATTGGACAAGAAATGTCAAAATGACTGAAAGTATCCATCTATGCATGACAAAGTAACAGGCCGAAAACAAAATCTCACAGATTCAAAGTGTTGTCAAACTCAAATTGTGACCTTGACCTTTGAGGTACGGGTGTGGGTCTTACTTGCGACACGTCATCATGATCAATTGTAGCAAGTATCATCAAAATCCATCTATGCATGACAAAGTTACAGTCCGGACACAAAATCTCACAGACTCAAAAAAAATCAAATTGTGACCTTGACCTTTGAGGTACAGGTGTGGGTCTTACTCGCGATACGTCATCATGTTATGTTGATCATTTGTAGCAAGTACGAGGGGTTATCCAGAAGTTCGTGGACAAATTTAATAAAATCCATATTTATGCAAGTACAGCGCTATATTTTGCACAACTGAAGTATTGGTGTATTTGTCATCGATGTACAGTGTTTTAGTGCATTTCTTAAGTTAATAACAATGTTATGGTCTCCGTAGCATCATATATACATGTTTAGTGCCGCAGTTCAAAATGTGGAACAATTTGACAGATAAATATGTGGAAAAAAAACAATGATTTCCCTGTAAAACTCGCGGTAAATCATATATTATTGATGATACGTCATCAATGTCTTCATAGGTCATTCCAGTAATAGTATGGCGCGCAAGTGTAAGGAGTTTAATCAAACTTACATAAAAATGCCAAACTCGTTAATAAGCAAAACTTCCGTTTGAGGAAAGGCTGAAACAACGAGCGGAAATACAGTTTTGTGTCAATATTAGCAAACAAATATATAGCAGTTAAAAATAATACCATAAAAACTTTTGAAAAAAAATGGAATAAATTCAAAACTTTACTTCAGTATTAATTTGATAAATACTGGTTTTAATTTCCTTCCATACAACTTGTGTTTTATCCAGGTTCTGGTAAAAAAATGTTTAAAATGTTAATATAGATACAATTAAGTAAGAAATGTTTTATTAAAACAAATGAAACAAGTAAGTAGACCCTGAAAATAACACCAACCATAATGTAACATATTATTTTTATTATTATTTCTGTATCGTAAGTAACCATGCACACAGAGTTGTTCTTTTTTATTCTCTATTGTGAAGTCCATTATTTAAACTAAATGCAAAAAATATAAGATTGACAGCTGAAAAATGAGTGAGAGAGTATGATAGAGAAAGTGTTTTTATGGAAAGTTGGAATACTTGTATTGATATTGCTCAGATTTGTTTATTCTCGCTCAAACATATAATTATCCATGTCGTTAATTGGAAAATAAATGGGCCACTACAGTGTAGAATGGCTGAAAAAAAAAAAAAAAAAAAATTAGCAAAACACTGATTCAGGCGATATATATGCTTAGTAAAGCTCCGAGAAAGTTATTGGTTGTGTGTTTTGTAGTCTATAAAATGGCACAAATTGTACAGTGAGGAATGAGAAACAATAATGGATCATACCAGGTGTGGTCGCCCTGTGTCAAAATCGCGTCAATGTCACATCAACGCGGTAAAAGGTGCTTCAATAAGGACCGCCATAATACAACTCATGAACTATGCTGCAAACTAAGTCTAGGTTACGGTATTGCGCACATGATAAAAAAGAATGAATAACAAGTCCTTAAGAGGTATCACAGGGTTCCTCGATTGCTAACAAGTATGAGTGGAGCAACAAGCAAGAGAATTGCGTATTTTGTGTACGGTTTGAAGTTATATTAAATATAAAACACATAAAACTCCAAATTAATCTGACATGTCTTTTTCATATTATGAAATTTGTCCACGAACTTCTGGATAACCCCTCGTATTTATAAAATCCATCTATGCATGACAAAGTTACAGGCCGGACACGAAATCCCACACAAACTCAAAGTGTTGTCAAACAAACTGAAATAGTGACCTTGACCTTTGAGTTATGGGTGTGGGTCTTACTCGCTACATGTCATCATGTTATGTTAATCATTTGTAGTAAGTATCATTAAAATCCATCTATGCATGACAAAGATACAGGCCAGAAACAAAATACCAGATGGAAGGACGGACGGACGCTGCGATTACTATATGCCACCACAAAAAATTTGGGGGTAGGAGCATAAAAATCTTAAAACATCTTAAATAATATCTTATTGAAACTTACAAATGTTAATGCCGGAAACATTTATTTATCATTTGTCATAAATAAGTAGGACACCTTGAATCCCTTTTCAATTAAGGGTCTGAACAATAATATACTGGGGGTAATACAATTTCAAACTTGCATACAAGTAAATGTAAATATTTCATTTTCAAAAGTAGTGAAAAGTGAAAATTTATCAAAAAAGTAATATGTCCATTTCATATTGCATAATTTAATTATATTGAATATAAAACTCATTAAAATTTTATATTAATCCATGTATAGAGGTTTTAGTAAACATGATATACGAGTCCTATAGCAACTGTACACATACATTTATAAGTGAAGTTGACAGAATACATGTAATCAGGAAGGGCCGTACACAAGGCTCATTGTTAACATAATTTTATATTTTTAAATTATTAATCCATTTACATCAAAATATATGTCCAGAATATAAAATTAGCAAATAATCTAGTAGTGTATCGCATCAAGAAAACATAGCTGGGTTTTGGATTTTTTTAATTAAACACAATGTGGAGGTCTCCTATAAGTTTCTCTTTTCAAATATTGAAATCTCCATGTTGGAGGTTAAATTTAAATACAATATAGCCTCACATGTGCACAGTACTGAACCTCTCATTAAACCTACATGCTAGAGCACTGCTATTTAAGCTAGTTTTGCATAGCAACAAGATATACCTCTACTGTGTTTATACAAAATTAAACATGAAGCATATGTGCAGAATGTATCCAATATCCTCTTCATAGTACCCAACTCTCCACCCCTTCTACCCTGACTGTCCCCACCCCTCCTTCCCAAAGCTACACCCACCCCTACTACCCAATGATACACCCACCACTCCTGCCCAAAGCTACACCAACCTCTCCAACCCAATGATACACCTACCCCACTTCCCAATGCTACACCCATCCCTCCTATCCAATGCTACACTCACCTCTTCTGCCCAATGCTACAACCACCCCTCCTACCCAATGATACATTTATGGCATCATGTAGGCTGAGTCGTCACTTCTTTTAAGCAGCCACTTGTCTTAAGCAGTCATATTTGCTATTTCCCACTTGTAAGCTTTCATAGCAAATCAACCTGTCTTAAAAGGCCACTATTGTGCTTTCCCTACACTGACTGCTTAAGGCAGTTTTGACAATATTTATGATATTTATCAATTTGAACTAAATTCATATCAGTCAAATGATGCACAGATTATGGTTTATGTAGCTTTTCATGAACAGAGTAAAATTATTTGTTTGTTTGCAACCAAAGCTATTTATCAACACAACACTTCCTGATTATTACTGTCAAGTCCCATGCTAGAAGCTATAATCACACTATTCAACAATTATTGAAGTATATATAAGTTGTATTTTGTATGCAAGCTCTGATTTAATAAAACATAAATTACCCGCCCAAGACACAATTCACACTCTGTTTAGGTACAAGGAGGTCATGAGACATGCCTTCAATGGTTACCCACATAATAATTATCTCATTTCCTCTACCTATAAATATGTGCGCATGCTAAAGAAGCCTGCATATTCCAGAATTATTAAAGAAATCATGTTATTCAAATGTTGTAACTAAATATATTTTAACTTGTATTTCAGAACTTGTATATTTATAGTTATGAGTAACTCATGACACACCCATATTCACAAATAACTTCATAGTGAAGGGAAACCTCTGTTGAATTAACCCTAATTACATGTTTGTCACAAAGTGAAGAGATGTGTTCACAGCAATGCAACAGATTAGCTCACTGTTTTCTGATCATAAATTGTTTACACAATACACACAGGAGATATTAAAAAGAAATGAGAACAAATTTGGCATAAAAAATCTGAGTTGAGAACTGATCAGTTGCCTATGGGAATTAATCGATTACATCTCAGACATGACAAAATGACTATATAAAAGCATTATTTACAACTCTTTTTCGTCAATCATATTTTTTATATATGTTATTTAAATAATTGCTGTAACTGTAACTAACTATTATTTTCTAACTATTTTGAAGTATAAGCTGTCCTGTTGAATATTGCAACTCATCTGCAAGAATACAGTGCCAAATATTTAACTAATCTGTAGCATTACTGTGAACCAATCACTTTACGCTGTGACATTCTATACACCTTATGATACATGTACTGTACTGCTGCGTACTACTACACAGGGTGTAACAACTCCGTTGAGAATGTTGTTTAGTTTCCAGCCAAGGTGTTTTTGTTTTGTTTTTTATTTTTGAAAATTTCAGCATAATTTATACACCATGCTACTTATTTAAGGCTTACAACAAATTTAAGATGAAACCAAGGTACCCAATGTATAGTAAACATTTGTATTGCCAAAAACTGATTTGGTTAACAATTATTGTTGTTAAACAAACTAAAAATCATTTTAATAAATACAGAATATATATACTGAATATGAAATCTATACATTATCATTTTAGCGACAGAAAAATAATGATTACCAGTACCTTTAATTTACTTGTAATTAAATTCACAACATTCCATATTTAATGCAAGGACTTTAAACAAAATTATATGTTATAATGTTAAATTTATACATGCATAGTGTTAAGAAAATATAAGAAGTTATCCGTAAGTTTGTGAATAAATTAAATAAAATCCACATTAAAGGGATTATATTGGCATATAACCGTCAATTCCCTGTCATAAATTCACACGCCCAGCATGAAGATACACTTATAACTTAGAGATATACGCGTCTAAAGTGTCTAATTGCATAACCTCTTTATTACTAACATCGGGTTTCTGAAGCCACGTTTTTGTTTTTATTTACATTGCTATTTTCAACGAACTACTTTTGGGTTTCCGATCAATCATTGGATAACATCACGAAGATTCATTCCCAATCTCGTTTTTAAAGGTTTGTTCGGGAAGTTTACGGAGTTCAATGTTAACATTGCGCAATAACTTTCAAGTAAATAAAGGTTATACGTCAATACAGACCGTAATCCGTTCAAGTACACCAAACGGAGGCAAACGAAACGAATATCAAACACGTTTTAAATGATATACAAACGGACTAAAAATGCAAACAAAACGATAAACGATAAACAAAATGAAACAATAAAGAAACGATACACGGACGCAACAGGGCGAACGATACAAAACGATAATGCAAACTTAAACGCATCAAATAATAAAGATTCGGATATCCTCTAATATTGTCGTAGTTTGACAATGAAATAAATAATTAAACGAAATGATTGCTCTCTTTGTCATTTAAAATCTTTAAATTGCTATACCTGTACTTTAATTAAATTTCTTTGTTATAAGTTTTGATCCCGAATTACCTGTGAAAAACATTGCCTCGGGCATCGTTTCTGTACTTGTGAAAGGGTGATAAAACAATCAGATGACGCATGACCTGCTTACACAACTACCCCAATTAACTGATTTAATTATCTGAACACCGATTTATGTTACTGTTCTGTTATATGATTGCCAATCAGGAAAAGTTTTCACGCAATTTTAGAAATCTGTTTGTTACACCAAAGAACCCTTAGGGCTTTTCCAAAATAGTATATAAAAATAGTTCATATATATATAACAAACACACGTAAAGGGTTGGTGTTTGTTTGTTACTGGGTGTCTTCCAAAATGTTTGTTTTCAATATAGGCATTTGTTAAAAAAAAATTACTATTAAGCTGATAGAGTTATTAATAACTACACATACCTAAATTTGTGTACAGAATGAACACGCTGTCCCTTTCACTATCACCTTGTGCCAATGTCCGATTACGTCACCAGTGAAACAAACATTTTATTCATTAAGTGGGTATCTTGGAAATTTTTGATGGAAGGATATCAGAGGAATTCTATCGGTGTAATGTACATAAAAGACCTTGAAAGCGTCAGACAGAAGTACATGTACCAGCAATTTTAGAAGCCATGCCACAAGACATAAAACTTTTACCCTTAAAGGCATCTTTTTTTATGGAAACATCTCCGCCTCCCTCATGCATTTACCATAGTGAAATAGAACGCGATGTTAAATGACGCAAGAAACTGTCAGAGTGACGACATTGCACATTGCCACGAGGTCAGAAATAAATTATGTCAGAGTAATAGACATAAAGTGTGTGCGCTCGCTACATAAATTAAGGCATGTGTATTTGTAAATATATTTATCTTTGCGGATTATATAAATTATTTTGTTTAATGAATTGTTATAATTGTTTAACATGACAATCTATCGAAATTCATAACTAGAATTAAAATTGGAAAATACTTGTAAATAATGCATTATTCCTGTAAATAAAATAAATACTTGCTGAGGCGTCTATACTCTGTTTCTTGCATAATAGCAGATTATAAACCACTGCAGATTTAAAAAAAAAACGGACTGGCTCACATTTATTTACTACAGTATATACTTTTTCGATACTGTAATATTAACATTAGTGTAAACCAGTCTGGCAATGTTTGGCCAATCTAATGATAACGTGACCGTAACGTGTTTATCTGATGTAATTGACATGCCCCGTACCACGTGTATTAAATTTCAATGATTGAGTTTAATGTAACATATTAATCTGCTGTGACGCTACAAATCATCAACTTAATGGTAGACCATATCTAACATAGGGTGGCTTAGTTAGAAATATTTCAGAATGATTTTAATCAATATTTCAGAAAGATTTTAATCAATATTATTTTAATTTATTTAATTAATATATTATCATATAAAACCCGGCTATTTCTTTAAATATCTAGTTCTTATTATTTATTCTACTGTGGTGTTACAATTGGACAATCAGAGATGATGCGATTGGTGAACATGTCGTGTAAACGTTAAATGGTAAAAGATACACGGTAAACAATACACGCAAAACGATTCGAACGCAAACGCAGGTTAAAATGCATTCACTATCATTTTGAACTGCATTTTCGTATTTTCTCTAACGTTTATCATAAAAAAATGCAAACCATTAACGAAACTAAAATGCATTTCAAACGCAAAACAAACGCGTTCGACACGCAAAACGAACGCAATTGAAATGCATTTTTGGTGTACTTGAACGGATTACGGTCTGTACATAAGCATTATTTTGTGCACACTACATACAGGAAAAGTCTGGATTAACAGCGTATTTGTGTTTCTTGCCAATATAATCTCTTTAAAGCAAGTACACTGCTTTTTCTGGCACAACTTAAGTATCAATCTATTTGTCATCAAAATCCAGTATCTTTACCATACCAACATGCATTCACAAGAAGTGATGTAACTCAAAATATTGAACTGTTTGATGAGTAACTATGTGACAAATGACAATAATGTCCCTGTTAAATCATCTTATACTGACTTAACATCACCAACATCTGCATATGTCATAGCAGTCATAATATTGTGGGCAAGTGTTAGTAATTTCAACAAACTTGCACATGAGCACATTAGCAGAAATGACGTCAGAAGAGATTGAAACAAGCAGCTATACAGCTTTGTTTGGAATTGTTTAGTAAAGCTGCGGAAAGTCATCTGTTGTGAGCTTTTTACAAGTGGCAGAAATGACATCTGAATAAGCAGATATACAGTTTTGTTTGGAATTGCTTCAGCAAAGCTAGGGAAATAGTCTGTTGTGAGCTTTCTACAAGTGGCACAAACATTGCAGGATGAGAAACCATTATGGATGATGACAGGAGTTGTTGTCCTATTTCAAAATCTTGTAAAAGTGACAATGACTTGATGACAGATCTCCTCCACAATTTGTGAAATATGCTGTTAATCGGATACAAGTTATGGTACAGTGCATAGGATAATAAAGGATGAACAACATAGGAGAACTTTGAATGCTTGCTGGGTTCGCTGATTGCTAAAATACAAAATAGAGAAACAAGTAACAAAACCACAAAGATTGATGTTGCAATGGTGTAAAAATAATTTCACATACAGTAGATGGCCATACATTTCCATGTTTAAAATGTATATAACTAACTTATTTGACTATTTTTTCTTTAAATTTTACATACAGTTTGCAGTCGGACTGAATACAACATATGATAAATCCGACATGTAATTGACATTTTACGAGATATTTCCACAAACTTCTGGATAACTCCTCCTACTCTTAAATGAATATACAGTAACTAACATTCAGTCATCCCTTGCCTATCCCTTTACTTCATATAGACACCTTTGGACACCTCTAATATTGACGCCTTTGGACACCTCTAATATAGAAGGCTTTTAAACTATTAGGTGAATTATGTTTATATTAACTGACAGAATGGAAAACAGAGCAGGAAGTAACGAGCAATCTGAACTCTTCCTGCACTGTTTTCAAAGTCCTTATGTAATTGGTATCTATGGAGTAAAGGGCTATAAGATAACATGATGACGCCTGTCTTCATTGGTCATAATTCAATTACTGATTTTTTTTTCACAGCAGGAATATATGGAAACACTTGGATATAAGTAAAACCGCATTCATCCTTCTTAGAATGTCTTTTTATTTTGGAATGTGGTTTAATGCCATTTTCAACACATTTCAGGTTAACCTATGACATATCAAGTTTTATTGGTGGAGGAAGATCTCAGAGTGAATCTGAGTAAAACCACGGCCTTTCCACAAGTAATTGGCAAACTTTCTCACATAAAGTTTTTGGAGCGAGCAGGACTCAAACCTACAACCTTAGTGGTGAGAGATAAGTGATTTTGAGATGGTGCCTTAAGACTACTCTGCCACATTGGACCCTGTTAGAATGTCTTGAGGACAGGTGCCACTGTACAACTGTATGCATAATAAGTCATGCAATCAATAAAACAATGCAGTGAACTACTAATGGTTACAAAAACTACAATTGTACCCAGACATCATGGAATAAATAAGAGCTGTCAGAGGACGACATGCTTGACTTTTGTAAGCTCATCTCAAAACAAAAGCTATCAGAAAACTGACAACTGGACAATAATAAGACGAAACCTAAAAAAAACAAAACAACAGAACTTTTTAATGAATAAAAAGTAGATTTTTTTCTTTAAGGACGATTTCTATAGTTTTTGTCACTTTTTCCTATGGATAGGATTTTATGAAATTTCCAAGTATTTAAGTTAAGAGTATGATCATGCAATATCAGAAATAAAAAACACAAGTTACCGTACAGATGTTTTAGTATTACCTCCTCATAAATATACTTGTCCTTGAAAGTTAGCGAAATAATGTAGACTTAACAAGCAATGCAAAAAACATTTAAAATTGTTTACATCTAGTCTTTAATTAAAACTATTACATATATATATATATATTTGCATGAATATAATATTAATTTTCATGGAAATGGGACTTATAAGCTTGAATTAATCTCTTTAGGGTTTTTAAATATAAAATCTTTTTGACAGTTTTTTCAATTTTATAATAAAACTATATAGCGTTTTTAATATTTTGATGTATTGTATGAATAAATTTTGCTTAAAGCCTCACAAAATAATCTCGGAGATCTATTCGGACGACAATCAAATTAAAAAATACACTTTACTCTGTAATTGAGAAAAAACAGCTCTTAAAGTATGCCATCGTTAAATAAACTGCAGTTGCAAAATTAACATTTTTATACTAAATAAGCATATTTGTATAAATATCAAGATTTCTATTATATTTCATATTCAGGTTAAATTGCTATAAACAATCATTTCATACCAGTATGCATATTTCACATAATGAACACAAAATAAGAGACCAATTTTAGGCATATCCGTAAATGATTGTACCATCCGAAGGAGGGTCAGTTGTAGTATAGTAGTATGTAGGTCTGGCAGGTCTCAATAAAATGGCTTCCCTTTGTGCACGGAGTTGATGCGCATGACAAACTATAGAAATCGTCTTTAATGCTGAACACATCGATTACGTTTATATTTAATCCCAAAAGTATTGTCTGAGATAGGAGCTTCCCAAAACACTTATGAAACTTTCGAGTATAAATGGGGCAGCCTAAAAAGAGTGTTCCACTTGTTCCCCTTATGGTAATGGAGACAGTTGTTATATTCCATTGATGTTTGACTAGCGTTTTTCTAAGTATTAAAGGTATAATTATGCTACCTAAAATCAAAATTATCTAAAGTTGTTCCACTTGTCCATTTAAGTGAAGACATATATAAAGTGTCCATGATGTACAACTAGTAGGTACAAATATATAAACTTGCTATAAAACTTAACAAAATTTTTCTAAGTGTTAATAATTCTGTTTGTAATCACACTTGTTTTTTGCGTGCGTTTTTTCAGTTGGGTTTAATGCCATTTTCATCATGACACCAGGCAATATTAGCATACCCAATGTTCTTGGTGGAGGAGGACCTCAGATAGAATAAGAAGTGTCTTTATGTTAGTAACTGACAAACTTTTTCAAAGTTATTTTACTCAAATCCACGACCTCGGCAATGAGAGGCAAGTTGTCATTAACTTAGATGTCAGCATCTTAGGTTACTCAGCCACGGCAACTCTGCTGAGTCTTGTAAATTGATTTTCATAAAAAGTTTGAACGTCTACTCCTTTGCTTATGTTAGGTAAGAAAATAGTACCAAATTAACCTCTGCATTTTGATTCATTGTCAACTTGGCTGACATGTAGCAGGGACACGCAGCAACTTAAATAAATTTGCCCCAAACACTATCCTTCAAAATTATATATCTGCATGATGCAGATATGAAAATAATATATCTGCATGATGAAAATATGAAATTTTAATTAAATTAGCCATATTAATGTGCAATTCATTATGTAAAAAATTACAAATGGATGAACATCATATTTGCAATCAAAAATCATGTATGACAAAAAGTATGATAAAATCAAATAAATTTCAATCTGTATTATTATCTAAGAATTCGAAACTAGCACGACTTCATTAGTTTGATTAAATATTATTAATTTCTTAAATATGGGGTTTTAGACTGTAAAACTTGGAGGTTAATGTCTCCATAACAGTTATGGTTTATGTATTCATAAGTGTAGAGACCGATTCCAATATGTGAACACGAGTTAATTGGATTTCAACATTGCCTTGTGACCCTTTCAATAAAATCGCAAGTATACTTAAAGAAAATAAAAAATAACATAAAATTAGTATGAGATTATTATAAATGTACTTAAACATATACTGCATGAAAACTACATAATTTTACATGCTAAAATATAACTGAAAGCTACCTTAATAAATATTATGTTTATTATTCTGCATTAACAATACTGTCCCAATACTTGTAAACTAAAGCAATGTTTTGGTAGTCAGAGGCAACATGGAAACCAGGGTCCTCCATGTCCGAGTTGTCTAAGGCGTTGTCTAAGATCACTAACCTCTCACCGCTAAGGGATAGCTGGAGCTCCCAAAACTTCATGTGAGAAAGTTAGTCAGCTACTTGCAGCCGGACGGTAGTTCTACTTAAGATTCATTCCAAGGTCCTTCTCCACCAATAAAACTAGATATGCGACATCTAACACGAAATGTGTAGAAAAAGGCATTAAACCCATTCAAAAAAATAAATAAATAAACCATTAGCTTTCATTAAATATTGTGCTCAACTATAATTATAATACTGCTGAAAACTGAACTTGGACAGGGGGTCTAATCTACAGTTGTCATGGGAAACAGAATAATGGATCACCTGGTGAGGTCTGCGTAGTTAAGGAAAGTGATAAAGTTGAACCCCATTCCGCCGATTATGTTGAATAATGATTAACCTTACCTTCTTGCTGAGCTGTCGCCCAAATAATCGCTACAAATAACATGAATTTAATAACACCCCGTACACACACCCGAAAAGAAAACAACAGTTTTTTTGCAGCACACAAATAACATGCCAATTATAGGAACACTGGGAAAAAATACATTTCTAGCACTAGGTTTTAAAAATTTAAAGACGGTAATTATAAAACATGAATTACGTTTGATTTCGGGCACAGACATGCAACTCATATGCACAAGTTACAGGTTTACTAGAGCTCTACACAATGTTAACCCTGGAATGGATATAAACATATACTGTAACTGCCGTCAGAAATAAATACATGATTGCACATATTTACGCCATAACTCATAATATAATATATATATATATAATGCATCTAGAATGGTGCTGATATTTGAAACTCACAGAAAAGAGAAAAAAACACTTCTTCTTCCTAGAAGACATATCTGTATGTGTGTTCCTAAACTATCCAAGCTGGGCTCAAACCCACAACCACAGCAGTAGTAACTGACATATGAGCTTGCTAAAAAAACACCAAGATTTAAGGGGGATATTATTGTGCCTAGAACTAAAACAGAGTTATCCATCTCATACCCAGGAGCCCTCTTTATGATTGCTAGAACATTCATAACTAAGGATAAACTTCGTATTAGTACAGTTGCCATTTGAAATATTCCAGAAAGATAAAAAAGTATGAGGAGTCAATCCAAGAGATATAAACTTCCCCTTACTTACCATTGAATATGTTTTTCTAGGGAGATGTTAATGAGTAGCACAACAAAATTTCACCCAAGGAATTTTGAGACTTCTTAAATTAAGTCAGTTTTGCAATATCTGATATATTAACATTCACATTGTGGACAAAGACAACAATGCAGGTTCAATATAAAGTAATCATATCTGCATACAAATTGAGATGATGAAAAAATGAGTCCACTCATTCATTGACAATTGGCTATCGGGAAGCTAGCATGCTACACATTTTCAATATGTTCCTTTCTTTCATTAGATGGTAAGGCAATAGTATGCTAAGCACTTTTTACAGCTTAAACTGTGCATAAAAATGAAGTAAAATCAGTTATGAAACCAACGTAGCCTAAATGATTTACTGCTAAAGTAATATGTAGTAACATGAAATTTTCCTAGAATGACAGCATTTTACAAAGATTATTTGATTATATCAAATAAAAAGCACTGACTATGAGTGACAGTTTATGTTAAGACTAGTTTAGTATAGTTTACACACTTAGTAACAGTGGGCACTTATTAAGCTCATTGTATTTATTCCCTTATATGGCAGCAAACCGTTTATCATTGTAGCAGCAAATGCTTACTGCTGTTTTGCTATTGTATGCCACTATAGACATATGGAGGCAAATCTTCATATGACTACCACTACAAATAAAAATGTTATCTTCCATGTTTATGCAACTACTAATTTATGATCGTAACCATGCAGACTTTACCTCGGCAATCTGCATCTGGATGGAGAAGGGCGTCTCTCTACCTTCCATCGGAGACATCTCCTCGATGTCTTGAAATGTAATACGGCTGTAAGAACATAAAATAGAATAAGGATGTGTCTGTAACAATTAATGGTATACGGATCATTAAACTGTAATTTAACAACCATTATATCGAAATATTGACATTCATTACATACATGGCATAACTTCTAATGATGAAACCAGTTCCCATTTTTGCAGCAGTAGGTCAGCATTATTATGGTCTCACTACATAGCTGAATTTTGTTCTTTGTTCTATATAAAATAAGGTCTATGATTTCCATGTAAAAAAATAATAATTTCATAGCAGGAATATATCCCCCCAAAAAATGCACAATAAACTGGTAGGCTGACCAGCATGTTTGTTTTTTTAAAGAGAGCGCAATGACACCCGAAGATTTGCAACAATAAAAAGTCCTCAAATGATTATAAATCCATGCACATGTTGAAATCCTGTAAACTTTATTAACACCAGTTATGTCTTATTGCAGTAAATACTATGCCAGCTGTTGTTCTACTCATCCGCAGCAAGAAATCACAACCACTATGAACCATTTTGAAATATTTCAAAATCAAATTACATAGGACATTGTTTTTTAAGCATAAGAATCATGTTACCGTGGGGAAAAAGTACGCAACTGTGTAGTGAGACGTAAATGTGGAAACACAAAGTGGGTAAGACTGTTGGAGTTCCGTTAACTAGGCATTATCATAAGACACAACCATTAATTTGCTGGTATAAGCTACTAGATAACTGATAAATAGGTCACGTATATTGGGAAGGAGAACAGTAATAATATATAAAATAAACATTGATATAAAGAATACTTTTCTCTTGTTAAATATGCAACAAGCAAACATATGAACCACTTTGCACAATACTTTGTGAATGATCAAGAAGTGAAATTCATTTCTTGAATGAAAATATGAACACACTTACCCCATGGTTGTCCCTCTGTTTTGTCTGGAAATATAGGAGAGAATAACATTGTCAATGACAGTAAAATTAATAAACTACATGCCAGACAAACATTTTGAAATATCAAATTCAACTGATAGAAGAAGTAGAACAACAACAATAACAACAAGGTTTTATTTCCTAATAATATGTCTAGTGGGGTTGTAACCATCCCACACAAAACTGTATAAAGTATGGTAATAATTTTACAAGTCATTTAGACTTGTGAGCAAAGCAAGAATATAAACAAACACAATTCTTTTAAATATTCACTGGCAGAAATCAGTGTGACTAAATTATCTTATAATTTTTATTAACTGAAAAAAAAATTTCACAAGAAAACAACAACGCTCGCCTCTGGGTCTCTAAGTCCAAAAACGACCATAAGTGTGGCAAAAATGCAACCCAGAATTATGGTTCTTGTCTCTGTGTGTTCCATTGATGATGGTGAACACACATGTGAAGGTTCATTCATATCCAAAGA
The DNA here is from genome assembly GCA_029582155.1 of Panopea generosa. Classification (NCBI taxonomy): domain Eukaryota; kingdom Metazoa; phylum Mollusca; class Bivalvia; order Adapedonta; family Hiatellidae; genus Panopea; species Panopea generosa. The sequence goes on from CM055894.1 coordinate 5,454,787, forward strand.
GTGGTTGCATAGATATCTTAAAGCTAAACGCAACTAAACTAAAAGTATAACTTGGGTGTCTAAGTCCAAAAAGGGCCATAAGTGTGCCAAAATGCAACCCAGAGTTATGGTTCTTGTCTCTGTGTATTTCAATGATGATGGTGAACACACATGCAAAGTTTCATTCATATCCAATGAGTGGTTGCATAGATATCTTACGTGATAAAAAACTTTAACCTAAAAAAATTAAGTCGAAAAAGGGCCATAACTGTGCCAAAAAGCAATCCAGATTTATGGTTTTTGTCTGGGTGTGTTTCATTGATGATGGTGAACACACATGGGAAATTTCATTCACATCCAATGAGTGGTTGAATAGTTATCTTAAACTTAAACGCAAGTAAACGCAAAATTTAACCTTGGTGTCTAAGTCCAATAAGGGCCATAACTGTGCCAAAATGCAACCCAGAGTTACAGTTCTTGTCTGTTTGTGTGCCATTGATGATGGTAAACACACATTTGAAGGTTCATTGACATCCAATTAGTGGTTGCATAGATATCTTAAACTTAAACGCAACTAAATGCAAAGTTTAACCTTGGTGTCTAAGTCCAAAAATGGCCATAACTGTGCCAAAATGCAACCCAGAGTTACAGTTCTTGTCTGTTTGTGTGCCATTGATGATGGTAAACACACATTTGAAGGTTCATTGACATCCAATTAGTGGTTGCATAGATATCTTAAACTTAAACGCAACTAAATGCAAAGTTTAACCTTGGTGTCTAAGTCCAAAAATGGCCATAACTGTGCCAAAATGCAATCCAGAATTATGGTTCTTGTCTCTGTGTGTTCCATTGATGGTGGTGAACACATATGTGAAGTTTCATTCACATCCAATGAGTGGTTGCATAGATATCTTAAACTTAAACGCAACTAAATGCAAAGTTTAACCTGGGTGTCTAAGTCCAAAAAGGGCCATAACTGGGCCAAAATGCAATCCAGAGTTACAGTTCTTGTCTCTGTGTGTTCCATTGATGATGGTGAACACACATGTGAAGTTTCATTGACATCCAATGAGTGGTTGCATAGATATCTAAAACTTATACGCAAAAGTTTAACCTGTGTGTCTATAGATGATGACGACGCCGGGGTAAGGTAATAGCTCTCATTGGACTTTGTCCTGACGAGCTAAAAATGACAATGTTTTTACAAATTTGATATGTATAAAATTTACTTTCCAATAAAGAACTAGTATGTTAGAAAAATCAAGTCTTTGTTTCCTAGCAACCAGAAATGCAATTAGTTTATAGTAGTTTTCTTATTTATCCACATGAAGTGTTTGTTGCTTGTTTGAATATTTAGCATCATTTTTATGCCAATGAAGGCTAGCAAATGCTCAATTAACCTAACCAATGTTTCCTGCGATCCTGGAAGGTTAACCAGTACTTGAGCCCACCCATCTCCTCCGCAAGCCACTGATAATTTCTCCATTTGAATCAGCAGTGAGCGCCAAATGACAAAGAGACACAATGTCGTATATCAATCATCACAGAGATTGTGGCCGGGCAGGTATTTTAACTCATGACCCCTGGACGGAGTTGGACGTGCTACTTACTGACTGAGCCAACTGGGCTTTTTATATTTAGTGTTATTGTTGACATTGTAGCTACTTATTTTAGACATTATTCAAAGCATTGCCGCCCTGGAGAGTCATGCCACAGACACATGCTACAATACCCCATCATGTCACATTAATCAGACACCAGGTCGACCAGACCTAAAAATATCCTCTAAACGCTGAGCACCAAGCAAGGAACCATCAAGTCATTGATATGACATGACAGGGAATCAAACCCACGACCTTCTGCATGCATGGCGAGACTTATTTTGGCTACTTTTCAGTGAAACAAAATGTGACTTTGACTGCATGTATGAGGGGATGACGAAGACTTACTGTGTCTGGTGAAGAAGCTGTATAAGTTGGAAGAGTATGTCTATCTCCATGGGTGTAATCTGAGGGAACTCCTGGGACTGGTACATTATTTCCTCTGTGAATACAAACACAAACACTTCAATGACAAAAACCTAGGAAATATCTACTCAAACAAAATAAGAATCTAATCCAATTTTGTCATTTCTATGAAATATCTACACAATTAAAATAAGATTGGTAGGTTTAAGTAGTGGACTTAACTACTGACGAGGAACTGGTTTTGATTGTTTATTATCAACTAGTTTCGACTCTTATTGGGTCTTTTTCTTTAAGAGTTTAATCCCATTTCCTCATTTCTATGAAACATCTACACAAATAAAATTAGAATTTAATCCCATTTCCTCATTTCTATGAAACGTCTACACAAATAAAATTAGAATTTAATCCCATTTCCTCATTTCTATGAAATGTCTATGCAAATAAAATAAGAATTTAATCCTATTTCCTCATTTCTATAAAATATCTACATAAATTAAATAAGAATTTAATTCCATTTTGTCTATCTCCACTTTGGTCTTTGAGAAAAAATTCAGAGAATCTAAATCAAGAGAAAAATATTTGGCTGATGCACCCCAAACAATAGACACAAATCTGCATAGGTTAAAGGCTTATTAAACTTCCGAAACGGTCATTTTTAGTTTTAATTTAAGTCAGTTTTACTATTCAAGATGATAGAATACATGTTTATTTGATCACTGAGAGACTTTGCAAGCGAAAAAATAAATATAAAGCACATTGTTAGCACATAATTAAGAACGGGTTTTGTTTACAAATTAATGTTCGTCTCCTTCCGATAAACACCTTAGGCAGAAAAGGGGGAGTTGCGAAGCTTGTTCGGAAACGCGTCGGTCAGTAATTTATGATCAATTCACTTCAGAGAGAAACAAAGTATGGGGAGCTTTAGGGATGCAGTTAAAAATCAAATAATCGCTTGTGGTTAGATAGTTTTGTAGAACATCCCATTTATTCCCCTCAGTGTATAAATGAACTGGAACCCACGTTAACCCAAGCTAATTTAATGCACGAAAGCGACGAAATATCCATATAAAATTGAAAGTAAAATTACTTTTTTAATAACCATACTAAACAAATCACCCTTGGTAGCCTCTCAATATTGACTGCAATGAAGTGATTTGTGACGTAATAGTGTGTGCGATAGTATTTATAACGTGTATATGCAAGAGAGGATCCTGAACAAGAGTTACTAGAACAAACTAGTATTCCGTAGTCATTGTTTTTCAGTGCGTATAAATAAAATAATGCATACTACGTTCGATACAGTTTTATTGCAGACATCAGTATATTTTTTCAAAAAAAGAAAACCCAATAACAAAACATAATATTAGTGAAGCCATAACTTTTCTAATCTTGTTAATGAACCCCTTATCTAACAGTCTTAATCCGCACACTACCACTGCAGTATTCATTTGTGTACTTCCGAACACTGGAGGAGGTACAGTTGGAAAACAACCGAGTCATTACATTAAAAAGTTAAAGTCTGCTAGTCTAAGGAATACACATTTCGATCAGTTATTTATTTTCTCGCTTTTTTAAAAACAGTCACTAAGGGTTCTACAGGAATGGTTTTAGCAATACTATAAACACATTTGATTACAATCATTTTTGTTATTATCAAAAATTGTGCATTTCAGAAGTTTAATGAGGCTTAAATTTTTTCGGTATAATAAAACAAGTATCACATTCCTGTGAGGGCAATATTGAAAATTGTCAATCTTTGAAAATATATGTTATATTTTATATAATATGAAATAAAGAGGCAACACTGATATAATTGTATTTGTGTATTAAGTATAAATAAATGAAATATGGTCATAAAAAAAAAAATATTCTAAAATAGAACAGAGCTTACCTTTAGTGCAAGGTGCGTTTTTATCTCTTTTTGTTGCGGCAAGATATATCTTTTTCATTAACTCCATGTTGTTAAGTAGTGAAATAAAACCAGTAAAGTATGCATAGCTGACCTTCTTGTGTACATCACCTATAGCAATCTGAAACATACATTAACAGGTATTCATATGTAACGTGTATAGCACATGTAACAGGTATATCATATGTAACAGGTATTCATATGTAACAGGAATATCATATTTAACAGGTATTCATATGTAACAGGTATCCAGATGTAACATGTATAGCATATGTAACAGGTGTATCATATGTAACATGTATATCACATGTAACAGTTATTCATATGTAACATGTTTATCACATGTTACAGGTATTCATATGTAACATGTATATCACATGTAATAGGTATTCATATGTAACATGTATATCACATGTAACAGATATTCATATGCAACATATATAGCACATGTAACAGGGATTCATTTGTAACATGTATAGCACATGTAACAGGTGTATCATATGTAAATAGCATGTAACAGGTGTATCATATGTACCATGAATATCACATGTAACAGGTGTATCATATGTACCATGAATATCATATGTAACAGGTGAATCATATGTAACATATATATCACATGTTACATGTATATCACATGTAACAGGTGAATTATATGTAACAGGTACATCACATGTAACAGTTGTATCATATGTAACATATATATCACATGTAATAAGTATTCATTTGTAACAGGTGTATCATATGTAACCGGTATATCACATGTAACAGGTATTCATATGTAACATGAATATCATTTGTAACAGGTGAATCACAATTATGTAACATGTAAATCACATGTAACATGTATATCACACGTAACAGGTGTATCATATGTAACATATATATCACATGTAACAGGTATTCATATGTAACAGGTGTATCATATGTAACAGGTGTATCATATGTAACATATATATCACATGTAACAGGTAATCATATGTAACAGGTTTATCATATGTAACCGGTATATCACATGTAACAGGTATTCATATGTAACATGAATATCATATGTAACAGGTGAATCACAATTATGTAACATGTATATCACATGTAACATGTATATCACATGTAACAGGTGTATCATATGTAACATATATATCACATGTAACTGTTGTATCATATGAAACATGAATATCATAAGTAACAGGTGAATCATATGTAACATGTTTATCACATGTAACAGGTGAATTATATGAAACAGGTATATCACATATAACAGGTGTATCATATGTAACATGTATATCACATGTAACAGGTATATCACATGTAACATGGATATCACATGTAACAGGTGTATCATATGTAACATGTATATCACATGTAACATGTATATCACATGTAACATGTATATCACATGTAACGTGTATACCACATGTAACAGGTATATCATATGTAACATGTATATCACATGTAACATGGATATCACATGTAACAGGTGTATCATATGTAACATGTATATCACATGTAACGTGTATATCACATGTAACAGGTATATCATATGTAACAGTTATTCATATGTAACATGTATATCACACATAACAGGTGTATCATATGTAACATGTATATCACACATAACATGTATATCACATGTAACAGGTGTATCATATGTAACAGGTATTCATGTAACATGTTAAGCATTTGTAACAGGTATATTATATGAAACTGCCTAACTGGTACATGTATATGTAACAGGTGTAATTATATTATATGTAACTGGTATATTATATGTGTAACAGGCATGCAGTATATAACATGTTTACAATATATATTCGATAAACCAAATATAACAGGTATGCAATGTATAACATGTTTACAATATAAAACAGGTAAACCAAATATAACAGGTATGCAATATATAACATGTTTACAATATATAACAGGTAAACCAAATATAACAGGTATGCAATATATAAACATGTTTACTATATATAACAGGTTAACCAAATATAACAGGTATGCAATATATAACATGTTTACAATATATAATCTGTAAACAAAATATAACAGGTATGTAATATATAACATATTTACAATATATACAAAGTATACAATATGTAACAGGTACCAGGTATATATTAAATATATATGTATTACAAACGATACCATCATTACATTTGTCCTAAAGTTGTGTCACAGAAAGTGTACAGACTATTGAAACTTTGTATACAGTTTACTTTTTCAAACAATTTTTTAAATGAAATAAATATATATTTAAGCTATTTTGCATTTTGTTTTCAACCATCCTTTTTTATTGACATAACTTTATCTCAAATTTTGATTACTATATGTAGTCAATATGGAGGCAACTGAGTGATCTGCCATCGTCATATGGCCCAATGCAAGAATGACTGAGGCTCCGTCCATTGGCTGCTTTGCATTGTTTGTCCGAGTAAATACCATGTGTTTCATTGACAACCCGCATCAGCATCAGATCAATCACTGTTCAATGCCACTGACTTGCAAACTTGAGCCAAACAAAAATCAATCAACTTGTGCTGAAGTCAGTAAGTTCCTTTTATCACCAACCTAACATGAGTGTACACGAGTTGATCACTACCAGTAGCCTAAACTAAGTGTAGAGAACTTTATCTGATAGCTATTAAGCGAAAATTGAAAATGTAATACATTTCATTCCAAACAAATCTTTAGCCATCTATTTGTGTATTCTACATATAAAATAAAGAGTCAATTGGGAAAGAAGTTTGAAATCGAAAGTTTTTCTTTTTCTTGATTAAAATGGTAAAAGAAAATGTTATCAATTAATAAAATATGATAAGAGGGCCACTGTGGCCCAATATTGCCCAGTTGTGGCATAGAAAACCATGCCAAATAAATTCAAGGGCCACAACTCACACACTTATTATCGAAATGGGCCCATTCAATACATTATTCAAGATCATTGTGGCAGGCAACTAGTGTTTAAGTTAAAGATGTCAATAATCAACAGCACTGTTAATTGTGCACTACACAAGGTGATACCATAGAAAGATTGTGATAGAGGTCATTTATGTAAGAATTGTGCAATTCTAAACTAAACAAGGTGTTGCGCTATAAAGCAATTTTTTTAATAATACAAGGATCATTTACTTAAGAATTAAAAGCACAATATTAGGCTAGTCTAATGCTCTTGTAGCCCATCGGCTTCTCAGCAGTATTAAACTGTACTTGTGCTTTTCATCACCTGATAATACTCTCAAACTGTTTAAGAAAAAAAAAATGTAACATTATTTTCCAATTTGATATCAAAAAGCAGATTATACATATTAAACCACCCAGTGTATGCCAATCATTGTAGAAGCAACGATGTCAACACACTGCATGAGGGCACATATTTTCATGGCAACTTATTGCAAACACTGTATGATACTCATGACATGACATTCACAGTTGCAGCAGTACAACAACATTGTGCCATCAATGAAATTATCACTCATACTTTTTGGATTGGCTTTGTCCAGATACAAATATTTTTCATTGGGGAATGAAATGTAGTTAATCTGTTAAAGTTCATTTAGATGACTGCAGTAGAACCATATATATTACCCAATTTGGTCAGTTCAGTAACTTGTCTGCGATATAAGAGACAGTAATTATCCAACATGGCCAGTTCAAGAAATTATCCAAAATATAAAGATTCTATAGTGACTATGTAAGTCTTGTGAAGTTACGATGAAAAATGTAGGTGTTTAAAACTAATGAAAGAATGAATGAATGATATTTTAGAGAATAAGGACACATGAACTGTGTCAAAGAGCCAACAAGTTAAATATTTATTGACAAACAGACGGCGGACACAGAGCAATCAGCACAGCTCAGCTTAAGCTATCGGCAGGTGTGCTAAAACTTAAAGGGGATATATCAGGATTTTTCAAAAAAAAAAAAAAAATTTCCAATGTATCACACCTATAAATACTCACTGATCTTGTATTGCCAAAATGATGTCTATCGAAAAGGGATTCCTAACTTGGGCTACTTCCTAGATTAGACAAAAAGAGCTTTCCCCTCTAAAAGTTGCTTATTTTGTGGCATATTATAAGTCACGAGTCATGTGATTTAATTTTGATTGCAATTAAATCTGTCATACAGGTTAACACGTTGTAAATTTGTTTCATGTTAGAAAGAAAGAGTATGAATGATGATGTGATGGTCTCTAGCAGTATTTAAGTGCATTCTATTTTTAGAATGGGGGTTTCACTTCAAGTTCACCACTCCGATTAAAATAATGATTTTGTTACGTTTTGGTCCATTTGATATACTATATCATTCGGATATTTTTTTTATGATTTTAATAAAAAAACATTTTTTTTAGACATTTATAGCAATTTTTTCCTGATATACTCTCTTTATAGTAAACAATATAAGCTCTAATTCATCTGCACTGTAGCTAAATGGCCTAGAATATAACATATAATCACAGTTATGTTTGAAATGTATCTAGACAAAAGAAAACATGTTAATCTTGCTCAATACAAATCTATCTAAAATGCACTTGAAAGCATATTATCATTTTTTAAAAATGTATAGAAGTTCTACAGCTTAAACGCCATGGAAGCCATTTAAGATTGTGTCCAATACATAATATTGTAAATTAATGCAGGTTTGTGTTACGTTAACTTTAGAAAGAAGAAGACAACATTAACAAGTAATGTAAAGAATGTTTCATGATAACACAGTATTTCAATTGTTTTTTATAGACATAAAACATGCCATGCTGCTGTGCTGCCCAGAGACAGCAGTGTCAGTAAGTTATATAGAAATACCAAAGAAGGTAGTAAGTGGGAAAATGTTAACATATACTAGTTAACAAAGCAACAAGTCAGCAATTAACACAACAGCCAATGGTAATGAATGCATACAGAGAAATTCACCCATTCTAAACTAGGCCATAATTTGTTTACTTTGCTTCAGCAAAATATTTACTATAACAGATTTTAATTTTGTATTGTTATTCTGAACAAGAAATGGAGAGAATGTGCCTAGGGCTTGTGCTGGTGGGTGTGATAATGTGACATATGTTGGAAAAGAGATTTGTACTTTTGACTGGGGTTTGTGCTGGTGACTGTGGTAATGTGATCTATGTCTGTAAAGGAGATTTTTACTTGTGACTGGGGTTTGTACTGGCAAGTGTGGTAATGTGATCTATGTTTGTAAAGGAGATTTGTACTTGTGACTGGGGTTTGTGCTGGTGACTGTGGTAATGTTATATATGTCTGTAAAGGAGATTTGTACTTGTGACTTGGGCTTGTGCTAGTGACTGTGGTGATGTCATCTATGTCTGTAAAGGAGATTTGTACTTGTGATTGGGGTTTGTAGTGGTGACTGTGGTAATGTGATCTTTTTTTGTAAATGAGATTTGTACTTGTGACTGGGGTTTGTACTGGCAAGTGTGGTAATGTGATCTATGTTTGTAAAGGAGATTTGTACTTGTGGCTTGGGCTTGTGTTGGTGACTGTGGTGATGTCATCTCTGTCTGTAAAGGAGATTTGTACTTGTGACTGGGGTTTGTGCTAAAGAGTGTGGTAATGTGATCTATGTTTGTAAATGAGATTTGTGCTTGTGACTGGGGTTTGTACTGGCGAGTGTGGTAATGTTATATATGTCTGTAAAGGAGATTTGTGCTTGTGAATGGGGTTTGTACTGGTGGCTGTGGTAATGTGATTTATGTCTGTAAAGGAGATTTGTGCTTGTGACTGTGGTTTTTACTGGCGAGTGTGGTAATGTGATAAATATTTGTAAAGGAGACTTGTATATGTGACTCGGGTGTGTGCTGGTGTGTGTGGTAATGTGATCTATGTTTGTAAAGGAGATTTGTTCTTTTGACTGGGGTTTGTGCTGGTGTGTGTGGTAATGTGATCTATGTTTGTAAAGGAGATTTGTGCTTGTGACGGGTTTGTGCTGGTGTGTGGTAATGTGATCTATGTTTGTAAAGGAGATTTGTACTTGTGACTGGGGTTTGTGCTGGCAAGTGTGGTAATGTGATCTATGTTTGCAGAGGAGATTTGTACTTGTGACACGGGTTTGTACTGGTGACTGTGGTAATGTGATCTATGTTTGTAGAGGAGACTTGTGCTGTCATTTATAATTAAATATATAAGTGTTATAATACAAAACAAGAAACACAGCGGGTTATATGGAAACATGATATACTGTACACTACTGTTATATACACATCTTGTACTTAAAAGCAATTGCTGGTGTGTGTTTTCCCCAATTCTGTTAAAGGACATAAAATCACTACTTGTATTTTCTTTTAAATAACTTTAATAACAGATCAAGTACAAATCTTTTGCTATTTTTATTCTTTTTGCTAAAAAATAATGTTGTGACTGTTTTTATTGTGAGAATGACAGTTAGATCAACAGAAAGTAATCATGTCTTAAGAAAAATTAAACCAAAAACATAACCATGTAAGATTGGAATAATAGATATGAAATACTGCGTGAAATCTTGTTTAACATTTGACATGACTGCTTTTATCTACATGTGTCTCAGTTTGTACTGGTTAAGAAAAGTATGTTGCTTTTACAGTACAAAAAAACAGGAAAGCTGCCTTACGTGAGATTTACAGTAAAACTCATTTCAGGTTATATATGACATATCCAGTTTAGTTATTGGAGGAAGACCTCAGAATGAATCTGAGAAGAACTACTACTCTTCCACAAATAACTGACAAACTTCCTCTCCTAAAGTGTTTGCCCCTGAAAGAGCGGGACTCAAACTTACATTCTTAGGGGTGAGAGGTAAGTGACATTAAATTGGCGTCTTAGACCACTCAGCCACGAAGGACCCTCCTCAATATTGAGGCCATCCTGCTACTACAGGCACTTATTAATTCGAAGAACAGAAATTTCCTTATTTATTCAATGGTTAGTCAACTCCAATAATACGGCCATGCTGATATGACCACACTGTCTCGACCACATACTTTGTGCTATTTTCACACCCATTGTTATGATCACAAGCTGCTAGCTGACTTAACTATCAACATAACCAAAAGAAACCTTCAGCTGTTTTATGGTTGTAAAATGTGTAGAAATTGCCATGCTCAAGGAAAGTTTTTGTAAAAACAAATTGATTGTTTGGCTTATATGCCAACTATCAATTATTGGTGCCCAAACTTATAAGGGACAACACATTTAATCAAAACATCTTTTGATTTGTTAATAGTTTTGTTAAGATAACTTGCAAAAGTGAAATTAGAATCTGCACACTTGTAAATTACATTTTTATTGCATATGCAAAACTGGTACCAGTATTAAATTTTCTTAAATTCAATGGTAAGACCATCCCACTATTACGACCACCTTTGTCTTGTCCCAATGGTGGTCATACTATAGGAGTTTAATGGCATATCAAAAGAAAGAACACACACTCATTCCTATGTTACCTTCATTTGATTTGATAGTTTTGTGAGCTATATAACCATTGGATTTTGTTTTGACCATCTTAATGTCAAACCCAAAACTAAGAATAGCATACAGATTGTGGACAAGTAACTCATCTGCAACTCTATCATATTGGGTATGTAGTCTAAACTATACTTATTCAAATACAGTAAGTGCATTAAAATACTTTTTAATATTCACAAACATATTAACTATTTATCATTAACTAAACCTATCTAACAAGAGCTGTCAAAAAAAGACAGTCCACTCCACTATTCAAATGACAATTACATGTATTGCCACAAAAGTGCAAACTATTATTGAGGCTAATGATCCATCCAAATAAACAAGGTTAGGACTTATAAAAACCTTATAAGACGTTTCAATCCAATACATGTAGAGGCTGCTGAGATGTAGACTTTAATGAGAATTTCTAAGTAAAAAAGGCCCATAATTTGCATAAAAATCTGACAAGAGTTATCCCACTTAATTAATTTTGTTGGTTTCATGATTGTTAAGTCTTACGTTTCAATGCATTAAGTGGTTGATGAGATACGGACATGATAATAGTTGCACAGAAAACTTTAACAAGTTTATTTAAGTCGAACAAGGGAAGCGGAGCGATAGTCTAATGGATAGAGTGTCGGCCGCTCACACCAGAGGTTGCGGGTTCGATCCCCAGCTCGACCTGATGCCTCTCATAAAACACTCAGTACTGGTTCTACCCAGGAAGTGGACTCGAGAACAGTTCATAAAAGCTCTGAGCTTTCATCGCAATCGAGCTAAAATAAATTAGTATAAACTAAACAAGGGCCATAATTTGCAGTAGGTTTGATGACTGATAAGTATTATGTAAAGTTTCAATGCAACACAAAACTTTAAACAAGGTATGACTCTGGCACACGGGCGAGTAGAATAGCTCTCCATATTCTTCGAATAGTCGAGCTAAAATCAGTTTGAACTATCCTAAAACCCCTGCCAATCTTTATTAACCCCCTGGAAGGTAGTCTTTAATCAAAATAAACACACATAGATTTCAGGTCTGGTTTAAACATTTTAAAACTGAATAAATTCCTCATTACTTGCTGTCAGTTTTATGGTATTTTACACACACTTTATAAAAAGTTTAAATTTTGAATTCTCAAACCCAAATAAATGCCTTTCCTTATTTACCCCAGGGGCATTTATTCAGGGGTATACGGTCGTGTACGTAAAATCAGTTAATGAAATGCAAAATAAATGTATGTAATATGTGCATGAACCGGATACAGGGTTGGTCTCATGTTGTGCGATGCTGTCTATCTGTAGCCAAAATTACACAGTGCTTTATATGTATTTACTGTGAAATCATTCATTTTGGTTGGGAACTAATTGTTTATTGTTTATTTCTCGGAGGGCCTCACAATTTGATCTTGGAATAAAATGTTTTATCCAAACTGAAAAGAATTTGATGTCCCCATGTCCCAAAACATATGCCTAGATTTTGCATAATTTTATGTTGCTGATTATTAAAATTCCTTGCACATATGTATTAAAATGGATTTATGATTAAAAATAAAAAGCCTTTATTAATTATACTATATAATTAATATTGATTTTTTAGATTTTTAATCATTAAATCATTATAATATTATTGTGGAAATGAACTAAATCTAGATATGCATACAGTTTATAAACTCCCGTCTGTTTCATTATTTAAAGTGTAAATATCAACATTTGAGGTCATATTTTTACACCAAGGTGCATTTTATTTTTATTAGTGTCACGGGCGGCAAAAGCATAAGCTAAGCACAGTCAAGCACAATAGCCGTGGTGTGACGTATTCTTCTGATTCTCTATTAAATAAGACATTTTTAAAATAAAAATATACATATATACACTTATACAGAATTCAACAGGCCACATGTATTGTACAGGTAAAGGTCAATAATTCAACCCTCATAAAGATGTCTATGCACAAAAGAAACAAAAATCAATCCCAACGAAAATAAATTATTTCACAGCATCAAATTACATGAGATGTACAAGTATGTAGATTAAAAAAGCAGAAAAAAATCTATATAAAGACCATACCGTGAGGCACATCTGACGGAATTAAAAGAGATATCTATTTATTATAGCAGTAAAAATATCTATTTACTAAAACAGTAGAAAAAAAAGACAATTCTGCAACATCAACTGTCTCACCTACATTGTATATCACTTTATCATAAAGTAAGAATATGAGGTACCTATCTATTATAACAGTTATATACAGAAACAGAAACAAGAAATGTTACTGATAAGTGTCATATGCCCACAAAATGGTCATGTTTTGTTTTTTTTTACATTAAGTTGTGATCTTGACCTTTGTGTAACATTGACCTTGACATCTGATATAAAGGTCTGGTAATTTTACAGGTAAATGCAGGTAACACATCATCATGATATGTTGATCACTTGTGTCAAGATGTTTTAAAATCCCTCCATGTAAGACAAAGTTACAGACCAGACATGAATTATCAAACAAACTCAAAGTGTGACCCTGAACTTTGAGGTAAGGTTCTGGGTCTTATACACGACATGTCTTCATGTCATGTTGATCAACTGAGCAAGTGTTTTTGAAATCCATCCATGTATGACAAAGTTACAGACCAGACACGAAATCTCACACAGACTCATAGTGTTGCCTAACAAATTCAAAGTGTGACCATGACCTTTGAGTTACAGGTGTAAGTCCTACTCACGTCATGTCGTCATGTCATGTTGATGAATTAAGCAAAGTGTTTTTGAAATTGTAATTTATCAATAGGTGACAGAGTTACAGACCAGACATGGAATCTCAAACAGACTGAAAGTGTTGTCAAAGAAAGTGGTGTGACCTTGACCTTGAGTTGGGAGTCTGGGTGTTACACAGGACACATCATCATGTTATTTTGATCATTTGTAGCAAGTGCTTGTAAAATCCATCTATGCATGACAAAGTTATATGCTGGACACGAAATACCAGACAGACGGATGGACACTGTGATTACTATATGCCAACCAAAAAGCATTTTGGGGGGCATAAAAAAAAGAAGACAATTCTGGGGCATCATCTGTTGCACCTACATTGTATATCACTTTACCATTAAGATATCTATTTATTATAACAGTTATTTACAGCAAAAAAAACAAGACAATTCTGGGGCATCCGCCGTCTCACCTTTATCACTTGATAACAAAGCGTTACAATGTGCATATGTCTCGTAAGGTCAAAGCGAGACAAATAACATCATATAGAAATCATATCTTGATCTCTGTAACTTTAATACACGAGATATGTGTAACCAGCATTATCTGGAATAGTGATGGTTTGAGAAGTACTACTCATTATATAACTATAAACCAAATTTGAAGATTTTCTGAGAAAATAGTAAATTACCTCCCTTCATTAGAATAAGCGTATACTTTTAAGTTTATATATAATTAAGCTCTTTTTTATTGATTTTTTTTTTAATAAATTATGTTTTTTCAAGCTTAAAATTCAATTTTTATTTATAATGTTTGTGAACTACAGGACTAGCTAGGTTCTAATTGGGTTTTTAATGCCACTCTTTAATATAGTAAAAGTGTTTTTCTACTGCACCTAGTTACTGGGAAACCTTCATGTGACACCAATTCTATCTGTTCTAGCACGGGTCACCATGACCATTGACAGATACACCAATAGCAGAGAGTATCGAAATGGATTACCCTGTGGGTATTCAACGATGTAACATGACAGGCATGGGAGATGTATTTTAAGAAAATTGTGTTATTTGATATTTCCACAGCTAGAGATAAATTGAAAAAGGAAAAAAAAAATTATTTTCTTGCAGAAAACAGATCTGCACTAAGTTAGAGTCTCAACTAACATATCTTAGTAAGAGTTATAAAAAATTTGATTGCCACCAATGATTCTTTGTTATGTAACAAAGTTTAAATCGTTCAAATGTCTGAAAATAAATTACTAAGTTTCAAAATTGAAAATTCTACACAAATAACATGAAGCCTTCATTAGATTTACAATGCTGGCACCATCACTTTTTTCACCATAATATCTCATGGAAATTTCTAAATACGGTCTCAGACAGGGGGCTCCACTTTCCACTACCATAACAACTTGAGGAAAACCCTTAATTTGATTTAAAAACAATCTTGTTACACAAAATATCTAGCCATAATAATATTAGTAGTAATATATAAAACATTCCACAAACTGTTTTCAAATTGCCATAGGTAAAATATGCTGGTTTACAGAAAATGTTAAAATGATGAGAACTAAAATTTTAAATTTACAAAACTTTTCAAGTTTGATGGAATTTGACCACACAAATATTGCTTTCATAGAGCAAATAATAATACTGGATGTTTGCTCAAAATGACGTTTGTTTCAAATCATCATATTTTACCTATAAATGTACAATGTTGACAGACAGTACAATTAAAGCGCAATCTTCATTTCCATGCGCTCTTATTACTTCACAGCATTCTCTTAATCTCATTACTGCAAACCAGTAGGTTTCTGGTATACATACACTATATACGTGCATATAAACACTTGTCCTATCATAATCAGACAATTTCTTACACATACACATATCCACCAATGTATACACTGTGGTAAAGCACGAGCAATTCAGCAGAGAACTGAACCATTAAAAACACTATATAATATGTTTCATAACAAAATAAACTCTTAGTTGGAGACAGACATTTATTCTCTCTCTTTATTCTTTAAAACTGCCCTCATTACTACCTCTCAGTTGGTTGACAAACATTAGTAAGAAGAGCCGGGTCTTTCTGTTAATGAATATATATGGCATATTTAGTTTTAATGATGAAGGAAAAAACTCAGAATGAATCTGAGTAGGATCACCATCTACTGCAAGCAGCTGGCAAACTATCTCAGCATCAAGGTGTTGGACCGAGTCTGGCTTGAAGCCACAACCTCAGCGGTGACAGGTAAGTGTTAAGGGCAGTCATAAAGGTATGATTTGTGAAAAAAATGAGTAGACATTCTTTTGCTATTAAACTTCATTAATCTTAAAAAAAAACACAAAAGAAACACTGGACTTTTTCATTGCATACATACCGAAACAAGATGTTCTTGAACAAATGGTGTGAGCAAATAACTCTTTAAAGAAATCATGATTTCTTCAAAGTCCTTCGCGTTTATATAGCCATTGTTGTCATTGTCAAACTTTCGAAATGCTTGCTGAGCGTGTTCTTCGTTAAAATCCTGTAAACAAATATGAGAAAAAAAAAACAGAATGAGTGTCGTGCATATATCGGCAATAATTGACCTGACGCTAGAGCATATATTAATCCAACACTGGCCACGTGGAGTTGTTTGTCCAACTAAATACAATGTAAAACAATGTTGTGGTTACTTAGAGACAGTTTGATTGTCTAAGGAAAATTGGCATAGTAGCAACAAATATTGATTGTTGATTGGATTATCAACTTGTTGAATTGGCAGCCCACATCAGGTCAATTCACTGCACCTTGCTTATTTTCATGGTAATAATTTACAATAAAAGTGTTTGTTGTTGGTAAATACTTATGGACATTCAAAACAATTTATAAGGATGAGGGTTTTTTTTATAAATAGATTGAAATATAAAGCTTAACACCATTAATGAATTTCCATAAAACAAAGTCTTAATTATATTCTTTTTTAAATGAGTATAACTCCATTTTCAACACATAACAGGTTATGGCATTGGCATACCTAGTTTTATTGGTATAGGAAGCCCTCAGAATGAATCTGAATAGAGCTGAGCTACCATCCTTCCAAAAGTAACTGACTGACTTTCTTGTTTTTGGACCAAGCTGGGCTCGAACCAGCAACCTCAGCTGTAAGCTGTAACTGGTCAATGAATGATATTAAATGTGGCAGCTTAGGACAAGTGATTGCTAAATAGAATGACAGCTACACAGATTTGACAGTAATTGATTAAGTATCTCTGCTCTTTTCAGCATTTAAAAAAATTATGATATTGTAAAAGTGAATATTCTAAAAAAAAGCGTCTTAGACAAATTTATGTCAACCATGCGTTAAGGTATTTACATGAATTAGTTGTGTGAACTCAGCATATGACACTCTCCGGGATTTATCCTCGCCAAAGTGAAGCTGGATGAAGTCGCAATCAAAGTTAAACGGAATCTTCTTGTTCAACGTCGTATGCTTCACGATGTCCTCAAATTCAACTATGGAAAATTAATCAAATATTTCATTTATACAATAAATTCAGTTATTATTTAAACTCGGCTACATGTATGATAAACAAAATGTTTCTTGTGGACCTTATCAGTGATATATATATTATTTATTTAAACTGAAAAACAATCTCATTAAAATCAGATAAACTTAGGCTTCCATACTCTGCTCACAGTAGATGTGATGGTGTGGCATAGAAGGTCACCTCAGACTGACCTTTCTACCAGCCAATCAGAACCTTGCTTTCGCGGTTTTGAAAAGGAAAGTAGAAGTAGAAGAAAAGTCTATATTTAGCTGGGATCCCAATAGCATGTGTGATCATTATCACGTGTTTATAATTTTACGAAGAAATCAACATGGCTGCGCCGATGGTAAATATAAAAGATTTTCAAAATTTTTAGAAACCATGAATGAATGAATAGGGTTTTACAGCATACCAACACATTATAGGTAATTTGTCACCAACAGGAAGGAAGATTCCAGGTTCACTCTACATGTACAAAAACAACAAATTAATATGTATACAGATTAAAAAAATTCAGCAATCAGGAATGATACCGGGATTTTTTATCTCCCATATCCAGATGTCCCTTTTCCTGTTTAAAACTGTCACTTTTAAACTTACTTCAAACATCTTACAATCTTCATATTAAACTCATTTTCAAGTTCAACTTCTATAATCTTAAATTAAACATTAAAATGAATCAACTGGTGAAATTAAAACTTATAAGCATTGTATTGCAGCCAGAAAATGATAAAGCACACTAAACAGGTTGAATATTTGAACAAACTGAAAAATATATTTATTGAAAAAATTATCTCAAAACCCACAGGTGCTAGAAGTAACCGTTAAGTAGAAATATTTGTAACAATAAATTTGAATACTCGGGGCATTATGTATTTTGTGGACGAATTTTTGTTTATATTCACAACCTTTGATATCAATAACATTATTATGCATGCTCGGGGTATCGTATATTTTGTGGATAAATATGTATTCGTATTTACAGTTTGATATTGGGAAACAGGTGCAAATTTCTTATCCCTGCATCATAATTATGATTTAAAGATGCACAAAATTATTAAATTTGTGTTTAACTGTGCCAGTATGCAAACATCTAGCACATGTTCAACTTTCCTTGCTTCCTTACTTAGGGCTTTTCCATTTAAACATACAACCCACCCATGGAAGGCACTTTGAAATTGGACCCTCCCCCTTTATATTTTTAAATCATTTTATCAGGCCCCCCATTTTGAAAAACTCTCCCGCCTTAGAAGTTTATTATTTTGCCGTCCATGGGTGGGATGTTTAAATGGATCAGCCCTTAATAAACAAATTATGAAAACAAGCCAATATTGTGAAACAAACACAAGTTTATTATTGGGCAATCAAAAGGTCAGCATATAGTTGGATGGTGTATTACTTCAACTCTGAAGACCTGTGTACTAGGCTACTTTCAAAATATCAACTACGCATCACGCATTATGATGAAGAAAATAAAATATGTGTAAAAGTCAACTGTGTAGGTAAATAAACTAGAAATAGATTGAGTATGTGATAGCATGGAGAAGGGTTTCCATAAAATCTATTTTTTTTAATTCATGAGTACATAGATACTGTCACTGTACATACTTTCGGTAACAAAATCTATTTTTGTAGATCGGCATTCCATGTGTTCTGTTTGCTAATTTACCTGCTGTTACTTACAAAAAAAGATATTATAACTGGCCTTACATGATATAATACTCATTCTGTGTGTGTGCTTCAAATAATTTATAGCTACATGTATGTTGAGATTTCTCCAACCAGCAGAGTTTTTTATAGTTACAAATTTGATGACTTGTTTTATATATTGACATACATGATAACATTCATAGAAATCTATGTTCAAAAAATAAATTAAACTTTATCACACCAAAACCCAACAGGGAATTATTCAAAGATAGTTTGTCCTACTCTGGAACTTTTATATGGAATTGTATACCAGTTAATATCAGAAACTGTACTACAGCCAAAAGCTTTTCAACAAATTGTGTTAAATGGTTACAAAAAGAATGAATACTTCCTATGTCCCGAGGATAATATTTGATAATAATTAACTATTCCTACACTGTTTTCAAAGGCCTTCTGTGATTGGTGCGGGAACACTCGTATCTATGGAGTAAAGGGTTAAATAATAACTGTCTTGGAGGTATTGTTGCCAAGAATAAAACTAAGACATATGGATCTCCCCAATAGGTATGCACCGAATTACTTACAATAATTAATAAATCCACTTCCATTTCTGTCATATATCTGAAAGGCTACCCTGTACATTCCATCTGGCAGTGACAACAAGTTCTCAAAGGCTTGAAACTCTGTAAATGAAATTTTCCTGAAATATCAAGGAACACGAATGAAAAAATCTGTAGCCTATGAGATCACAATCTGCGGTTTTATTTCATCAGTTACAGATAATGATAAGATACTCAAAGCTACTTCCACAAACCTGGAAACATGCATCATTTAGCCGAGCAATTATTATTAAGGTATTTGATCTTTATTTTATCTATAACTAACAGATAACTCAGTAGATCAAAATCCAAACTGGTAATCAATTAATCGCAATCAGTATTACAGAAGAAATGCTGAACAATCAATTCAACATCACATCTTACTGTATAAACAATAATAAACCAGACAATATAAACAAAAATACACTCAGAATAACAACTTTATCATCAAGTACACTTTATATTGTTTTTTTAACTGGAGCCCAGAATTTCAGTTGCCCACTGACAAGTAAACTTAAAACATTATTTCCATATCTGAAAATGTTTGATACGGAAATCTCAAACAATGGATCTCAACCCAACCCCTCTAAAGACTGACAACATACCCATCTCTAGATGTATCGATACTGCTACCAAACAGCTGCAGTGTGTACTCATCATGATCTTTCTCATCAAGGAGCTGCAGATACCTCTGTATAAAGTCCCCATAAGTCATAAACTGTTCTTCACCTTCCTTCAATGTTGCATACTAGAATATACATAGTTCATATCTAAATACCATACTGGGTCGATACATTAGCATAAGCATCTTAAAGGTTTGAAAAAATGTTTCCAACAATATACAGACCTCCTCTGGCTATTTTTTCATTTCACAACTACTTTTGTGAGTATTACTCAGCAGAGTTCCTGCGAAAACAGTTATCTCAAAGAACAGAATTTTCTATCAAAACTAAAAAGGTCATGAATAATTCTTTTCTTGCATACCAAACAAATTGAATATTTATTTTAACTTAATATTTTTAATAGATTTTCCAACACTAGCTTTTAAGGCGTTTAATTATATAATTTACTTCATATATTTGTTATGTTATGCCATCTAGATGGTTCCATTGTCACAGTGCGAGAATTTTATCTCGGCCCTCCGGTGAGAGAGAAATATCTTACCCCAGTAAAATTGCAGATCAGGTATGTAAGAATATGATTGAAATATACATGAAATTCCCATTTTACACTAGACAAAGTTTTAATAAAAGCATCCACCTAAATAACAGATAATAATAGTATATAATAAGTTTTGAACCACTTGATAAAAACTGATAATTTTTAACAAGAGACCCATTTCAAGAGGCTCAGGATATTTACATGAACAAGAGGATCGAATGGCCCAGTGGTTGAGCATCAAACCAAAGATCCAAGGGCCATGAGTTTGATCCTCCCCCATAGCTATGTGTGGTGTTCTTGAGCAAAACACTTTCCACATTTGTTTTCTACCCAAGAAGACTTTAAGCATGATTTGTATGTCAAGTTGTAATAACTTGTTTTAAAATTGAAGTTAAATAAATATGTTTCAAACTAAGAAGATGTGATTGCTCATATCAAAACTTTCATAACAATTTATGTAAAAATATAGTTTTCTCTGGTGACAGGGCAAAACAAAAACAGGGTTGGTAGGTAGTTACTTTGTTTTGGAAACATTATCTGTTTATGTAGGTATTTGTTGTATGAATTATTTAAAATATCAATATACTCATGTTTGCCATATTGTAAATAAGTGCAACAATACATTACAGTTCTTGTGTTAATATTTTGATTCAATATAAATTTTGGTAAATTAAGAAAGTAAATAGTTAATCTTTATTTAATTTCAACAGAAAATCTCTATTCTTTATATTTTTATGTGACAAGAAGACATATTTATTGATATACATATTTATTACTTATTAAATGTGTTTCTCACAAATACTAGAATGAGTATGTTTTAAAAAAGAATAGAACTCTGACAGTGACTTGAAATTAACATTCAAATGAGAGAGTTTGCTGCCCTATGGTGAGTACCTGAAATAATCTCAAATGTCTTTTAAAATTTTCTCTTTCATATTCCTTTCTGACCTCTATGGTTGAAAATAAATAAAAAAATTCAAGCACAAAGTCAACAAAAAAGTGAAGTTGGCAACGAAAAATTACAATCAGTCGTGCCACCAGAAACATATTTTTTTTTTACCTTATGGCAATTAACATAATGATTTTTGAACATATAAGAATTAGGCTACCAGTATACCAATTGATAATTCACAAAGATTGATTGAGAACAAAATTAAAAGACAAGAACTGTACACTATGTGCGACTTGTATTCCTAACCATTTCATTTTTAGTTTCAAACAAAAGTTTTTAGGTTCTCCAATAAATGTCTTTGTTTAATATTTAAACTGATGGTGCAGAACCAAATATGACCCTAGGGGTATGGTTTGAACAGAATCAGTCGAGAACCATGACATTGTGCTACATGTATAAAAAACAAAAACTAAAACATCTGTAGTTTCAAAAAAAAGAAGAAGATATTTTAAGTTTTTCTGAGAAAAGAATCTGATGCCCTTGGTTGGACCCCAAGATAATACAATAATTTGAACAAACTTAGATGGGAAACAACGGCATGTGTTATACACAAAATATCTATTAATTAACCCTATAATTTTTTGTTACTCAGGAGATTTTCCTAAATTACGCTAATTTAAAAGTTTAGTGTATACTAATTTATTTTAGCTTGATGGCAATGAAAGCTCAGAGCTTATATGAATCGCTCTCGAGTCCGCTTCCTGGGTAGAACCAGTACTGAGTGTTGTTTCATGACAGGCATTGGGTCGAGCTGGGGATTGAACCCGCAACCTCTGGCGTGAGCGGCCAACACTCTATCCATCACACTACGGCCCCCTCTTAAGGTTTAAAACCATGGGAAGAGATGAAAATATGGCCCCAGGACTATGACTTGAACAAACTTGGTAGGGACCATAACATTATCTTACTTACAAAAATATAAAAGAGAAAGCACCAGTAGCTTCAGACAATTGTGTAAGCTTTTCTATATGAAAATTTGATAGAATGTAGTATTTTTTTCATGAATAAGCAGAACTTCTATTACATTTATCTCAGACTGGCCCATTATTTATATTGGATATTAAAGAATTAATAGCTTTTTCATCGTTCTAAACATTAAATCTCATTTTAAGCTGAACAGTTCATAATTATAAATTTAAGATCACCTTCGCAGAGACCTAATCAAATGTGACTGATTTTTATAGATACCTGTAAGAATATGTCCTTCAACCTGTCAGGTTCTGCTCTCTTGATAGCAGAGTCATCCTTAAAAATAAAACAAAGAATACTCAAAATACTTGTAAACATGGTCAATCAAAAGACAAAAACATACATGTTACGAAATATTTTTTACGGGAAGTAAAATAGACTACTATTAAATCGCTAAATGAAGATCTATATTACAGCCTCAGTGTTAATTAATATTTTTAAAACTATTATTTGATTTTTTTCTTCTTATTTAACTTTTTGGGGCCCAATTAGCTCAGTCAGTAGCTTGTCTGACAATCAATCCAGGGTTCACGAGTTCAGATTTCCGTCCGGCCCTTCTATGTGACGATTTATATACAATATTATATCCCACTGTTATTGTCTTTCACCACTGAATCAAGTGGAAAGTTATCAGTTACATCCAAAGATGGGTGTGCTCATATACTGGTTGACCTTCCACAATTATTAAGTTTGTTTAATTAGTTCCTAACAAAGGTTTCATTCCGGTTCCCAATTCCAGAGAGCACCAGGTAAAGTTTTCTCTCTGTAATTATTCTCAGAAAGCTTAATAGATTTAATGTTTTTTCTTGGGTTAGATGTTCTTAATGTTCTTTTTTCTATTAGTCCTTTAGTAAATGAATAGAACATGGATGTGGTTTCAGAATCCCATGCAGCATAATTTAGTCCAGTCTCTTCAATAGGACGTGAACTCTACACATTAATTTATTAGTTCTATTATCTTACCCACCTCAAACTATAAAATGTGTGCTACTTAATTTTCTTTAATACTGACTATAACTGTGGTGAAAAGCAATGCATAGCTCATGTTACTTTGATATATAAATTCAAGAATAACTAAATTATGCACTATTGTATATATCACTGAACAAAAATGTATTACTATGTCGGTTAGACATTAGCAATTCATTGCTAACATATTTTTGATATTTACATACTTTCCATTGCCACTGACTGTGAAATATGTTTTGTATCTCTGTACCATAATCTCATAAGTTTCCCCGCTCAAATCATGTGGAATGTCAAAACACCTGACAGTAACAATTAGATAAAATAAAAGTTTGAAATCAGACAGTTTGGTTGTCTTTGTATTGAAATATTTGAATGAATGCTTACACAATAGCTTTGTCACCACTGTAACGATCACCTAACTGCTGATACGAATAAGCTTGGGGCGAATAAGCAAACAGAACGAACTCAGAACTGATGGAAACAAACAGATTTTGTCAAAAATATTTAAAGTGATGCACAGAACATATATTATTTCAAGATAATTTAAACATTTCTGTTCTAGTTCAAGATTTATCTTGGGGAGAACACAATTCAATATATTGTGAAAATATTTTCACCTTGTGTGAATCACATTCGACCTTTGAAGGATATAGCCATTTCTGTTTGAATTGTTCAATGTATTTCTCCTGAAATTAAAAAAATATCATTCAGAATAAAGGCAGTAAATGGTCTGTCATCAATTGCAATATTTTAATATTCATTACAATCGATTTTTTCAACAAATATATAAACAATTTTCACAAACCCTCATGGAGGCCGCCATTTTTGTTATCACGCAGACACTTGAAGATGATTGGCTTAGACAGTAGGTCAAGGTATGATCTACAAAATGAAAGTAGAAAGACCAAACATCAACATTTTGCCCGTCACACATGATTAATCATTTACAATCAAAGTGGGTTGCCGTCAGGGCAATAGTACTTCAAAGCTATATAGCATGCCAATTAATTTGATTTGATTTGATATACCGGGTAGACATGCTGGTATTTCCATAAGCTGATCAAGTGGGGGGCGGGGGGGGGGGGGGGGGGGGGGGAGAGCGTTGTTAAATCAGGCACATTAAAACCCTAAACTGCCAAATTATACAAGGGGTCATTATGTGTCAATATCATGATGATAGTGTCACTATTAAGGAGGTCAAGCATGACTTGAAATCTGCTGACCATACTTTGAGTTCAGACCACTTAGGAACTGGGTATGTAGACTTGGCACTATTGCCACTAATGACTCCTGTTATCAATCGTAGTGTTGTTTCGATACTGAAATAACATCTTAGTTTATATAAGCAGGTTAGAGGTGGAAGTACTTGTATCCGTGAAATGTGAACTTTCGACATTTAAGTGGCCGAGATTCTGTATAAAATAAAACAGATATCAGTTAACGGCAGTCTGACGGATACGAGCTAAGATAGGTTCACCTTTCGTGTTTGAAAGATTTTTACGAAGCACTGCCTGTTTAAATATTTAACTTAGAAATTTCAGTGATAAATAAAATTGTAAAGTGTACGAATTGAGACTTATTTTCTTTGACACAATAATATATATATTGATTTTCTGTAAGTCCAGCCAAGGACTTATATAGATATATAATTCCTTGGCCCCTCAACCGAGTGACTTAATCAGGTTGTTCATTTTACATCGAATGTGAAAACTTCTTACGACTTACACAAATCACGCACGAAATGTTCCTTGGAGCAAGAACACCATGCAGCCTCGGAGGGTGATTGACACCAACCCCACCTGGATCCAGCTCTACCACGGTCACTGAAGTTCTATGCGTTTCCATCTATTATGTAAATTTTGCATTCTAATGATAGAGATATATGGTTGCACTTTACTTCACCCACGCACGCACGGCGTAGCAGACGCCCCTTACTTGCTATCCTTCAAGCAGGGGCTATCAACACTCTTATTCTAGTCCGTAGGGTCCAGCAACATATAGTTTTTAGCGATTCTCATTGCTGTGCCGACCGCGGCCACCGTAACCGGAGAGGACTGGGTTGAAGAGGCGAAAACGTAGCTGGACACACTTTATTCCTACTTTCTACCTTTAACTATCCAACCACTTCTTACTGTCTATCCTTTCAATATCTTTTCTTGACCTTGCACCACCATCGCGTAATAGTCAAGTGTGACTGCGTCGACGCACGATGTAGATGCACTTACACGACCTCCCCCGGAAACTACAGCCTAACTAAAACACCAAATGTTGCATTCAAATGGATTTAAGCTTCGTGTAAAATACGGTCCGTCGTCTTTTACTCTAAATGCTCGGTATTTCGTGACATTTAAATATTTTTGTATAAAAGGTGTATGTGTGTGGCGGGTCAACTGAGTGCGACGATCTCGCCAGACACCACCACCCCATTCCAAAGACACCTATGTTTATGATTCAGATGTCAACACAAAAGCAACTGCATCACTATTCCTGCACTACTGTGTATTCCTCCACACAACGTTAGGAGACGTAGCTTGGCTGAAAACTATGTCTAGGCACAGTTGTAAGGGGTCCGGGGGCATGCTCCTCCGAAAAAGCTAGGCTGTTGTGGGTGTATTTTGATGTATATTTCTTATTTTTTAAGGGCCTGGTTGTCCTTTATGTTAACCTTGAATTCACTGTTTTAAAACCAAATAAATGTATTTTTTAAGGTTTGTTCACTCCAACAAAGGGGAAAATGAAGAAGCAGAAGGATAAAATTTTAATGCATTTTTCGGCATTTTTATTTTTTCGATTTCTCAAGGCACGCGCCTACAGTGTCTATCGGAAGCTACGCCACTGAACGTGGTTCTGTGATAAATGCATGCATGAAAATCTCAAACAAATTTTGTAATGGTTTTTGTATTATGTACTGTTATTTACCTGGCACTCATGAATACATCGTGTATATCCGTATATTAATTTTCGGAGTCTGAACGTAAATACTAGAAGTGATAATATAATTGCTGATAAATAACAATATGTTATTTAATGCGGATGAGGTGTTCAGTTGCAAATCGTTGGGTTGTGGGTTCTTTTACGTCTGGCCCTATCATTTTTTTTATGTTTATCTAACTGGCGAGGCAATTTACCGCATTCTTTTTGAAGGTCGAATGAATTTTACTTCAATTGATATGTATTGTATACTTAACGATTTTAAAAACACGTTTGTAAGTGCGTTATATTTTTATGCCTGACGTGTGAACACATTTTTGTTATCGTATACATCATGCTAGAATATCATTCAGCAATCAACATAAATAGTCTTTGTTAATATTCTGTAAAAAATGGTGCGTGCATCTGTCTAAAGATGGACACACACGCTATTGAAGTTGAATTAACGGGTATTAACATCAAACTAGTCCGTAGAAATTTGATACTACCCTCTTTTAAAGTGCTATAAAATGAGAACGTTTAACTCAATTTGATCTTTTTTACTGATGAATTTATTGGAATATGACAATACTAAAATGTTTATGTTTCTAATATAATCAAATTAAACGATCGAAAATACCCATATGATACCAAACTTGCGTTTTTAATACCAGTATATTTATGTATTGTAATAAAGAGGCCGAAAAAAAGAAAAACATATCCTGAGGAGAGGAGTGAACTGAGAGAGAAATTACTGACACCCCAACCCCATAGAACTTCATTGTTGCAGAGGAGGTTTATTTACATGTATACATCAGAAAACTTACTAAAAAGCCATCTCTTTTAATTGTTACCGGCTTCCGTGGCCTAGTGGTTAAGGCGTCCGCTTCGGAAGCGGCAGGTCTATGGTTAGATTCCCGTTGGAAGCACTTAGATTTTTTCTGATGTGACTGGTTGCTCACCCAGCAGCTAGTTAAATTGAGGGGTACCGAATGTCTAACATCCTGACGCCTGGCAATGATAGCTTTCGGGAAGTAACTGTGTACAGCATAAAGGTGTCTCATAAGCCCGGTGTGGCTAGCCCTTTCAATAGGGGTGACACTATAATGAACAAACACTTTATTGATAAAACTTGCAAGTTCCACTCGCTCCAAAAACTTTAAATGAGAAAGATTACTAGTTAATAGCAGAAAGATGGTGGTTCTACTTCATTATGAGGTCTCCCAACACCAATAAAACTGGATATGCCTTATCTAACTTGAAATGTGTTGAATATTACCCTACACCTCCTCAAAAAAACAAACCCATGCAACTGGTGAATGGTTGACTGGTTAATGAAAATAACAAACAATACATTGAAATTATATTACGTCCTTTATTTGCTCTTTAAAAAGCAACTCTGTAACATTTCCTCTTTTAAAACTGACTGGACTTCATATTATCAGCTTTAACTGAGCCTGGTAAATACATAAAACCTTAAAGTATGCAGCAATGTACACTTGCTTAAAGCCCCAACATTTACTACCAGGGTAGTATATTTTAAGAGAAGACAATCAAATAACAATGCTACACAAGGCTATCCGCTGATGGTGAATTAACACAGATCCATGTGTACAGAGTGCATTTCCTTTGAATTCTAGTAGTATGCAACATTATAACAAAAACAACGCATTGACGACTGAAATTTTGAAAAAGGATTGTCTGATTTGAATCATGTACTGAATTATATAAAACCAGCCCCAGAGCCATCTTGCGGCTTTTATATGGCAGTTGGGGCTATAAAGTATGCAGAAATGTACACTCGTGTAGGCCATTATAAATTAATTGCTAGATTACCATCAAAATTTTTCTTAAAAAGGGGGAAGTGGTGGGGCAGGATTTTATTTTATTCTTTATTTTTTTTTAAATTTTTTTTATAATTATATCATTTATCTATTTTATTTTTATGAAAATGAAAAGAATTGAACAACATCAAAATTAGGGGATGGGCGAAGATGACAATCTAGTAATTAATTTATTATGGGCTTAAGTACAGGAATCTTAAATATGTGCATTAACATTAACACTTTTAAATGTTTAAATTTTGAACATTAACACTTTAATTTTTTAAGCAGTGACTTAGTTAAGCAAAAGTTGAAAATCAAACTAGACATGTTAATAATCATAAATTATAAAAGATATTGTTTTATGGCGTACCAACACATTATAGGTTATTCGACGCCAACAGGAAGGAAGATTCCAGGTTCACTCTACATGTACAAAAACAACAAATTAACATACAGACTTAAAAAAAATACACCAACAAATGAATATGCAGAATGAACCTAGAACCTTGATACCTGCAGAACTGCAGAAATTCAGCAAATTCTATCGTATCACTCAAATTGTCGCTTCTTACGACATGCATGAGCCACAGTGGTCCTATTCTTGCAATCATTCATATGGCTCCCTGAAACCACACAGGGGTTGATAATTTAACCACAATAATGAATTTGACAAAAAATGATAAAAAATACAGTAAAAGAACAAGAATTCCACGGCCGTGTCCGCTTTGACTGTTAATACACACATGGGAGAGAAAAAAATTAAAATATTATATTCATGCAAGAGTTATCCAACTTGGTTAATGTAGTAGGTTTAATGACTAAGAAATATTGTAGGAAGTATTGTGTGAAGTTTCGATCAAATACATTAAGTGATTTTTCAGATATGAACTTGATGGTAGTTGCACACAATTATTTCTAAGTAAAATATATTTAAAAAAAACAAACAAAAAGCAATAAAAAAACACCAAAAAACACCAAATGTCACTGGTAAGTGTCGCATGCCCCCTAAATGGTCGTTGAAAAATAACAATATAATTATGTTATAATAGGTATCCATGAATATAAAGAGTAATGGATATGCAATTTCATGTTTTTTTTACATAAAAGCATGACCTTGACCTTTGTGTAACCTTGGCCTTGACATCTGATGTAATGGTTTGGGTATTTCAACAGTTAAATGCTGCTGAAACATCATCATGACAAGCTGATCACTTGTGTGAAGTTATTTAAAAATCTCTAAATGCAAGACAAAGTTACAGAGCAATTGTTTATAAATTGAGCCAACTGTTTTTGAAGTCCATCCATGTATGATAAAGTAAAAAGGACGGACTTGAAATTTCAAACAGATTCAAAGTGTTGTCATACATACTAAAAGTATGACCTTGACCTTTGAGGTATGGGTCTGGGTCTTACTTATGACACGTCGTCATGTCATCTTGATAAATTGAGCTAAATTAAAAGAAAAGTCACAGACCAGACACACAATATCAAACAAATTAAAAGTGTGGCCTTGATCTTTGAGAGACCGTGGCGTGGTCTAGTGGTTGAGCATCTGCCTCGCATGCAGAAGGTCATGGGTTCAATCCCCGGCCGGGTCATACCACAGACTTTAAAAATGGTACTAGAAGCTTCCTCGCTTGACGCTCAGCATTAAGAGGAGAGATCTAGGTCTGGTCGGCCCTGTGTCAGTATAATGTGACTGGATGGGGTATCATACCATGTGTCTGCGACATGGTAGTCCAGTGTGACAGCGCTTAGAATACTGTCTCAAGTAGACACCGTCGCAATATGACTGAAAAATTGTTGAAAGCGACGCTAAACACCATACAACAACAACAATAATTGATCTTCGGGGAAAGGTTTTACATGCGACACTTACATGCGACACTTAATGATGTCATGTTGATCAACTGAGCCAAGTGTTTTTAAAATTTATCCATAGATGACAGACCGGACAAGAAATGTCAAAATGACTGAAAGCGTTGTCAAACAAAGTTAAATTGTGACCTTGACCTTTGAAGTAGGAGCTTGGGTATTAAGTGCAACACGTCATCATGTTATGTTGATCATTTATAACAAGTATTTATAAAAATCCATCTATGCATGACAAAGTTGCAGGCCGGACACTAATCTCACACAGACTCAAAGTGTTGTCAAACTCAAATTGTGACCTTGACCTTTGAGGTACGGTCAGGGTCATACTCGCGACACGTCATCATGTTATGTTGATCATTTGTAGCAAGTATTTATAAAATCCATCTATGTATGACAAAGTTACAGGCCGGACACGAAATCTCACACAAACTCGAAGTGTTGTCAAACTCAGATAGTGACCTTGACCTTTGAGTTACGGCAGTGGGTCTCACTCACGACATGTCGTCATGTTATGTTGATCATTTGTAGCAAGTATCATTAAAATCCATCTATGCATGACAAAGTTACAGGCCGGACACGAAATCATACACAGACTCAAAGTGTTTGCAAACAAACTCAAATTGTGATCTGGACCTTTGAGGTACGGGTGTGGGTCTTACTCCCGACATGTCGTCATGTTATGTTGATCATTTGTACCAAGTATCAACAAAATCAATCTATGCATGACAAAGATACAGGCCGGAAACTTTTTTGGGGGATATAAAAATAAATAAAAAAAAAAGAAGAGTACTCAGCATCTGCATTATATAATGCAGGGTGTAAGTTATAACTATGATCCAAGTATGAGTGTCTTAGCACTAGTACTTATTGAGAAATAGTGTAAAAATGAAAACTTAACGTTGGAGGTAAATGCAAAATTCAGCATCAAACAATGTCAATTGACCATGAAATGTAGGTCACACTCAGCATCTGCAGTATATAATGTGATGATGGGTGTAAGTTGTAATTATGATCCAAGTATGAGTGTCCTAGCACTTGTACTTATTGAGAAATAGTGTAACAACGAAAACTTAACGTTGGAGCTAAATTTAAATGTTTGAAGCCACTGTTGTCGCTGCCATTGATGGAAAAGCAACACCTTAATCTCATCTCTCGTCGCGGCGAGACACGTTTGTGATTTAAATGACTTCAGATAGTTTTTGCTACTATAATCATGTTCCCTATTTCATAAATAATAATAATAATAATAATACTTTATTTAATGAGGGTAACACAGTTAGTTACACTTATCTTCTCTGATACCATCAACAATTACACAATGAGCATGAAATTCAACAACGCAATAAAACATTAAAATATAAAACAAGCATTCACATAATGCTTAAAAATTCAATGGCATATATATTTTTATTGAATGTTTGCAATCAAACAATCTATTTCCAATTAACAACTGCATTTCAGAAGATAAACTTTTAACCTGTTTTTGAAGCTGTATAGACTAGGTGAAAATCGAATTTCAGTAGGCAGATTGTTCCAAAAATGTGATCCAGAATAATTCAATCATCCATTGTTAAGTAGTCTTAGACTTTTGAACATATAAATTTCCATTTACAACATTCCTTAAGACTGTATGAGTTATTATCTCCCACATTATATTATTATATAAGTCTATTTGACCAATACTCATGTGACCGGACATTTTAACATTTATAACATGTAATAATTGATACAGAATCCTCATCTCAACTGGCATTCTGTCAAGTTCTTGCTCCGAGACAGAAAGGGAATTTGGGTTGAAGATGATTCTTGACGTTTTGCTGGATTTGACATACAAAAGATATATTTTCTATAAATAATTAAACAACTTGTTGATTACTATTGATTCATTAATAACCGACAATATTTTTCCTAAACATAAATAAATCAGTTTTAAATCTAAATTTACAGATCAGTAGTTCTTATAGGCAAATAAGCTGCTATGCTAATGGAAATTATTGTAAAATTTCTAATTTAATCATATATGCTCGGGCAATTCTGTCATCCTTCAGTTTTACCTAAAACCGTCACTAGATATGTGCAAAGATATTTTTCCCCTTCATTTTTGTTGGAACCTATTTTTTTTATATTAGAAGTCGTTTACAGAGCACTACAGGTAAAATAGTGTTGCTGGGGAAATGAACAAAAAATTATGTCATTAAATGGTAGAAAAAAAAACTCATTGATTGGTACTGATCATCATTTACCCGTTTTGGTTTGAATACCTTTACTCTTTGTTGTAAACCGCCTTTTAGCATGGATCACCGCCTTTTGTTCTATGGTGACTGAGCTGTCAAAACTTGTGAAATATTGGCAAGGAGATTATTCCCTTTGTGCGCAGATGCACATGAAAAATTATAGAAATCATCTTGGCTAGGGAGTACACATGTGAAAAAAAATTCACATACGGCTAATAGTTATTGAGATATGAGATTGCTAAAATCTTTAGCCAAATTTATTATTAAAGCAAAAGATGTCATAATTCTGCCTGAAATTAAAACTGAGTTATCCCACTTGTCCCATTAATAGTAGTGAAAATGCATGTACAGTCTAACTGATGTAAGGCTGGCAGATACTGAAAATGATTTTGTTAAAACCTTTCAACCAAATATTTTAAGTACAAAGGAGCCACCATTCTGCCAATCAATCAAAACCCATTATAGACTGAATGGACATGTATATGCATTTGTTACTGAGATATGAGCTTGCTTAAAAAACAATAGAAAAAAAAACAAACAATGCTGACACAGAGGCAAGAACTACTCCCACTTTCTTTGAAAGTTGAGCTAGAAACTAAATACTATAGTATTGTGTACTTAAAATATGACTTTATAATAAACTCAGAGAAGAAAGTATATATCTTTTAAGTCAAGAACACAGTTTATTTTCTTTTTTAACAAATACATGGCTGGTTAAAATTTAATGAAATCACTATTTTAACTAGGTATGACAGCTTGTTGAAATGCACTTACCATCAAGGATCTCATAATAAATAACAATTAATAATTCTTAACAAAATGTTTTCAGTATAAGATTAACAGATGATTTCTTATCTAACGTATATAGATTATAGCTATTAAAACAAGAATTTACTTAAAAAAATTTCAAGTTTGGCCAAAATTCATCCTTGAATAACGACTTCCCAGTTCCGCAGTTAGCAAGATCTACATCTTCACAGAAACTATCTCTTCTTCTACGTGAATGACTGCCTGCTGAAGTTGTCCTATCCTGCTTTACTTGCATATCTCTATCAGTACTGGTACCACACTGACTGTCTTTACTCCCTGAAGCAGATTCACCACCAACAGTATCACATAATACACGCTGAGTAATTACACTCTCGGTGAAATTACAGTGTACCTTCATATTACTGTTATCACTAAAATAGGTATGCACAGACTTATTCTGAGTGTTAATCTGCCCGAAGTGGATTTTCCCATTTTTGCTGCTTGTATTAGAAAATCCCATATTTGTTTTCTGATTCTTATTAGAGCATGCCGGAACCCTATTACAATTATTTGTTCTGCTGATTTCGGATCGTTTTCGTTTCTTAGCTGAACCATTTCGACTTGGTGGAGGATCCTCTGGGGGATTTCCCTCCAGTATACTCTGCTCCCATTGCAAACGGACGATATTAAATATGTCCATGGTAGTTTGTGCATCGATCACAGAGCAGTGGTTGCCTTTCTGTATCTGTTTACCTATTTCAAATAGAAGAAAAAATTAAACATCAGGTTACCTTTCTATTCAAATAAAAGAGGAAACTTAGTATCACTTATCGGAGGCTGTTGTTTAAAACTACTATCATTCCTAGTCAGCAGAGCTTTGCTCTACAAACATTTTTCATTTAAACAAAAATCATTGAAAATGTAAAGCAATAAATATTATTCATAATATTTTTTATATTTATCCCGATGCACCCAAAGTTGACTCAAATCAGCAGAAAGTGACATGTTCTAGAAATACAGTCACTTTAAATGCTGATCAAAATTTGAACATACAACAAAGAAGTTGTCCGATTGATTTACTATGATTTTTTATCATTTTGAAGTTATTTCGTGAAACACAGCATCCAAAACATTCAGCTTCAATAATATGTCTGATTTAATTTAATAGTTGGTGTATGTTGTTTAACATTGCATCAACAATTTTGCAGTCATATCGCTATGCTGTCTAATTGAGATGGTATTCAAAGCACTGCCACACTGGAGTATCATGCCGCAGATACATGGTATGCTATCCCACCCAGTCACATTATACTGACACTGGGCGGACCAAACCTAGAACTATCCTCTAAATGGTGAGTGCCAAGCGAGGAAGCTTATAGTACCATTTTTCAAGTATTTGGTATAACCCAGTCAGGTAATGAACCCATGACCTTCAGCATGTGAGGCGAGCACTCTGTGGTTTAATTCAATAGAAAGAATTTCATATAACAAACTGTAGTAACTACTTTTCATCAATATGACAAAATATCTGTACATGTCTGTCAAGTAGAATGGGAAAGGGTTGTAACTAATGTTGTCAAGAACTTATGACCTAACTCTATTGTACAAATTATGCCAATAAAATAAGTTAAGATCAAATCTAACATTATTTGGGTATGTCCATATGCACATATCTACCTTTTTCATGATCTACGCAAAACAAAACATATGGAATAAAACATATGAAGGTAAATTTAGTTTCACATGATGCAACCTCGATATAGGTTTTTATAGCTAGCTAGCACTTTATAAAAGTATAAATACCTAGAAGGTCTTTTGCTAATCTTTTTAATGAAACTGGTTGTTCTTCATGCAGCAAGTGTCGAAGTGGAAGGTACAGGGAAGTATCTCTTATCTTGTCCTGAGGGTGACTGATACCCATCACAGCAAAGTCATTGAACAGGGCATGTCCAACAACAATCTTACCCTGAAATACACACATACAGTAAGAACATCGAATAGGGCATGTCCCACAACAATCTTACCCTGAAATATATACATACAGTAAGAACATCGAATAGGGCATGTCCCACAACAATCTTACCCTGAAATACACACATACAGTAAGAACATCAAATAGGGCATGTCCCTCAACAATCTTGCCCTGAAATACACACATACAGTAAGAACATTGAATAGGGCATATCCCACAACAATCTTACCCTGAAATACACACATACAGTAAGAACATTGAATAGGGCATGTCCCACAACAATCTTACCCTGAAATACACACATACAGTAAGAACATTGAATAGGGCATATCCCACAACAATCTTACCCTGAAATACACACATACAGTAAGAACATCGAATAGGGCATGTCCCACAACAATCTTACCCTGAAATACACACATACAGTAAGAACATCAAATAGGGCATGTCCCTCAACAATCTTGCCCTGAAATACACACATACAGTAAGAACATTGAATAGGGCATGTCCCACAACAATCTTACCTTGAAATACACACATAAAGTAAGAACATTGAAAAGGGCATGTCCCACAACAATCTTACCCTGAAATACACACATACAGTAAGAACATTGAATAGGGCATGTCCCACAACAATCTTACCTTGAAATACACACATACAGTAAGAACATTGAATAGGGCATGTCCCACAACAATCTTACCTTGAAATACACACATAAAGTAAGAACATTGAAAAGGGCATGTCCCACAACAATCTTACCCTGAAATACACACATACAGTAAGAACATTGAATAGTGCATGTCCCACAACAATCTCACCTTGAAATACACACATACAGTAAGAACATCGAATAGGGCATGTCCCACTACAACAATCTTACCTTCAAATACACACATACAGTAAGAACATTGAATAGGGCATGTCCCACAACAATCTTACCTTGAAATACACACATACAGTAAGAACATTGAATAGGGCATGTCCCACAACAATCTTACCCTGAAATACACACATACAGTAAGAACATTGAATAGGGCATGTCCCACAACAATCTTACCCTGAAATACACACATACAGTAAGAACATTGAATAGGGCATGTCCAACAACAATCTTACCTTGAAATACACACATACATTAGAACATTGAATAGGGCATGTCCCACAACAATCTTACCTTGAAATACACACATACAGTAAGAACATCGAATAGGGCATATCCAACAACAATCTTACCCTGAAATACACACATACAGTAAGAACATTGAATAGGGCATGTCCCACAACAATCTTACCCTGAAATACACACATACAGTAAGAACATTGAATAGAGGATGTCCCACAACAATCTTACCCTGAAATACACACATACAGTAAGAACATCGAATAAGGCATGTCCCACAACAATCTTACCCTGAAATATATACATACAGTAAGAACATTGAATAGAGCATGTCCCACAACAATCTTACCCTGAAATATATACATACAGTAAGAACATTGAATAGAGTATGTCCCACAACAATCTTACCCTGAAATACACACATACAGTAAGAACATTGAATAGAGCATGTCCCACAACAATCTTACCCTGAAATACACACAAACAGTACAAAAGAACATTGAATACAGCATGGGTTGGAATGGACATAAAGTCAAGTTGTAAAACTTGAAAATCTGTGTGAATGATCAAATTATGAAAAGACAACCAAACAATATACATGTGCCTCCTGGATCCGCACCCTGAGCATACCAATGTTATCATTGTCGTTATGGACTAAATATGAAAAAAGGTGACTGGTAAATGCATTTCTGAGCATTGGAAAATGGTAGATATAATTCGATAAAACATAATTGTCAATTCTAATGTATGAAATGTAATTCAACTGCTTATAAATAGGACATTTGGTGTCCTTTAGCCCAGGTGAACTAAAGAACTGGTTAGCCCCTGTGGAGGGGTCAAATTTAAAATAAACTTGAGAAAGTGCATGTAAAATACACAACATTTATTGAAAATATGTCAAACAGTTTCAGAGAAGTTGTTTGACACAAAAGTTAATGACAGACAGAGGGCAGATAACAAACTAAGGGCAATTACAAAAGATCACCTGCTAATCTTCGGTATTCTATCTAGCAACACCTCAAGCATGATTTGTCTAAATTGTAATAACTTGTTTCGCAACTGATGTAAAATAAAAGAGCTTATAAAATAATATACATGTACCTGTAATTTATCCGAGATCTGTGACAGAGCACTCTCTACTGGAATAGCTTTTCGCATATGGCACCGTGTAATTCCACTCCATCTTGTACGATATGTAGTGATTGGTTCATTTGGTTGGGCATAAATATCACAGACAATGTTACCATAGAAATCTACAATACTGCAACGACCTGAAAATTGTATGTGTAACAGTTACATAAGTGAATGTAATAAATTCTGTAGATATTATGTCAGTGGTTGAATTACATGCCCGAGTAATTCCAAGGGACTGTCTCAGTATCTGATGCCCCGGTCACACATTCATGGATCGGATGCTGGATTAGCCATGGATACAATCCGGCATCATTCGTGGCAATCTGTGGTGGTCCGTAGCTGTCCGTATTGTATCCTGGGTCAATTGTAGTAGTACTTTTATATCCGTGACATTTTCTGAGTATGTTCAAAAATACACCACAGATCAGACAACCGTAGTACATCCTCACTGATCTGTAATAGAATGTACTAATCCACTGTTGTCCATAATAAACCGTAATTGTCCATACTTATTGGTAGTATATCCCCGGCCTCAAGTCGCCAAGGATCGGTATGGTTAGTTACGGTGAACTACGTACTTGTACGGTTACACCACGGATTAGCCAAGGATACAATATGGTTAGTTATGGATTTGTCACGGATCAGCATGATCAAACTACGTTCTATTAGGGATAGGTAGGGATTAGCATGGTTATCAAGGATTATTACGGGTTACTACGTTACATCACAGCATAGTACGGCTTACTACGGTCCACTATAGTTTATTACGGATTATTACATTCTAGGTGTCACCCCCATACTGTCACCAGACTGCTGTATGACTACTTGCAGTTTTTAGGGCCCTACTTCATATGTGCTTTCTCATCCAAGAGGTCTACATCTAACAACAACCAAAATGAACAACCAACAGCTGAGGTTGGCACTTAACTGGCTGGACCTGGACATTGGTATGGCACAAAATGCCAGGGCCATGGTGGAGCTGCTTGAGGACAGACTGAGAAGTGACCGGAGGCAGAAGAGATGGTGGACCAGGGACTGGCTCCTCCGAAGACCCATCCACAGCCAGTATGAGGCATTCATGGCTGAACTGAGTGTGGAAAATCCAGCTGCTTTCAAGAACTTTGTGAGAATAGACCCACAGATGTTCCAAGAACTGCTACAAGCAGTTGGTCCCAGGATTATGAAGAACACTATCTGGTACAGACAGTCCATCGATCCTGGAGTGAGGCTGGCAGTCCCCCTGCGATACCTGGCTACGGAGACAGCTACCGGACCTTGATGTATGGCTTCAGGGTATTGCACATTACTATCTGTGGTATTGTTCAGGTCGTATGCGAGGTCATAGTTGCAACATATGCTGAGGATGTTATTGACATTCCTACAGAGCCTGAACAGTGGCAGGCAATAGCTGACCAGTTTTCTGCAAAATGGCAGTTGTTCTAGATAGCAAACATGTTGCCATACGGTGTCCTAAGAGCTATCAAAGGATATCACTCTAAGTTCTGATGGTTCTGACTACGTTAATTCACCTGTCGGGCGGTGCCATGGCAGAATAGGATGGTATAAAGGATAATCCTTCAGAACGGTCAGATTGTGCTGGATATTTACAGATCATGTTTTATTACAAATATTGGACTTTAGACTATGTTTTTATTTGTACTTATATGAAAAAACATACACAAACATCTTTTACAAATGTCAATATCAACCTTTTATTTCTCTCTTTATTTCTCACTTTGTAAATTTCAAACATAATATATTCATGAACGATAAAAATTGGAAAAAAATAATTGAAAAAGATTAAAGTTGAACTATAAAAATTGAAGTGAAATAAAGTATATTTCAAAATTAAGAATATTTTATTTTTCTTCAACTTTATAGTTCAACTTTAATATTTTTCAACGATATTTGTTTCTACTTTTATTGTTCAATAAATACCCTAAAAGGGAGGTCCTTTGGAAGCACAGAAGACAACCAAGAATATGAAAATAGCTGACTCAAGCAATTTTATTTCTCTCAATACACATTTTTATTTTTAGGCTTACATACCTCATGGAACATACCTACTTAATTATTCTTACTTTTATTATTGAAACTGTATGCCATGTTTGACAAGAAACTTTATGAGAGTCGCATTTTTACACAAGTCTGTTTTCACAGTGATCTGAAAATAGAGCACCAACATTGAAACAGGAACAATATAATGCAAAGTTAAATTACAAAGCTATATTCAAGTACCAAAATTTCAATGATAAACAAGTACCAAAATGTCAATGATTCGCAAGTACCAAAATTTCATTGATTCACAAGTACCAAAATTTCATTGATTCACAAGTACCAAAATGTCAATGATTTACAAGTTCCAAAATTTCATTGATTCACAAGTACCAAAATTTCGATAATTCACAAGTACCAAAATGTCAATTATTCGCAAGTACCAAAATGTCAATGATTTACAAGTTCCAAAATTTCATTGATTCACAAGTACCAAAATGTCAATGATTTACAAGTTCCAAAATTTCATTGATTCACAAGTACCAAAATTTCGATGATTCACAAGTACCAAAATGTCAATGATTCTCAAGTACCAAAATGTCAATGATATACAAGTACCAAAATGTCAATGATATACAAGTACCAAAATTTCAATGATTCTCAAGTACAAAAATGTAATTGATTCACAAGTACCAAAATTTCGATGATTCACAAGTACCAAAATGTCAATGATTCTCAAGTACCAAAATGTCAATGATATACAAGTACCAAAATTTCAATGATTCTCAAGTACCAAAATGTCAATGATTTACAAGTACCAAAATTTCAAGATTCACAAGTACCAAAATGTCATTGGTTCACAAGTACCAAAATGTCATTGGTCCACAAGTACCAAAGTATCAATGGTTTACAAGCACCAAAATGCCAACGGTTAACTGGTTCAATTCAATAATATTGTAAGTGTCCATTACAGGGCCGTACGTAGGGTCAGCAGTGTCCAAGACAGCAGAAGTGACACTCACCGAAGAGGCTGTTGCTAGCATTGTCGATGTTGCTATCACTGACATTGGCGCTGCAGGCGACCTGCCCTGGGCAGCAGACAGGGGAGGAAACATGCCACGAGGAGGAGGCTGATATACCTGGTACTGCTGCTGCCATTTTGGTAAATATCCTCCCGGACTGGAGGAGTAGTTAAGAGTCTGGAGATGTCTGGCTGCCTCGTACTCCACACGCTCCTGTTGCAATGGCTGTGCAGAGCTGCACTGGCTGCACACGCTTGGAGCGCCCCTTGAAGGTGTAAACCAAGCGTAGAGACTCCGCCTGGAACTCAGACCACAGAGAGTCGTCAATATCTGGAATTGCAGCACCAAACCACTGTGCCTACTGGTGCAGCTTTGCTGCTCTAGGGTTTGTGGGCATTGACATGTTCTTGAACAGCTTCTTCTGCATCTGACGGGACAGCTGAATGCGTTCTTCCAAGCACTGGAGAAAAGCAGTGAATCCTCTCTGCTGGGCTTCTTCTTCCTCTTGGCGGCTGTTGTGGCCGTCTCCCCACTGGCGGTGACATGGCGGGTGATGAGGCCAGAAGCTTGTCTTCTCCAACTTCTTCCTCCTCGTCACTGTCCTGGGAGTCCTTCATCCGCTCTGGGTGTTTCTCCCGAATTTGGACATAAGCTGGAAGCAGAAGAAAGATAACAAAATTTGTGATAGTTTTTATTCCAAACACGTTCATTTTAGAGTTTCAATTTTAACTTTGCAGATGGCATCAGGCAAATGTTTATTTTCACCCCTCTTTAAAACAAATATATATTGGTAAGGCGCGCATGCCAATAGAACGTTTTGAAATTTTACGATAATGTATGGAGGAAACTAGTATTCAATACACATAGAAACAAGAGTCCCAAGAGGGCCTGAGGACGCTCTACTGACTCATTAGTGGCCATAGCACTTTTTGAAATTCTACTATGCAATAGAAACATCGGGCGGGGTCATTTTTAACCCTAGGGACACCATT
Organism: Panopea generosa; assembly: GCA_029582155.1. Classification (NCBI taxonomy): domain Eukaryota; kingdom Metazoa; phylum Mollusca; class Bivalvia; order Adapedonta; family Hiatellidae; genus Panopea; species Panopea generosa. Next base: position 5,496,448 of record CM055894.1, read on the forward strand.
TGAACAAATCTAACAAAACTATAGTTGGTCATCATTACCGCATAAACATTTTGAAAATCTGTTGGACCGTTCATGAGAAGAAGATTTTTTAAGTTTTGGACTATTTTTAGTAACGGTGGCCATCTTGAATTTTAGATAAAAAATAAATCTTTTGTACAGTCTCCTATGCAGAGAAACATCCATGTGAAGTTTCAGTTTAATTAGCCTAGTGGTTTCAGAATAAATGAAAAAAAAAAAGAGAATTTTCTGGTCTTTCCCCACAGTATCCCTATGTAAAAATTCTAAGTCCCCTTACAGGGCCCCTATATATTTTAGCCCCTAAATTCTTATCTGCAATCAAACCCCTACACATAGGGATAATTTATATCAAATATGTACAAATCTGACATACCTGTTCTTAAGAAAACAATTTTACTAATTCCAAATTTGTACCCTTTTGGGGCCCCTCCTGACCCCTTAAGACATAGGAACCCAGTCATTTTTACAAATCTTAACCTTCTTCACCTAACTATGCTTTAGTGAAGATATAGGCAAATCATTCCATTTAAAAAAAAAATATATATATATATATATTATATTGACATGTGTCCCCTTATTGAACTCTTGGGGCAGGGTCATTTTTAACCCTAGGGACACCCATTTGAACAAATCTAACAATACTATAGTTTGTCATCATTACTACATAAACATTTTGAAAATCTGCTGGGCTGTTCATGAGAAGAAGATTTTTTAAGTTTTGGACTATTTTTAGTAACGGTCGGCCATTTTGAATTTCAGATCAAAAAAAAAAATCTTCTGTATAGTCTCCTATGCAACAGAAACATCAGTGTGAAATTTCAGTTTAAATGGCCTATTGGTTTTGGAATAAATGAAAGAAAAAGAGAATTTTCTGTTTTCCTATAGTATCCCTATGTAAAATTCTAAGTCCCCTTACAGGGCCCCTATAAATTTTAGCCCCTAAATTCCTATCTGCAATCAAACCCCTACACATAGGGATAATTTATGCAAAATATGAACAAATCTGACATACAGGTTCCTTAAGAAAACAAATTTAGTAATTCCAATTTTTTACCCTTTTGGGGCCCCTCCTGACCCCTTAAGACAGTGGAACCCAGTCGTTTTAGTGGAAAATTATAAAATTCCAAGGCAGGCTGAATTTCCCCAGCAAAAACGGCCAAACAAGTGCCTCCTTCACCAAACAATGCTTCTGTGAAGATATAAGCAAAATCATTTCCATTTTAAAAAAAATAAATAAAAATATATTATAATGACATGTGTCCTTTAATTGAACCCTCGGGGCTGGGTCATATTTAACCCTAGGGACACATTTGTACAAATCTAACAAAACTATAGTTGGTCATCATTCAGTGTTTTTTTTTTCACCATTTTGGGAAAATGACCCATACCCTTGGAATTGGGAATTTTAGTGGCATTTTCATTAACATTGGGGAATTTTTTTTGCATTAAATATATTTATATATTTATAAAAAGCGTACACTTGCTTATCAGGCCATTAAATTAAATAATCAATGTCATATTAAATTCAGAATTGGGAAAACTTTCTTTATTTTATCAAGGAAGTATGGCAAGTTTTAATTTACATTTTGAAGCTTTCAATTGGGAATTATTACCATTCAATTGGGAAAAAAAGATGTTATTTGCCATTGAGAATATGACCCAATAACGGCTATAAAAATGGCCGAAAAAAAACACTGTCATTACTACATAAACATTTTGAAAATCTGTTGGGCCGTTCATGAGAAGAAGATTTTTTAAGTTTTGGACTATTTTTACTTACGGTGGCCATCTTGAATTTCAGATCGAAAAAAAAACCTTCTGTATAGTCTCCTATGCAACAGAAACACCCATGTGAAGTTTCAGTTTAATTGGCCTAGTGGTTTCAGAGAAAGTGCTGCTAACAGACGACAGACGTCAGACGACGGACGACAGACAACGCGCCATCGCATAAGCACTTCTGGCCTTTGGCCAGTTGAGCTAAAAATCAATATTCTCTGATAAATGTTTAGTAAAATACAATTGCTTTTACTAACAGAACAAACATTTTACACCTCCTTTACAAAATAAAAATTACAAAGTACAATCAACCATGTGTCTTGTGAGGAAGGAGAATTTCCCCAGAATCCAATTATCCCTTTCTGACAAACGCACCCCCCCCTGACCCCGATGGCCGTTTGGTCAGCTTGCCGTACTGGGTTCGGACACAGTCCACCAAACATTTCAACCTTGGACCTGAAAAATATGAAAAGAAGAAAATATTTCCAGTGTTCATTATAACAGCTAGTAGATCTATAGGGAACAGCTAGTAGATCTATCAGATTTGCATACTAGAATTCTGCCCAAACCCCGCCCCCATTGTTAAAATTTTGAACTAGTTTGTATCAAAAGAAATAAATAAAAAAGATACAAGAAAAAAAAACAACATTAATAAATTAATTTGGAAATATCAAACCTAAGCACCCTATTAAGGGGTGACCGTGGTAGCGCACTCACTTGTCACCAGTGCAACCGGTCTGATTCCCGGTAACAGTGGTTGCCCACTCGGACACGTGGGTTTTCTCTCGGTACTCCTGTTTCCTCCCACAATAATGACCACAATTTACACTGTGATCTGTGCAATCGAGATTGTATAAAATAAGTCTGCTTCTACAAAATAAAACTGAATATATTGGTTTACTGACCGTCGCCTGCCAAGCTCTTTTGCTTTTTCTCTCCAGAGGGCAGTCTTTCTCCCAGTCAGCTTGTAATCAGCATGGCCCTAGTCGTAGAGAAATTCATGTTCCTGGAACCATTGAATGACATCATCCTGCTGCTCTGACGTGAGATGCAGGGGCTGTTGCCGGACTTTCTCTTTCTTTTCTGTTCTCTCTGTCTCTCCTACAGAAGCAAGGTGGGGTACAGTCAACTCCCAAACATTACTTGCTTCGTCAGACCGTGACTGTGTGGTTTGTCTGGGCCTTGACCCCATTGGCTGGATGCTTGACTGCTGCCCCTCTCTTTCTTGGTGGCATTTGAAGTTGTGGAATGAAGACGCGAGCGCGGGAGTTTGTATACGGATTGCTTACCGTGGCAGGTCCGTGGCGCTCCGTGCGAGTCTGTACCAGACCGTTCTTATCCGTGCTAACCCGTACTAAAATCGTAGCGAACCGTTGTTAATCTGCAGTACATACGCTGTGACATGTGTCATTCCGTACTAAACCGTACCGAACCAAATCCGTATCACTCCCTTTTGTCAATAGCCCCTATCCTGCATTATCCTTGGTTGATCCATCAAAACCCATAGTCAAATCGTGGCGCATCCGTAGCGGACCACGGATATAGACTATTCTGGGGTCATCCATGAGTTTCCATCCAAGTGGATCAGGTGAGACATTCAGTGAATGTGTGACCGGGGCATGACTTTGTATTATGGTACTTCTCACAAGTCTTTGATAATACTGTATTTGTAAATATATATAGCATTTATAGCACTGGCATGACTGGTATTTCAGACCACATGTTGTAGGACCCTCACATTTTTCACAGTGGTATTTTGTACAACTGCTACTTCACACAATCATTCCGTAGTACCAGTACATTACACACGCATTTTTAATGGGAATATATTAGGAAAAACACGCTAGAAATGTCTTAAAAAAGTATAATAATTATTAAAATGGATAAAAAGCATCTCATTATCATTAATAAATAAAATCTGAATGGTTTGGTATGTCAAATCCACCAAAACGGGACAAAATCGATATTCAAATTGGAATGGTAAACTCGAAACGAAATCCCCATTCTAAAAATTGACAGCAATTAACTACTGCTTGATGCCATTCGGTCTCTTAACTTAGATGAAACAATTTTTATTACATTTAAACCTGTACCAAAGGTGGATCTACTCTTTAAAAAACCCAGGGTAAGCCCCCTGCACCCTAAACTCCCATATTTTATTAAAATTCATTGTATTTCTACTGAAAATGTGTTTGCCCCTTCAGATTTTCTGTGCCCTGCCCAAACACACACAACTTTAAACTGATATCCTGGATCCACCTCTGTGTATAATGGATCAAATTAAAATCCAAATGAAATCATGTGACCATTTAATACATCACAGAATATGTAACACTTTTAAGTGGGGAAATCTTTTTTTAGTCTAACCTAAAGCAGCCCAAGTTAGGCAATTTCTTTTTGATATATTATTTTAGCAATATGCGGTCAGTGAGTTATATAGGCATGATATCTAGGAAAATTATGTTTATAGCCAACTTATAAGTTTGAAAATCCTGATATATTCCCTTTAAGGCATAGGTACTGCACATCTGTCACTTTGTCACACTGTAATACGGTACCACAACTTCAAGTATTTCACACAAGCATTTTGTGGCTCAGGGCACTTGTTTGGCCGTTTTTGCTGCGGAAATTCAGCCTGCCTTGGAATTTTATAATTTTCCACTAAGTGTACTAAAAATCCCCACTTGAAAGAAACATCTGACTGGTTCTTTTCCATCTTATAATTATACAGGTATTACAAATTTTTCTGCATAACCCCAGATAAGATGGGACACAAAAACAACTAGAAAATTCCCCCTTCAGAGGACCCTGGCCGTATTCCCCGAATTAAAAGTAAGGCCCCCAGAGGGGCCCTTAGATACGATGGTACCGTACCTCACATAGATGTTTTGTAACACTGGTTCTTCACATAAGAATTATATTGTACCAGAACTTCACATCGGCATTTGGTAGTACCATACTTCACCACCCCATCCACGAATTTGTAGCACTGGTTCTTCACACAAGCATTTTGCAGTAACACTACTTCTCACCAACATTTATTAGAACTGGTACTCGGCTCCATAGTGTCACAGTACTTTGCACAGGTATTTTTAAGTAGTACTTACCCCATATTTTAAAGCACCAATCAGAAAGGACAAATATCTTTCAAGGCAAAATTGTATTGGGTGCTGTCATCAAATGACCAATGACCCTTAACCTCTCAACACTGAGGTGATGGCTTTGATCCTAGCTTGATCAAAAAATTTGCCAGTTACAGTTACTTGGACATAGTTCTACTCATATTCATTCTGAGGTCACCGAGGGTCCTTTAGTACAAGTTGTCAAATTGGTCTTGTATTAAAAAAGAAAAAATTATAAAAAAATAATTCATTTAGTTAATAATAATTCATAACAATACCTAGAGCACTTTGGTCATTTCTCACTCCAACAAACTCACAATCTAGAGCGAGGTATTGTGAAGGATCAGGTAACTTGGCCAATCCAGCTGAATTCCCGACCTCAGATTTGTGTGGGCTGGCAATGGAAAGTACAGCATTAGTAGAAACACACCCCCGCCTCACTGATCCACAGTTGTCAACATCAACACAAGGAACAACTGAACTACTGTCTTTGGTACATGCTATTATTTCAGTCTTTTCACAACTTTCATTAGGGTCCAGTTTTAATTCAGTTAAGTTGCTGTTTGTATGGGTCAAGACACTACTGTCACCACCAAAGACTGTGTGATATCCGTTCGTCAAATATCCAGTAGTAGGTGATTTTACATCATTGACCATGTCTGATTCCACTTTAGAGACAACACTAAATGTGCACGAGCCTTTTTGATCAACATCCATGACAAGCTCACATACCTCTGTTGTACGGCTCGCAGTCTTACAAGAAGGTCCTGTAGCTATGCACTGAAATAATCATTATTAAACGGTTTGA